>CM055069.1:4753784-4897749 GCA_029204045.2 Tillandsia leiboldiana | reverse complement strand
TGCACATCTTCAAAGCTGGTTCCAGCAGATGGTGTATACTTGGATATTTTAGCATAAAGTGTAACCTTGACCTTTTGTTGTACCCAGGAGGGTTCGCGAGTATTTTTGGAACACTGCTAGGAGCCGAGGTTTGCGCGACATGTACCGTGGTTATGGGTTCAGCTGATTGTGCGTGCAAGTGGCCACGCTCTTCGCCGACCCCAGGTTTGCCTTGGATTGAGCACTTCAGGTGGGTAGGCTTAATTTGATAACTGTATAAGGTTTTTGTATTATGGTGAATATATGTGCACTTGTGGAAATGTCACCCCTCCATAACTGAGAGCATGCATGTTTAATGTACAACCCATATTTAGCATCGAGAGGGAAAGCTCGAATAATGGCCTAGATCATACAGATTGATATGCTTTAGTAATGATCTTTTAGCATCCCAGGCTGCACATAGTCTTTTATGATATGATTACTCGATGGAGTAGTGGGCTATATCTATGTGCGGGTATTATTATGATCATTCTGTTGATGGACCCTGGATTGTGGACAGGTTTAGTTCTTTAGGGATTCTAGCATGTTGTTTATTCCTATAGGATCTATTTTATGCTTTACCCCCTTTTATTTCCTTGAGGACATTTGCATGCTTGTATGGACATCTAGTTAGGCCATCTTTATTGCTGCACTACTATTGGAACTTGACTTAGGAGAAACCATGTTACCCTCTTCTCCTTCTTTATTAGTCAGGTGGTCTGTAATGCTCGGGTGCGAGCAGGGGTCTGGGGTAGTGTAGCCGGGACATTGGTGTCAGGGACGGGTTGTGCTGGATTGCGATTGGCAGGGTTTTGCGGTGACCGCGGACTTTTGGCGGTTGACCGGATATTTATTTGTGCATCAGATTGGGTATCAGATTTCTCTAGTGGACGGAGTTTCCCACTACTTGGGTACTTTTACATCTGATGGAGGGCCGAGTCATTCTTTAGTGGTTGAGCTTTCCCACTTTGATCAGAGTCGTGATCCAGTCCTGCTACATTGAGACACTTGACAGAGATACTTGTTACTGAGAGATACTTTACTCGTGTGGGTCGCTCCCCTCGAGTGCCACTCCGGAGGTAGGCTTGACCGAGCCGTGTGCCGGTCTGTTACTTATACTTTGACCGAGCCGTGTGCCGGTCCGTTACTTATATTGAGATCGAGCCGTGTGCTGATCAGTTACTGAGTTCGACAGCATAGCAGGCAGTACCGGGTGTCATACCGGTTCATTTGATTGGCTTTATTTCGGTCAGATACTTTTATTGTTGCACTCGTGCCTGGGGGCCGAGTGTAGTCTGGTAGCTGAGTTTATATCAGTGCTAGTATTGTTGAGAGCCATTTGGTTGACGGTGGTCCCGTGTCGTTGAGAGTACTTTGACCGCTGTGTGAGAGGTTGAGCATCATGATTCTATCCGTTCTGAGTGAGAGCGTGGATTTTGACTATAGCCTGCATGAGCCACTACTCGATAGCGAGTTAGTCCGTTTGGACGCCCTACGTAATTCCTGCCCGTCAGCGGGAGGTGGTTGTAGGTGGGCGCAGGTTTGACTGGACCAGGTGTGGCAGTCAGCTCGATTGGGTCGATTGTGCACTTCATGTGCTGGTGGTTGCATACCATTCTTTGGTTCTCCCCTTTTGAGCCTTTAGATAGAGGCATGATAGCTGTTGAGAGTCTCCAGCTCCCTTATTTCAGTCCTTACGGTTTTGGTTAGTTCTTGTCTCTTGAGGACTTAGTGGGCAGACCGTCGGGTCTGGCGGTGGTAACCACTGAGAACTCCCTTTTTGGTGTAGTTCTCACACCCTTTGGGGGTTTTCCCCCTTCTTTTTCCTTCCTCTCATTTGTTTTGCAGAGTCTTAGCGGGTGTTGCTGATTCTGCGGTTGTTGATCGAGGCGAGGGAGTCGCGAGCTAGATCCCTACCCATGTTTGGAGAGTAGCGGTACCCCTTCAGAGGAGAGCTTCAGTAGATTAGTTGTTTTATTTCCTCTTTTGAGAGACTGTTGTAGTGAGGATGATATGTATTGAGAGCCTGTACACTGTTGTATTTATTGGAGATACCTCCCTGTTGAGCTATGAGTTCTGTATCTGAGGATTTTGTACGATTATCATTTTTGGGAGGTGGACATTGTTGCATCATTTCCAGTTGTACAGTGATTGATTTTAGTTATACAGCAGATTCTTTTATTTATAGCTCTGATATTATGTTTAGCTGTAGTACTTTTCTTGCAGGTAGGACGCTTCGCCTATGCAGGCTGGCATAGGTGGCGGATCTGTTGGCGAGCCCGGGTCGCAGTTTCGACCCCGGGGCGTGACAAAGCCGACCACTCAAACATCTGAAGATGAAGCAAGGGACCAAGAGTATGCCGATAAGAGAGCAAGAACCGGGGGAGAAGCCTTGCATCATCTGCGGAGGAGCACACCAGGTGATTGACTGTTCCTGGAGGCACGACCATTGCTTTGAATGCGGCAAGCCAGGACATTTTCGCTATTTCTGCCCACTGAAACTGGCGACTACTCCTTCAGCATTTCGGCGCAAGGAGAAAGGTACTGCCACAGCCCCACAGGAGGTTCTCTACGACGGCCAACCCAAAGCCGATCATGGCGACTCCGGATCCCAGTCTCCCCGCGTCTTGCGCCGTTGGCCCAAGGGCTGCGGTAAGAAACCCTTCGACGACCCGGCGGAGGACGCACTACCTCGGAAAGAGTAGCAGCAGGTAATACTCCATAGTAGTCTCTCTTCATTTTCAGATCTCGTTGATATCGGAACATCCCACCCCCTTCCCATCTTTTTCTTTTTGGCCCTTACCCATATCTACTAGAAGAAACCCTCCAGCGTAGAAATAGGTTCGTTCGGATTACTGGGCAATCCCTCGAGGCGGGTAGCTATGTTCCTTCCCGGCCAGCGAGGTTGGGCAGGTTCTTATGCTCTAGGAACGAGTGGGGATCCCGCTTAGGGATCTCGGTGGGGCGCTCGGGATGGACAACCACTGCAATTTTGTAAGCGGTGTTTGACTGCCTGAAGTTCCAAGTGCGCCTCCGGGAACCGGGCTTACTGAAACTTGTGAACTTAACTTGTAGGAACGTCTCCTGCTCGCCTCTCTCAAATTGGTGGAGGGTAGTGGAGTAGCATCCATACTTTCGGTAGAACCGACCTCTCGACCTAGAGCCTTACTTTATGACGTTCTTGTCGCCGGTGATGGGTAGGTATGTCGTCGGCACTATCGGTCGTGGGTAGTTAGGGAGGGGATACCCTAACTTGATCACTCGTCGCCCTCCAACACCACGACGAGAGAAGAGGACACCACTGCTAACCGGTGAGGTTGGAGTTTCAAGCGTTTAGTTTTGTACCTTCCTGCCCGATAACATGCCGGACGCCTTAAATGAAGCATTCCGGGGCAGCATGTGAAGTATGTGAAGTTTGGGTCGATTCGGTAGCCTATGCGCATTCCTTCCATGCAATAAAAATATGAAAGTAAATATTTTTTGTACCGCAATTCCAATCTAGGTTTAAGAGCCTATTTGGGGTTAACGGCTATCTATACATATATATATGATTTCTTTTATTTTTGTACCACGTGTAATCATTTTCTTTATCTATATATATATATATATATATATATATATATATATATATATATATTCTCCTTATTCCTTTCCTTCTCATTTTCAACTTCCAATAAATTAATTATAAACTCTTTCCATTTCCAAACCCCCAATAAATTAATTGTGGACTCGAAATTCAATGAATCACTTATACATCTAAAATTAAATTCTACACACAACTCATACTCAACCATAAAAACTCAATTGAGAATTTTCTAAATATTCTCATTCTCAACCCCAAATGAATTAATTGTCGACTCTTCCAATTTTCAACCTCCAATTAATTAATTATGAACTCGAAACCCAATGAATCACTTATACACCTAAAATTAAATTCTATACACGACTCACACCCAACCACAAAAACTCCTATACTATGACCAATATCATTCTCTCCTCTCTCACTCTCCCCCTTTTTGAGTTTTTCTTCTTCTCTCTCTCTCTCTCTACACTACCACCTTTTTTTTCGCCATTTTCGTCGGCAACAAAACCCTCTCCCACGACCCCTCCACCCTCAACCCTTGCCTCCTCCTTCCCGTCGTGGAGAAGCTTCAAGCCTCCTTGCCCTCTTCCTCCTTCTCCTTCTCCTCCTCCAAGGTCAAAATCTCCACCGTCTACTTCATGGCCACCCTCGCCCAATCCGATCCTCCGTCGTTGGAAATCTTCCACCCCCGATCTCGCCGAAACTCTCCACCCGATCCTCGCATTTCTTAGTCGCACGGGGGGCGCCGCTCATGATCAACCCCTACCCATCGTCGCCACTGCCACCGCGACCCGCCATCGCCAATTAGAATCCTCCACTTCTCCGCCTGCTCCTTCTCCTCTGCCACCGTCATCGCCGTAGCTTATAAAGCGTGAACTCTCTCTCCCTCTCTCTCTAAACTTTATTACATTTCCATATATGTCTTAAATTTTAATCCCGAATCAATTAATCTTCTATTCTGATTGCTGCTATAAGTTCTTATGTTGGGATTGAAAATAATTTTTTTTTACATGTTGAAACGAGAGTTTTAAAAGAGTGTTTGAAATATTTTTATATAATCTTTTATTTCTGTGTTTATATTATGATAAAAAAAAATATTTTGATAATATCTATCCGCCGCATCGTTTAGATAACTACACTAGTTTAATATTATTGGCAAAATAAATTATATAAAGATATATTGTTCTTTTTCTTTTTCTTTTTTTAGGTACAAATATACAGTATTATTTAATTTTTGGATTATTTTGAATCACCTATCTAACTTTTTCATATTTTTAATTTTACTATCCAATCTTTCAAATATTTGATTTAAGTCCGTCAATAAAAATTTAACTTTAAATTTTAAGTTAATTACTTATTTTAATAAATTTATAGCTATAAAAATTATATAAAATATATTAACTAAATTTATAAATATAAATAATCTGTTCAAATTTTAAAGTCAAAATACCGTCGATTGACTTAAATCAAATAAATTAAAAGATTGAATAGTAAAATTAAAATTTTAAAAAATTAAGTAACCAGGTCTATAGTTCAGATAACTTCTACATATTTCATTTTTTTTATTTTTTTTTGGCTAAATTATATAAAATTTTCATATAAATATCCATTTTTTTTACTTTTTTTTTTTTATTTCCTGACTTTCAAAAATCTATATTTTATTCTCTGAAAATTTCAAATTGATGCATTTGAAATTTTAATTTTTTTTTTATAGAGTAAGAAAGAGTAATATGGATATTTCACCATCTCCATTAATATCATAATTCTTAAAAATATTTTTAATATTTTACAAGTATAAAATATAAATTTTTAAAAATAAAAAAAAAAGAATAAAATTTAAAAATAAATATTTACAAAATAAGTTTCTATATTTTAACTTATATATATATATATATATATATATAACTAAATCATACTATCTGAACATATGTAATTTTTCCGTCTAAGGAGCGGTGACATCAAAATCTCATGAATATTATTCTCTTTTTTTCATTTTTTTACCCTTCTTCTTGGCCAAGAAAAACAAATTTAAGAATAAAAAATTATTTATTCTCCATGGACCAATTTCAAATTTGCATACGCAGGCAATGACGAAACCAAGCATATTTTTTATCCAAAGTTAATTAATGCGTTTAATTTATATAAAAGCGAGCTTTGAAAGTCGTGCTCGTTAAGTTTATTAATCATTTTAGGTTAATTTTTTATTTAAGGTAAATGAGAGCTAATTAAGCAATTTTCTGGGAGAGACTTCATAGCTTGTTGCACAAGATCTAATTTTGCAATTCAATATTCTATGAATTTTGTTTCTTATAGCCCAAGAAAAAAAGTTTGATTTATTAATTTACAGAGTTAATTTCAATAAAATAAAATAAAATTTAAAAAACTATCATAAATAATTAAATTGGTAATAATTCACTAAAAAACTAATATTTTTTTATAATTAACTTAAATATTATTTTGTTTGAAATATAATAAATACAATTGAAAGTATACCAAATTAAAACTAAATAATGGCAACAAATAAAAAAAAAATCATATTAATTTAGACATAGAAGAAAATAGATTCACAAAAAATATCATATATTTTTTGTTTCAGTTAATTATTTACTATGATTAATATGAGATCCATATGATATTGATAGAAAAAAAAAAAAAAAAAAAAAAAAAAAAAAAAAAAAAAAAAAAAAAAAAAAAAACTTAAGTACGCAAAAATTACGTTCATAAATTGAATCATATATAAACAAAAGCTAAGTTATTTTTGAGAAAAATAATTTTATGATACTACATATTTACTTATAATTATTAGGTATAACTAAAAGTAAATTAGTCCAAAATTTTTAATTTTTTTTTTGTCAATTGAACCTTTTGGGCAATAAGATATTGGAATGTAAGATCATTTTAAGAATATTAGGATAAAAATTATAACTCCGCATTTAAATGATGTAAATGGTTCTTCTCTCTATCTCTTTACATTTTATTTTATTTTAGATTTATTCGATACATTTAAGAGGAATAGCTCAACCACCGATCGGTATCTTTTATTACGAAAATATATTAATTGCTAAGTAATTGATTTTTCCGAAAGCTCGTCGAATCGTTGGCGCTAATTATTAATTTCAAAATCTCGAACGGTTGGAAATAAATAACTAATTTACTTAAAGCATACAGACACAGCTTATTCTATCTAAACGTTAAATCTATTGTTGCCCTTCTTGCCATTAGATTTATTATGAACCGTAGCTTACTCAACTTATTAATCTTTTTGATTTATTATTACGTGACAAAAAATTAAAATTTATTTTAATATATAAATAAATAGGCAACAAAAAGAACTTGTTATTCATATCTCTCACCGACTCTCTCTCTCTCTCTCCCTCTCTCTCTCTCTATGTTTAAAAGTAAATTATTTTTTATAAACTTTTATTAAGGGTGCTATGAATGGAAAATGCTACTTGTACACCCCATTTGGGGGTGTACATCGCACACTCCACCCATCTAATGGGTGGGGTGTGGTGAGGGGTCACTTCACAATTTGTGAAGTGACCCCCCACCCTTAGATGGGTGGGTGTAAGATGTACACCCCCTTTGGGGGTGTACATGTAGCGTTGCCCGCTATGAATACATTGAATATAGAGTTTTTTCCATATACTACTATCTTGAGCAAGTGCTATAGCATCAAGAAAGAGAAACTTCAAATATTTTTTACGTGGTTTAATATTTTCTAACTTTTCTTTTTTTTAAAGAGAAAAATAGTATGCTACTGTGTTGTTTATTTAGAAATAAACTTAGCTGAAAATATAAAATAACTTGGAAAAAAAAACAGCAACTTTGCATTAGCTTTTTGAAAAAAACAATGCTAGATGTACATTCCAAATGGGGTGTACATTCTACACCCACTTCATTCTGAAATAAGTATTCATTCATTCGTCACATCGATATGACGAGTAAAATTTACTCCATTCCAAAATGAGGTGGGTGTAAGATGTACATCCCATTTGGGATGTACATCTAGCATTTTCCTTTTGAAAATATTTTCAAGTAGGCTCTAAATTTTGCCCTAAAGTACACCTACTCCTTGGAACATGGAATTTAATAAAATATCAAGAGCCGCCCATTTGACCATTCTATGGCCATTTCTTCAAGAAACAAACACACCCACCATATAATAAATATCCATACATTACAATTCTAAAGCCAGAGCCAAAAAAAAAAAAAAAAAAAAAAAAAAAACCCACATACTTACAATTCTAAAGCCAGAGCCAAAAAAAAAAAAAAAAAAAAAAAAAAAAAAAAAAAAACCCACATACACAATGGAGACTAAGTTACTGGGTTCACCATTAAGCCCCTTCTCACAAAGGGTGGAAATTGCACTGAAGCTAAAGGGGGTGGTGTATGAATTCAAAGAGGAAGTGAGGGCCAAAAAGAGTGAGCTACTACTAAATTCCAATCCTGTGTATAAGCAGATCCCTGTTCTCATCCACAAGGGTCGGCCCATTTGCGAGTCCATGGTGATCGTCGAGTATGTCGACGAATTTTGGGCAGTTAATGGGCCGGTTATTCTCCCATCGGATCCGTTTGATCGTGCCCAAGCTCGCTTTTGGGCTAAATACTTCGACGATAAGGTTTGTGCCGGCCGCCAACAATTTTTTTTTATTTGAAAATGAATTAGTCTTATTTTTTTATCATGGCCTCGTTATTTAAAAAAAAAGATTAAAATATTAATTTTATATATTAAATATATTAATGAATATATATAATTTTATTATCATAATTGATTAGCTTGTAATGCAGTCGGATTAAAGGATGGATGATAAAATCATCCGGTGCTAATCATTGTCGGCTAGCATATAAAAATACTGATACTTGAAAAGATTTCAGTGGGGTTTGGATTGTCTACATATTTTCATCATCAAAAATAAAAGATAAAAAAGCAATAGAAGATGTCTTTTTTTTCAAAATAATAATAATAATAATAATAATTAAAACAAGAATAATTATTTTTGAGTTTTTGATTTTTGTTGCCAAACAAATAAATACCTTGAAACTTTACATAGAAATTTGTATGAACTATAAGCAGTTCGTAGTTCATAATGACTAGTATTTTTGTTATATGAAACTTAATTTTGTGAAACTCAATACAAAAAACTAAGTTTTACATGCAAATGAGAAAGTTTCTACACAGATTTAACTGTTACTGTGTAAAGTAATTGTGATTTTCTTCTCCCCATGCAGCTGCCTACTCCACTCCGAATCGCCGTGGGATTACTTCCAGGGAGCAAGGAAGATGCAACACGAGAAATGCAGACTGCACTGCAGCCGCTGGAGAGCGTATTTGCCAAGTGCAGCAAAGGGAAAGCCTTCTTTGGCGGGGACACAATAGGCTACTTGGACATCGCAGTAGGGTGCTTCGTGAGTGTGTTCAAAGCGTTGGAGATGATGAGAACAGGTGTGTCCATCCTCGACGAGGCGAAGACACCTCTTTTGGTCGAATGGGCGAACCGCTTCTGCTCCGATGATGTGGTGAAGGAGGTGACGGCCAAACCTGACGTGCACGTCGAGAACATGAAAAAGATTGCTCAAGCCAGCGAGAATTAATGATGTTATTTAGATTATATATTATAATATTGATTGGTGAATGCCATTGGAATTTAGATAAGGAATAATTTAGGGAATAAATTAATAACATGGATGGGGAAATGCTTGGCTTTTATAACATTATGAATTCAGCTACTTGGATTAGAATTTATATTTAAGTACATCTCCCTTCTTGCTTTCGAGAACATCCAATTCGAAGATCGATTTTGCTAGACATGATCTATCCTATTAAAATTATTTAAAAATTAAATTTTTTAATTTTTTAATATTATTTATCAAATGATTAAATATCTAAAAAATAATTATTTAATAGTCGATGTGACACATTTGTAAATTTAATTATACAGAATAATCTAAATTAGATAAATTTTTAATAAAAAATTTTACTTAATATCAAGAATAAGATGAATATTTTTAATTTAAAATTTGAGCCTTTTATTATTATTTTTAATAAAAAAAATTAATCGTTTATTTTGAAGTTACTCATTCACTAAGGAAACAAAATCAACAAATTATAAAATTTAGCTTCTAAATAATTTCAATACCGTAAATAATGTCTAATAAAATCGATCGCTAAATCAAATCTTCTATTATCAAAAATAATTTGTAAATACAAAACTTTGTGTACCGTCAAAAAAGTACAAAACTTTGTGTACTGTCAAAAAAGTACAGAACCTAGCTCTTTTTATTTAATAGTTTATGTACTAACTCTTTCCGGTACTAACTCTTTCCTTACTCTTTGTGTGCTTTTGCCGAACAGGTTCACAAATGATAGTAGAATATTCAGGCCTTCCTTGAAACACAGTTGAAGCCTACATTCAAACCTCTTAATTATACTGGGAGGTACCATTATTTAGTTACAAGGTCACTTTCACTAAATATAATATAATTATAATAATATATTAAACATTAAAGGAGTCACGTCTCAGGTTACAGTGAAAGCCTCCGAATACACTAAGGCTGCGTTTGGTTCGGATATAAGCGAAAATTGATTATTCCGGGAATAGGTATAAGTTCAGGTACAAGCAAGAATTATAGTAATTTTGTATTTGGTTGAATATAAGGGTTGTACCGGGATAAGAAAAATTATGTTTAGTAAGTTAAACAGGAATAAGAATAATAGAGAGGATTAAAATTTATAAAATAAAATAAAAAAATTTAAAATTTTATAAATTTAAATATCTTATAATTTAAAAAAAATTTAATTAAAAAAAATAATAGTAATAAGCAACATGTGGAACAGCTGTTCCACCTGTGGGGTGGAACAGTTGTTCTATCCTTATACCGGAATAACCTGGTATGGATGGAACAGCTGTTCCCCCCACACTTAAATGCTGTTTGGATATAAAGGGGGGGATAACCCCCTTATCCCCCCTTATACCGGTTGCCAAACGAGGCTTAATAAATTCGTCCTATGCACGAGGACACACCGACACAGACAAAGCGTAACACAACTAACCTCTATAAATCATATACAAGGAGTATACATGCGAAAACATAAATCAGAGTCTATATACAATTAAACAGCTATAGCTATAATTGTACACGCCCTTACTGTACAGCCCACAAATAATATATAACACCATCTACCCCTCCAGACCCAGTATATACATCTAGTTAAATATCAGGGGATGTGTGGTGCACCGACTTTCGCTAAATTAGCAAAGTGTCGATAAATCACATTGAACGCGTTTAAAAATGTGATTAAAAAGATTTCGAGCAAGTTTAGTTCGAATCGGATCGAGTTCGAATTGAAGTTGAGTCGGCGAGAGGTGAAAAAAAAACTGAAGTCTGGAGCTTCAGAGTCAATTCGAGCGTCCGGAAGAAGGTTCGGACGTCCGGCCGTACTAGCAGGCCCTGAGGAAGGCGCCTGGGAAAAAGAATCGGACTCTCAACCCGAGAGTTGGAAAATAGTGCATAAAGGCTTTCGGACGCCCAAACTATTCTGCGGGCGTCCGAAAGGTATTATGCGGGTGCAGAGAGGGGGCCCTGTCCGTACTTGCGAATCCTCAACCCGAGAGCACTGTATTTGATGCATGTTGTTTTTCAGACACCCGAAATGCCCTGCGAGCGCCCTTGAGGCTTCACAGCACTGTGGCTAAAATATTTAGGCTGCCCAAAATAATTCATGAGCGCCCGAAACCTACAGTGACTGACATGGATTTAATTGCAAATAAGAAAGATTTTGGGCCAAGTTACAGTTATTGCAACCTCTGAAAAGAAGCCACCTACCCTAACATTACCCTACTCTAACCCATTCTCCCTCTCACTCTGTAACGATCCAGCCCACTAGCAATAATAACTCGTTGGGCCCAAACTGCAAACCAAAATGCTTAAGCTCAGTTATTAATACTATGTCCATTGTCTCTTATATACCGAATCACAATCCCATTCCTATCCAATGTGGGATTATTTGGGTATCACAGACTCCCCCCGTTCAGGCATGACGCCCTCATCAGCCCAATCACACGCACAACCCAAAATCACCAGGCGATGTGAGACTTATCTCACTAGCCCTGTCATCTAGATCCAAGCTAAGTCGAGACTCGTAACACACTTCCGACTGGTGATTGGTTATAAAACCAAATGTAACGACCCGGCCCTCTAGCAATAATAACTCGTTTGGCCCAAACCACAACCCAAAATGCTTAAGGCCAGTTATTATTACTAATGCCCATTGTCTTTTATATACCGAATCACAATCCATTCCCATCCAATGTGGGACTATTTGGGTGTCACACGCACTTTCTCTCATCCATTTCTTCCTCTCTCTACGCGTTCACCGCCAAAAAAGGTAGAAGAAGCAGGAAGAAGGGGGCCTACGGTGTTGGTGTGGTGTCCTGAATTCCTGTGTGACTTGACTATGTGGTCGGCAGCGAGAAAACACCTATTTTTGGTGTACCAAGTGCGTTACGCGTCAAACGAACGCCAAAAATAAGACTCAGAGCGCAAAAATAGAGAAAAATTCAGGGAGCTTCAAGGCCATCTTCACTTCTCTGTTCTCCACTTAGCTGACCACCATTGAAGGACTCAGGGGAGCTTCAAGGCTATCTTCTTTCTCAAGTTGACGGACATCACCATTGTTGTTGTTTTTCTGCCAACACCATCGCGTTTTAGTGCAAGCCTTCTACATAGCTCATTTCTTGGAGTTTTTAGCTAATTTTTTATTTGGAATCTTCACAAAATGTAGGCCTACAACTTTGGACCCATCACTCCTCTCACATCTCGAGTTTTCTTAGAGTTTTTAAGCCATTTCTGGAGCCTTCGTGCACATAATAGATTTTTTTATAGTTCATAATATTTATCGATTTTCTTGATGATTTGTGCATGAATTTTGGAGTTCTTTGACTTATTTTGCATCTACTCTCGGAGAGAAATTTATTGAGACCTTGCTTGTTGGATTTGGAACTCGTTTGCCCAGATAACATTATCGATCTTCTTGACCCTATGACAGAGTTGGCTGCAGTTTTTGTTTTGGATTTTGTGTTGAGGATTGAGCCTTTGGATGTAGATTTCTTGGTGATTTTTTGATGATTTTCGAGATTTTAAAGTTTGGACATCTTCTTAAGTTTAAGGTGAGCAATTTCTTTTTTGATCTCTGTGGGAAATTTCTTATGGATTAGTCTTTATAATTTTTGGAAGTTCATGCTAAAATTTTAAGCAATTTCTTGACAACGTGTTGATGTTTGATTAATTTATTAATTACGAAAAATTAAAGATGGATTTTTGAAGCTTTGAAGATATTCATATGACAGAGGACACCTTAGATTTGTTGTTGGAAATTTCAAATTGAGGTATTTGAGGTTGTTTATACCTTTTATTTAACATATGTGTTCTTGCTGAAATTCTAGGACAATCTATGCAGCGTGCGGTGTTTCTCCGATTGCGCCAAATCCGAGTGAAGATTTTGGGTGATTCTCATGGAATTGGATTCCTAAGAGGCTGAGAATTAAGCACGCCAAATTTTAGCCTGATCGGTCTTCGGATCGTCAAGTTTCAGGTGAGTTGAATTTCCTCCAAAATTAGCGGACTGTTTTCTAATTCTATTTTGTAGTAAACATGCATGATAGACTTGTACTCTTCATATTGTTGGAATGTAAGCATGCTTGAGTATACTGCTTATGTTGAATGAGATGTGGGCATGATAAAGTTATACTCTTTATATTGATTGAGCTGTGAGCATGTTAGAGTATACACCTCATGTTGATTGAGATATGGACATGATAAAGTTTTACTTCTTTTGTGGATTTAGGAAGCAAGCATGATAGTGTTACCCTCCTTGTGTTGGTTGAGAGATGATTATGTTAGAGTTGTACTCCATGTTTTGGTTATGACGCATGTATGATAGAATTAGTAAAGTGATTATGACTTATGATAATGAAATTGTGAAACCTTGACTAGCACCCCGTCATATGTTTACATATATTAACCAAACTAGTAGAAAAATCCCACTTTGGCTAGTTATTATGTTTTACACTTTCCCACACTTTGCATTCTTTTTTTTCTGGACTTAGAGTTTCTCCTCGCTCGGATTGTGGGCCGAGTGGTCGGAATATTTTGGGATGCATGTTGCGCTTGTGCCTGGGGGCCGAGTGGAGTCTGGTAGCTGAGGTTAGATCAGTGCTAGTTTTTGGAAGCCGTCTGAGTCGATGGTGGGTCCCGGCTGTTGAGTACCTCTAGCCAGTGAGTTAGTGTTGTGAGTTGGTTATTATCGATCTGATTGATCGTGGATGTAGATTATAGCCTGTATGAGCCATATTGAGCTTGACAGAGATGCGCGGAGACTTTCCTCCGTAGGGTCACTCCCCTCGAGTGCCGCTCTAGAGCAGGGCCTGTTACTTTGCTATTACGACTTGTCAATGCAGTCCTTGTTGGACGCCCTACGTAATTTCAGTCCTCCATGGATGTAATGATAGTAGGTGGGCGCAGGTTTGACTGGACCCTATGTGGCAGTTAGTGTGATTTGGTTGACTGAGCATATTGATATCGAGTAGATGCACTATTTTCATCTGTACCACTCATTGAGCATTATAGATAGAGGCATGGTAGCTGTAGAGTTATTTCCGGCTTTTTATTTACAGTTATACTACATTGTTATTTTATGCCTCTAGTAGACTTAGTGTAATAATCGAGATATTTTTATTTGAAATTTAAATAATAAAAATAAAGTTTTGGAGACTTCAATGGTTTTGACGACTGTATTAGCCGATACAATTGTTCAGTGGCAACTTAAGTGAATAGAATGATTGATTCCCTTGTGATACACTTTTCATCAAAATAGTTTTACCAATTTCGAAAAATTTGACTTTTCAAACTTGTTCTGAATTTGAACCTTTCGATTTAGAATTTATATATAGTGAGGATATACTTACAGAGTTGGTCTAACTTATTGATTTTCACTAACCCTAGATTCTTTCCCTTGAAAAATGAATCAATCCTTTCCGGGATTTTTCCGACTAACATTGACCCGATCGACCGATCGGAATCCGTTTCCGACGATCCAAGTAGTCGATCTTAACGGTTTCGTCGATCCGAGCGCAATGGCGCTGACGGAATTTAAGTTTGACGATCATAGAGCCTCAAAAAGCGTGCTGAATTGTAAAATTCGTAGTATTTTATGGATCGGAGATTTATCTGAACTTTTTGTCGACAAACAAAAATTGCTACCTGATAGATTTCGTCGAGCCGGACGTCGTGGCGAAGTCCATTTTTCCGTTTGACAATTCAAATGTCTCAAAAAGTGTGAAAAAGCAAAAAACACCGTATTTTGCATAAGAACCCCTATATTTTATGCTTCAAAAACCGTGCCACTTCATGGTGAGGGGCTTAATTGTGAAATAAGGTTGCTGTGAAGGACTTGGGTCTAAATAGTTGAAGTAGAGGGGGTTTGAAGCATTTTGTTGCAATACATGTATTTAAAACCATGTTGCGGCTGTTGCTTGGTATCCCTCAAACCGACCACCCTCTCGCATTCCTCTGTGAACTGATGCCTCCTCCAGCATCTCTTCCAGCGCCGCGCCAACCGCCGTCGTCGTCCCCTCGCCGGAGAAGCCAAAGAAAGCAAGAAAAGCTTCCTTTCTTCGGTTTTGTTAGGGAAGGAAGTAACCTGTGGGGCTAAGCTTACACCCAACTTCTCATGAGGACTTCTCTGTGAAGTTGTGACCGAGACAAGGTCTTCCCGACGCTTTGCTCCGCTGTACGCCGCCGAGGGGAGACCCTCCTTCTTCCTTCTTTCCGGCGAGGTAAGTTCTTACAACTTTCTTCGTTTTTGTTGGCCAAAAACTCTCGTAGACTCTTCCTGACATCGAGACGATTGTCTCTGTGAAGTCTGAGCGGCCTCCGTGCCCGGGTTGCCGGCGGGAGCAACCTTGTTGCCGGAAAACCGAAAGTTGGTCGGTTTCGTGCGCAGGATCAATCCGGCCGTTGGAATCGAGATCAGAGCCGTTGGATCCCTTCCTCTTATCGACTGAAAGGTCTCTACGAAGTTTGGTGTCCATCGGTTGGAGATCAACGTCGCACGGGCAAGCCCTAGAATATGGCTATTTTCTTCTTGACCGATCTTCGCCGTCCGGCGCCGCCGCTGCCCCACGCCACCAGCCACCACCTTGGAAAGCTCCACGGCACCGAGGGGAGTTATTTGGTGCATGTTGCGGGACTTAAAGACCCTCGGGTGTGAATCCGCCATTAGAGGCCACCGAGCTTGACCGAGCTTGGCCGCCAGTCGTCGCCGCCACCTCTAGCCGCCGTCCGATCACTCAGGTGAGTTCCTTGGGATGTTTGGATGTTTCCCATGCATTTTAATGGAAGTTTTAACGTGGAATGAACTCACCTTCCATAGTTGCACCAGGCTTGCCCGAGCTCCACTTCCGGCCGCCGCCGTCGCTTCTGGTCGCCGGCGGGTCACCCAGGTAAGCTTAGAGTCCTCTGTTGAGTGCCCGAAACTAAGTGTTTTGGCCCAAAAGCCTCTATGTATTGAGATGATCCAACTTTATCCATTATAGTGTTGTTGGAGTTTCATTCCGGCCAGCCGCCGCCTCCGGCCGCCGGCGTTGAGCTTGACTATGACCGAGCCACCTCTTGGAGGGTTCTTCAACTGATGCTTGCCTCTGCTCCAAGCTTGAACTCATTTTGATCAAACTTCGGCCAACCTGAGCCCTAGCCTTGTTGGAAGTTTCACCACTTTGCTCTGGCGAGCTTTTCGGCCGGTCTCCGACGCATCCAAGGTGAGCCCTAGACTTTGTAGACCCTAGTAAACATGATGCTCATGCTAAAGTCTAGTTTGATTGGGTGGTTAAGTGATTGTAGCAAAGTAACCTATTGTGAGCTTAGGTTTTTATGGGCCAAATTTACCCTCGGACTTCGTGTCAGCCCAAACCTGTGAGCACGGGTTTTGTCGCATCGAGATCTATGTACTATAATTTACGGTATAGTCCAAAGCCTCCCGGATTAGGAGATCGAGTCAAAACAATGCTTAAATAAGTATATTAATGCAATTTTAAAGAATATTATGGATCAAGTTGTAAATGTAACCTTGTGGACTGTCTTTGGCAGTGTATATTTGACCTCTAAGCTTTTCATTAGAGGTCCGTTGGTTTTCGTTGAGCGGGAAACGGATAACGAACCGTAAATCGGTAAAATCATCGATTTAACGGCTTTCGGCACGAGTTTCTCGTACTTCGGTGTAATAGAACAGTTTATGGATTGTGTTACCTGTCTCTGATCATCCTCGACGCTGTCCTGGCTGGTTCAGTGGCCTTTGTTTGCGTCGGGAGCCCCCGAAGCCAAAATCGGCTTTTTCGGGAGCTTCGCGAGTATTTATGGCGTTGATTCAACACTGATAATTACAAATTAGTCCCTGTCTGCCCGAACATCTAAAATAAGTTATTAGGGGTTAGCAGGTGAAGTTTTGTTGTATTTGGACATTAGTAGATTTTTGTCGGGTCATAGATAGTGGTTCAGTGGATTTCCGGGAAATGCGATTAACGCCTAGATTTGGCTAAGTTCCCTGTTTAAACGTTCTGACTTTGTAGTGTTGTCGGGTTGGGTATGAGTGAGTCTATTATTGATGATAGTTATTGTTCAGGGCCCAGCAGTTCAGCACCAGCACCCCAGTAGTCTAGCGGGATACGAGATCTACCTACACTGAGGTGGGTTTATCTTCGGTCCGAGTTTTATCTTTTCGGCCCTCTGGGTGCTTTAGTTAGTCGGACACCTGTTCTTGACATTAGCCATGATTTCGCATTTATGCTATACTTTCATAGATTACTTATATTCCGCTTTACCTTGACATATCTTGTTATATTGTCATCTGATTCATATATTTCAACACCGTAGTCTTACTTGGTCTTATCATGCATGTTGATTGATACATTGCTATATGTCGAGTTATTCTTGTATTTACATTCTAGATATGCATGATTGACCATAATTGATATACAGACATCTGCATCCCTGTTGGGATCTCGGCTTGTTGCCAACTACCCGGTCGTTTGACCGCAAGCTTGAGCATAGCATTATGACATGATTGGTATACGGACATCTGCATCCCTGTTGGGATTTCCGACTTGTTGCCGATTACCCGGTCGTTGGACCGCGAGCTTGAGCATAGCATTATGACCGCCACACACTGCTGTACTTCACGTACACTGACGGTTTGGCCACCGTCACAGTGTTCTTTACCGGTAAAATGGTCGAGAGGATGACTCGTGAGCCCCCATATAGCACCTGTAGGTGCGGGGTTATGTCAGCCAGATAGGTGCCCGATAGTGGCATTAGCCTGAGGTCCTCGTGACCAATAGTGGCATTGATTGGGTACTTGTTGTTCCTTTGTTGATGCATAGCTTATATTTCTATGTTCTAGCATGCTTTACTGTTTATTTCTGTACCCATATCTACTCAGTTATAGCTTGATTATCAGTAGTCATTTTATTGATTATTCAGCCTTTATCCACTGACCTGTTACTATCCGTAGATTATTGTATCCAGTAGGTACGATTAGCTATTTCTCGGCTCGTCGTCCCCACTAGGATACATTGTATGTTGTATCTCACACCCTCGTGGTGACCACTATTTCAGGTCCGTCGGGTGGTGGGATGTCGGGACGGTCCAGTGAGGTGATTACGATAGAGCTGTCCCCGTGATACTTAGCGATTTTGGATATGTATTTATGATGTTTATTATAGTAGTAGATTGTGGATTTGATATTATCTGATGTTAGTAGTTGATTAGAACTGATGTTTAAGATTTATATTTTATCATGCTTAGTTTTATTATGTTGTAGTTATGTATTCTGTTTAGTTTAAGTTTTGTACAAGTTATGTATTCTGTTTAGTTTAAGTTTTGTACTTTATCTCTGATTGTGCTATCTTGTACTTGCCTAGCCGTGCATGTATAGGGAAGACTCTGTCCGTGTGGACAGAGAATTTTCTATACATGTGGCGATTTGTTCGCGTCCAGTTTTGTAACTCTGATTTCAAAAAAAAAAAAAAAAAATTAGACTGGTTTTAAATTTCGGGGCGTGACACTTAGTGGCCGAACCGTTGGTCTTGGAGACGGTTGTCACGCCCCGAGTTTCAAAACAGCGGTAGAAATTTTTTTATTTTTTTTTTTATCAGAGTTCAAACTTTAAACTCAGGACGTGAACAGACCGCCACATGCATAGGAAATCCTCTGTCCACACGGACATAGTCTCCCCTATACATGCTCGGCTAGGCAAGTACAGTGATACAATCAGAGAGCAATAATCAACAGCTAAACCAAAAACATAAAGCTCCACAACTAATACATCCACAACTACTCATAACATAATCCACAAATACTCTAATTCAAAAATACAGAGACAACTATGATCATGATACTGTAACTGAAAATACTAGCACTGGGCCACTGCGGCCAATAGCAGGGGACAACTCTAGCGCAGACAGCTCCCTGGATCGTCCCAATCTCCCAACACCTGACTGACTTGAAAAACAGGCACCCAGGGGGTGTGAGATACATCGACAGTGTATCCCAGTGGGCACGACGGGCCGAGAAATAGCAAGTCGTACCTACCGGATACAATGATAAGCGGATAACAAAAGCAGGATATACTGAAAGCTGAATAACGAGATACTGAACTGAAACTAAGCATGCTGAAGTGAAAGCAAAGATAAAAGCAGGGGTACTCAAATATATAAGCTAATCGTGCAGTAACTGGCAAATCCAACACACAGAGCTAATCATGCTATAGAGTAGAGCTAATGTGATAATCAATATCTATCAATGCTGTAAATAGAGAATGCTGAAACTCATGTGCCAGTCATGCTAAAATACTGAAACAATCAAATAGATGAATCATGCATCAATACAAGCAGTAGAGTACCCAATCACCTGCCACTGTTGGTTCCAAGGACCTCAGGCTAAATGCCACTATTGGTCTCACAGAACCTCAGGCTAAATGCCACCTGTACACCAATCTGCTGTCATAACCCTCTGGGCTCACGGGTCGCCACTGCTGACCACTTTACCGGTAAAGTACACCACTGCGGGGGATCAGCCCGCTAGTGTACGTGAAAGAACAGCTGGCTCTGTGGCGATCATAATGCTGATGCTCAAGCTCATGGTCTAAAGACCACACACACGGCAATAAGCCGAGAAATCGCTATCGGGATGCTGAAGGCTGTATCAATCACGGATGCTGTATAAACGAATCTTAACAACAGGAGCTGAATATCTGAGCTGTAACTGAAACTGAATAGCAGAACTGTACTTCTACTCTATCATGCATCATAGAACAGGAAATGCTGATATAACTAGGCTGATAACCAAACAAACATAGTATATGTCAAGCTGTATATTACTATACATACTAAGTGCTGAGAATGAAAGCATATAGAGAGCTCAACTGTAAGATCAAGGCAAACATAGCTGTAATGACTGAATGCTGGAATGAAAGCAAATTGAAAGGCTCAAGCATAGGTTCAGGGCTACACCAAAAACAGGGGTCCGACCTACCACGGCACCCCATAGGGCCAACCTGATAAAGCCCGGACCGAAGATAAACCCACCTCAATGAAGATGATCACGGTGGCTGCTGGATGGCTCGCAAGCTGACGGCTGACTGATGGGACCTGAATCATATGCACAGGTCAGAAAATAGACTCTCACACATACCCAACCCACTGACACACTGTGTGCAGACAAGCTAAATGGGAAACTTCGCTGAAGTCCCGGAATCTTCCGAAATTTTCGGAAATCCGCCGATAGATCCACTATGACCCAATCTGTGCTGAACAATAATCAAAACTCGTGAAACTTCACGTGCTGCCCAAGAGTGTCTAACTTAAGACATTTAGGCCCTAACACCCGACTCTGGGTAATCCTGTGCACCGGCAGTATCATAACCACTGAAACACTTCCGGGAAGCCCGTTTTGGCTCCGGAAGTTGCAAACGAGAAACTAAAATCACCGGGCTCTTTAGAACAGCACCGGGAACAGCCACGATTACCTGGCATCACTAATTGATCACTGAATTTTCTTGAATTGCATAATTAACACCGAATCGCCGTTAAACCGGCGATTTTGCCGATTTACGGTTCGGGATCCAATTCCCGCTCAACGAAAAGCATCAGACCTCCAACAAAAGTTTTAGAGATCATGAGTACACGGCACACAGGAGCTAGAATGGTCACAAATGCATTTAGGCCCCCAGGATTTTACCAAATTGCATAAAAGAATGCAATTTCTTGCATTTTTCGCTTGCATTTAATTCCGGAGTGCTATTTTAATGAACCGACACCACCAGCAGGTGGCCCTCGACTTGCTGGACACCGTGCTCACTGTGGTGACCCTGATCCCCGTGTGGCTTCTCCCATGAACCGTGGTGTAGAACACCTAGTGTTGGTGTATCTGGTCCATAGTGCATCAAAGGGATGCCACAGATGGACACTGTGTGTTATCCACAGCCGGATTGGCCTTCGGCTGCATTTGCCGAAGTTTCGGTTTTGTTTTGGGCCAATCAGAGGTTGGATTTGGATTCAGCACGGAAAAACGCTTGAAAACGGCTGTTTGCTTGTTAAATTTGGAGTCCGGATGCCCAAAAACGGACCCCCGGAAGTTTTCGCTGAATTTCGGTGCATGGGAGGGGCCGTGGACCGCCGGCTGCCACGTGGCGGCTTGTGATTGGGCCGGTCCGCAGCGCTCGGTCCACAGAGGGGAGCGGCTGGGTGCACGGACCCGGCGCATGGACACGTGGCGCCGCCTGATTGGCGGGCTCGTGAGGCGCGGTCCACAGATTTTGCGCGGCGGTGCATGGACCAGGGCGGGGGGACACGTGCCTTCCCCCGGTTGGTCGGTGCACGCGGCGCGGTCCACGGAACCTGAATTGGGTGCGTGGACCGGGTGCACAAGACACGTGTCGTCACGCCATTCGTGGGCTCACGAGGCGAGGTGCACCGGGTTGCGGTCGGGCGCCTCGGGGCGCGTGCGTGGCAGGCGGCCAGTGCGGCGCCTGCCCGCACGTGTGACCGCGACAGTGGCAGGGCCACGTGTCGCCCTGCCACTGGCGGGCGCCACCTACCCGGTTTGACCGGGTAGGTGCCACGCGGCGGCACCACACGCGCCCCGCACAGCTGTTTGCTGTGCGGGACACGTGTCGGTCACCGGGAGTGCCACGTGGCCACTCCCGGCGCGCCCCGCACAGCTGTTTGCTGTGCGGGTGACGTGGCGGCACCAAATTTTTCCGGGCGGCTACAGTAATCCGCCTCTGCGCCCGGATTCGGGCGCCCGAAACTTCGGGTGCGCCCGAAAGTTGGGACCTTTTGGGGATTTCTTCAATTGTTTTTTTGGGGCCTATTTAAAGCCCGAGCCCTCTTCTTCTTCAACTTTTTGGCACTTCCGAGCTTCAAACCGCCAAGAGCCCTTTACCAAAGTTGATCCTCACTCTGTGAAGCTTTCATCTGCAGAGTTTGGGGATTTTTTGGGGCACGCTTTTCGAGATTCTCATTTTCTTGGCGCGGCGCGACGCTCTTTCTTCGGTATTTCTTCCGTCGCTCTTCGGTGTACGAGCTCCCCCAACCTACTCCGACCATCTTTTTGAGCGATTTCTTCGCTGCTGGATTCATAACAGGTGAGGCAACGATTTTGGGTTTCTCGCACATTTTCAGATTTCGCGTTTTTCGAGGTGTTTTCTCGTGCTCATTGGGACCCTTTTTGCTGTGAGATTTTGGTGAGGGCAGCACCTTCTTTTGAGGAGATCTCCGCGCACGAGTCTCGGATCAAGACGTGCTTATAGACTTTTTTCATCTACTCGACGCGAGGATCATCGTGGATTTTTCTTGGAATTTTTGGAGACCATACCGAAGGTATACACTTTTCCTTTTATCTGTACAAGATTTTACAGTTGGATGGTTTTGGGATTTTGCGCACCGATACTGTGGAATTTGTAACTTGGCCTACGGTGCTCGGAATTGGGCGTGCAGGTACTTGTTTCGAAGCTATCGACACGAGGATCGTAGGGATATTTTATTTGGAATTTTTCAAGCAAATTTAGCAGGTGAAATAATCGCATCTTTGCGGCTGTATTTTCAGTGTTGTAATTCTTGACAAATTTTGGAATTAAAGTATAACTGTAGCCTTATGTTGTACCCAGGAGGGATTGTGGACTGTGCTGGACCTGTTGGACATAGAGTTGTTATTTTTCCTGGTTTTCTCAGCTATACGACTCCGGACAGTTAGCGTCTTCAGGTGGGTGGCTTGCTTTCAAGATCTATGGACTGTGCTCTAATTCTATTGATATAGAATCATGCATGATAGTGATTGGATTTGGGTAGCATGCTAGAGTGTAGGAATTGTTGTTCCTAGTTTTATCTGTCGATCTTGTGATCTCTTGCTTCCTTCTATTATGTTAAATATTTGTTATGTTGGAATCTGACCTAGCACCCCCGTCATATGTTGCATGTGTAACCAGACCAGTAGAAAACCCTCACTTGGGCTAGGGTTATTTATGTTTAGACATCCACACTTTATGTTTCATTCCTGGACTTAGTGTTATCCTCGCCCGGGTAGTGGGCCGAGCGATCGGGACTTCTTTTAGTGTGGGATGCATTTGCACTCGTGCTTGGGAGCAGAGTGGAGTCTGGTAGATGCAGTGGTTCGCTTGTCTGTACCGGGAACCGTTTGGGGTAAACGGTGGACCCGGGAGATCTGGTTTTCCCCTGTTTGGGTTGTCGCCACCGTGTTAGTGGCGGTAGTTTTCTAGTGATAGCCAGACCTAGAACCCAGAACCCTTTTTGACATACACATGATTTTAGTCTACCAATGTTTTCTTCCAAGCGTCGAAGGGCCGCTGGAGTCTGTTCTTGTTTGATTGGACAAAGGCATCAGCCCTTCGGGGCTTGGGTAAAACACTTATTTTTTCTAACTATTTTTATAAAGAGAACTAAAATCATTAAATATGGATTTCTTCTAGATCAAATGACTTTCAATAACAAATGTCACCTTTTTCTTGTAAATCTCCCCACTCGAAAGGATTCGAGTGATCCGGGTTCTAGGGGCCGTTCCTTTGTCGGGACGAAAGCCACGGGAGCCAAGCCTGGAACCTGTTCTTGTTTGATAGGGTTGTAGGTGTAGGTCTCCCGGGACTTTCGGGCCCTGTTGGTGTTTTCTGCGTGTCGTACCGAGGTTTTGCTTTCCCGAACTATAAGGGGATCGGGAACTTCGATAGGCGGAGCCTAGAGTCTGTTCTTGTTTGATAGGGTTCTTAGCACCGGTCTATCGGGTTTCCGAACCCTTCTGGTGTCGGTCTTTCCTGTGAGTTGAGTGTTCTGTTGTGGGAGCCGTCTGGTGGACGGTGGCCCCAGATGTGTGGTTTTCCAGCCTGTGGTTGAGAGTTGGTGTTGTTGGTCGATCTTGATTTATCGTGGTTTGGACTATAGCCTGCATGAGCCATATTTGAGCTCGACAGAGATACGCCGATACTTTCCTTGGTGGGGTCGCTCCCCTCGAGAGCCACTCCGGAGTTGGGCCTGTTACTTGCTATCGCGACTTGTCGACGCCGTCCCTCTGACTGGGCCAGTTAGTGGCAGTCACGGACACCCTACGGTAGACCCATCCTGTTGAGGATGTGCGGCAGTAGGTGGGCGCAGGTTTGACTGGACCCTTGAGGCAGTCAGTTTAGAGTTGGTGAGTTTACTGTGGGTATTAGTAGATGCATCATGTTCCATCTGTTCCTTTTTCTTGAGCATCTAGATAGAGGCATAGTAGCTGTAGAGTTACTTTTCCAGCCATTTCATTTCAGTATTATATTGTTACTTTATGCCTCTAGTAGACTTAGTGGGCAGACCGTCGGGCTTGTTGGCGGCACCCACTGAGAACTACTTGGGACGTAGTTCTCACACCCGTCGTGGTGTTTTTCCCCAGGGACTTCTTCTTCTGCTCCAGTTCCTGCCGCACCTGTTGCTGACCTGACTGATCGAGGTAAGGGAGTCGCGAGATAGATCCCTACCAGTTGTCGCTTGAGAGTAGATGTACCTCCCTACTTTTTGAGAGTTCTTGTCGAGTGACCTTGTAGTGAGGATTGAGTTGTACTCTTCTTATTTTGAGAGATATTTGTATTTTGGTGAGGATTCTGATTGTATATTTTGTTAGAGTTGTATTTATTTTATCCAGCTTTTACCTTATCAGCTCTGATATCTGTTTAGTGTAGATCTCTTTTGCAGGTTAGTCGCTACGTCTATACGGGGCTTCCCGTATGGGCGGCGGATCTGTTGGCGAGCCCGGGTCGCAGTTTCGACCCGGGGCGTGACACTCACCTTTTGGAAGCAACGCGAAACCCGAGTAAAACTTCGGGCCAACATACACCTTGACATAAAGGCTCACATGCTACTTTTAATACTTACACTCGACCAAACCCATTTTAGATGCAAGCATCATGCTCAGTGGGTCGAAAGAACCTAGAGGCTCACCAACTAGGTGTTGTGGGGAAACCAGAGACATCGCCGGAGCAACATGGCTCCAAAACATAAGCTTATAGAGCTCGGTTTGCAAGATCCCTCTATCTACTCAGCCATTTGCTGAAGTAGAGTGAGCATCGTGCTCAGGAGGTTTGCAGGAGTCAAATGCTCACTTGCTGGATGATCAAAAATAGGCTAAACCAATCTGGGCTCTCTCGGGCATTTCCCCGGACACAAGGTGGGCAACAAGGTTAATACACAAGCTAGAAGACAACAATGGTGGATCTCTATACCAAGGCTCTGGGTCTCAAGCACAAGCACCAGTAGGTGCTAACTGACTCCACGAACCTCGCCGGACTCATGGACGGCGGCGAGGAGCGTCAGCAACGGCGGCGGCGCAAGCTCGGCCGGGGCAACACCATTAATGGCAGAATCACAACAGGCCAGCATGGGTGCATGAAAGTACATCTATAGGTCTGTCTTGACATGATGGAGCAAACTGGGCAGGTGGCCGGCGGCAACAAGCGGCGGCGGCGGCGGAGCAACCTCGGGCGAACCCGAGATAACCCAACACTAGGGCATCAAACTGCGAATCGCACACTACTCCAAATGCCATGGAACTTCATGGAAGTGTTCCCTAGTCCCTACAGAAGATGCCCATCATTTTGGTTCGGAGCCTGAGCCAACGAGTACGGCGTACGGCTTGGGCGGAGCAATCTAGGGTTTCGGCGGGTGCATTTTGCTTCCGCCGGCAACCCGGTGCTTAACCGAGGCCGCGGCTCCATCAGGAGCATCCCAAGAACATGGAAAACCGACTGCTGATGATTGAAGGCAAGAAAAACAGAGAAAGAGGAAGACTCACCTTAGTCGGAACCAAGGAAGAAGGAGTTGGTGGCAGCGACGACGCGCGGCCACGGCGGTGCACCAGCCCACCTCGGCTTGCCTTCTGGATGAAGAACACCACCACAGAGAGGTCCAGGCACAGTTTATAAGGTTTTGGTGCTCTCCTTCTCCAACAATCTCGGAATCAAGAATGCTCCAATAATATCCTTGCTTTTCCGGCGACCAGGGGTGGTGGCCGGCGGCGCAGTAGCTCGGGATGGGTAGCAGAGGGAGAGGAGGAGTCATGGGTGGCTGTGTGTGACGCCCCACTTCCCAGGGGGTCACCCATCCTAGAACTACTCTAGCTCTAGCACGCTTAACTCTCATGTTCCTCTTGGATCTTGCTACCATCCAAAATGCTATAGCCGGGTTAGAGATTTAGTCCTATTATATCATTTATATAGAGGACTAATCCAAATTCCGGGGGTGTCACATTCTTCCCCCCTTTAAGCCCTGACGTCCACGTTAGACTCAAGCACACTCACAAGCACCAGGCGATGTGAGACTCGTCTCGCTAGCCTTTGCCGACCTTGTGAGGAGCTGCACTCCACTCACAACGGTCATTAGCCGGGGAGCCTCGCTCTACCCACTATATAACCCTGGCTCAGCCGAGACTCATCTCACATTTCCGGCTGGTGAATGGCTCTGATACCAACTGTGACGCCCCACTTCCCAGGGGGTCACCCATCCTAGAACTACTCTAGCTCTAGCACGCTTTACTCTCATGTTCCTCTTGGATCTTGCTACCATCCAAAATGCTATAGCCGGGTTAGAGATTTAGTCCTATTATATCATTTATATATAGGACTAATCCAAATTCCGGGGGTGTCACACTGCGGTTACACAGGATGCTGCGGCTAGGGTTCACTCAATGCAAACCCTAAAATACTAATACACCTATTGCACAAAATGGCAACTAGCCCTTCAACTCTTTGTATTTTCACTTAGGTCCTTTGCTGTAGAACAAACTCACAAAGAAGCCCCCCCTTGTACAAGTTTGGAGCAATTCGACACATAAAATATAGCACTTTTATGCAAAATACTGTGATTTTTCTCATAATTCATGCTTTTCGAGACAACCGGGTTGTCAAACTGAAAAACAGACACCACCACGACGTCCGGCTCGACGAAACCTATCAGGTAGCGATTTTGGTTCGCTAAAATTGAGCTTCACAATTTTTAAAATCCATCTTATACTGTAAATTATACAGTTCGACACGTTTTACGATGCTTTAGGCTCATCAAATGTAAATTTCTTCAGCGCCACAGCGCTCAGAACGACGATGCCATTCAAATCGACTACCTGGATCGTCATATTCGGATTCCAGACGGTCGATCGGTCAACGTTCACTCAGCGGGGAATTAAAACAGGAGGTTACTATTCACGACTTAAGTCGTGACTAGCTTCCTCACTGATTTCAGAACAATCCGACCGTCGGATCGAAAATCAGTTTATATTATTTTTAATCGATTCGACGAGACAGTCACACTGGCGATTTCAGATTTTCGAGATCAGGCTCGGATCTGAAAGGCAGACATAGTGCTCCGATAACTGTGCAATTTGCATCCCAGTATACAACCACATAGGTTTACCTTTGCATTTTCTCATTCATATTCACATCTTAATTCTTCAATTTAAATTTTGAATTTCTAGATTACTACAACGGTACCCACTGAAAACTATTGTTGGATAAGGTTCTCACACCCTCTGTTGGTGACCATTTTTCAGAGGCATCAACTCCAGTTCCTGCTCCTCCAGTTGCTGCTTCTTCAGACCGAGGTAAGGAAGTCGCGAGCTAGATCCCTACTTGTCTCCGGAGAGAGAAGTTGTACCCCTTTTGGTGATTTTCAGTATTGTCAGAGAATTTGATGTATCATATATATTTTACTTTTGAGAGTTTTATTTTAAGAGACCTATGTATTATGAGAACCTGACATGTACTATTTGGAGTTGTATTTTTATATTTCAACAATTTACTTTCTAGCTCTGATATCTGTATAGTTGTAAGCACTATCTTTTGTAGGTTAGACATTTCGTCTATGCGGGGCTTCCCGTATGGACGGCGGATCTGTTGGCGAACCCGGGTCGCAGTTTCGACCCCGGAGCGTGACAGTTGGAGCCTTAAGGCTGGGATTTTGATCTCCACCAAACCAAGAAAAAGAAGGAAAAGCTACAAAGGAGAGCTCTATGAGAAGAATGAAGGCATTCTCTTTTCTCTTTTGGCTAAAATCTTGAGAGATGTGAGTAAGTTAAAATCTAGGATTTTAATTTTTTGTGTTTAAAAGAGATTTTGATACCTTTTATGGATTTTTACACTATTTTTAAGGACTTTCTTGAAGGTTTAAGAGATCAAACACCCATTCTTGAAAGAGAGCAACCTAAGGTGGGGGATTTTACCTAACAGGGGGAACTATCTCTTGTTCTTATGCTTTATTTGATTTAGAAGCATTATTGTAAGTGTAAAGTCTCCTCGATACATGTATACATGAGAAAATTAGGGTTTAGCCCTAAATAGTGTAAAAGGGGACAATCAAGGTCCAGCATTATAAATGTATGAGTAAGAAAAACCTAAATATAGATTACTCTTGTGTGTCAATGAATTTAGAAAGAACCTAGATCAAAATATATGGCATTGAATTTAACGAAAAACCTAATGTGAGAATTATAGAGTCTTAACATAGAGTCAAAAAGTTCTAGATTAGAGTGGCATGGCAAAGCTTTTTTTTCAAAAAGTTTAGAGAGAGGAACTCCGACTTTGGCGCCGCCCTCCTGCCCAGGGCGACGCCTCCGTCCCGTCCGGCCCTCCTGCCCAGGGCGACGCCAACGTCCCGTCCGGGCACTTCTTCTCCGAGCTTACAAGGGGGACGATGAGTTATCACTACCGACCGCCCCGCACCAACCCTAATCTCCACTTCGCTTCCACGTCGCCCCCCCGCTACCGACCTCGGCTCCCTCTAAAATCATCGAAGAAAGTGCTCTACGCGCCGGTGGAGACCCCGTCGGCGAGCTGCGAGGCCATCGCACCTACATCTCCTCTCCAGTTGGGTGGGGCGCGGACCCGCCCGTCTTTCTCTTATAAGGATGCGGTATTATCTCCTCCCTCGAGCCCGCCGCCGGCTAGCCACCCTACTAGGGGCCCAAGGTACGTCCGACACCCTGCCTTACCGGCCTCCCCTCCACGGTTTATTCTCAGCCCCTTGCTCCGAGGCCGGTGTTTTCGGTGCTTCGAGAGGGGACATCGGGCGGCACGTTGCAGGAAGCCTCATCGCTGCCTCCTCTGTATGTGTGCTGGACACTCCGCATCCAGGTGCTCGGCTCCTCCGGATGGCGAGCCTTCGGTTCCAGCCGCACCCCCCCGACGCCCGAGGGAGCTACCCGTCTTCCTGCCTAGCTCGACTCCACCAGCTGGGCAGGCCTCTGCGCCGGGCCGAGTCGCGAGAGTCCGGGTATGCGGATCGGACTCCCCTGTTGATTCTGTCGTCCTTTCGAGGGGCCTGGCGGGATTGTTTGGGGGTTCCGCCTCCGACTTCAAGGTGGCTCACTTCCGACCTCCTCTGTCCGCTGTTTTCTTCCCGAGCTGGGCGGTTAGGGAGTCTACTATTGGGCGTAGCCCCCTTAGCTTTGGAGGTACTGTTTTCTCCTTCTCTAATTGGGCGGAATCGGGGGAGGTGGCCAGAGGGCGCCTATTTCACAAGGCGTGGATCCGACTTATCGACTGGCCAATTCTTTGCTGGAGCGAGGAGGCCGTGAAGTCTGCTGTTAGTGGCTTCGGTGAGTTGTGGGAGAGCGACACCCGGAGTACCGACCTAGAGGATGTTTCGAGCTTCAGGGTTCTCATTCGATGTTCCAATGTTGATTCGATACCCGAGAATCTCATCTTGATGGTGGAAGATAGAAGGTTTCGCATTCCCGTCGTCATTGAATCGTGGGAACCAACTCAGCCTATTCTCCTCGGGGAAGAACTCGATCACCATCTCGGCCTTGATACTTCGGCCGATCAGGAGGCCTTCATCAAGAGCACGGGGTTCTTTGATATCCCTGCGAGGGGTCCGGTTTGGCCCCCTTTAGTTCATCAGCAACTCCCTGCATCTGAAGGGCCAGGGGGGGCGGGGGGGGGGGGGGGGGGGGGGGGGGGGTCGTCAGCGGTTGAGCTCTTTGGTAGTTTCGGAATCTATTCTCCCCCCTCTTCAGATTAAGCCTGACCCACCTCTGACCTGCCCGGCCTCGACTTTGTTGCTCGGGCCCCCTCCAGGCGAGGTTACTAGCTCCCCGATCTCGGGCAACCACCTTCCGGTTTGTGCGGTCCGGGGGACCCCCTTAACCGGTGAGGTGGACTCAGTGGCCGGTTGCACTTTGGGGAGAGCGGAGGGCCGTGGGAAGGGACAGCTTTCGGCTTCTCGCTCGGACCCCTCCGGGTCAGGCTCGTCAGCCCAACTTTGCCTTAGCCGAGGGCTGGTTCATAATGTCACAGGGACAAGACGATCTTCTATCCTAAGGGCGCATAACCGTAGGAGCTCTAAATTAAAAATGGTGCGCTTCTCTTCGAAGCTCGATGGCTCGGCTTCATCTGTCTCGATCTTGGAAGATCTCGACCCTCCACCGACTTGTAGTCCTGCCCCTCCACCGGCATTCGAGCGGGGCAATTCGTCTTCTGATCCGGTTACGCCTTCAGTGCAAGGCGACTCAAACTTCGGGTCTTCCCCTTCCGCCAGATCGGACTTCCTCAACCCTCTTACGTTGGCGGAAGTACATCAGATCAAGAAAGCCTGTGGTATTATCTGTGGGGACAATCCCCCCTCCCCTCGGCAGGGGCTTGCCCCGGGGGGGGAAGGTCCTAAGGGTGGGGGGGCCGGGGCCTGAGCCTTGCTCTTCACGCCTTGTATCTGCTGTTGTGGGTATTCTCTGTCTCTATGGCCAGAAACAGACTTTTCAGATTCTTGTCTTGGAACATCCGTGGCCTCAACGACCCCGCCAAGTGCGCCACGATCAAGTCCTATTTGAAAAACGCGAAATGTTGTGTGGTTTGCTTGCAAGAAACTAAGCTTTCGTCCACCCCCCTCGCAAAGTTTCTTACTTTCTGTGGGTTCCACCTCCGTGATTTTCGCACTCTCGATGCTGTCGGGACGAGGGGGGGCCTCCTGACTGCTTGGAACCCAGCGCTTTTCGATTGCGCTCTAGATTGGGTGGGGGCGTTCTCGGTTAACGTAGTCTTGAGAAGGAAGGTGGACGGCCTGCTGTTCACTGTCTCCAATATTTATGGACCCAACTCCTCCGTCTTGAAATCGGCTTTCTTTCAAGAACTTCGGTCAATTGGCTCTCAGACGATGGGGCTGTGGACGATATTAGGCGATTTTAACGTTCTCCTTTCACTTCGGGATAAGAACGGACCGCCTTCGAATTTGACCGACATCCTTAACTTCAGAAAAGTGGTGGCTGACCTCGGCCTTCTTGATCTTCCCATCCAGAACAGAAGTTTCACGTGGTCCAATGGAAGGCGTATTCCTACTCTTGAACGCCTCGACCGAGTCTTCGTGTCTAATCATTGGCATATCTCTTTCCCGCGCTCCACTCTTCGGGCCTTACCTCGGCCTAGGTCCGACCATACCCCTTTATTGCTAACGGCTTTCTCCTTTGTGCCTTCCCCTCACCTGTTCAGGTTTGAGAACTTCTGGCTTCGTTATCCGGCGGCCTCTGAGGTGATCTCTAAGGCATGGATTGACTCGGACACGGGGGTCGATCCCGTTACCAGAATCTCGTCGAAATTCAAGAGCGTCCAGTCGGCTCTTCGTTCTTGGAGCGCCGGGATTATATCTACCATTTCTATCCAGGAAGATCTTTGTCTCAGATGGCTCGAGTGGCTCGACCTAGCTGAGGAGGTTAGACCACTCAACGACTTGGAATGCCTGCTTAGACCTCTCCTCAAAGCCAGATACGAAGAACTGTGCTTACAAGAAGAAATTAAATGGAGGCAGAGATCAAGGGTGCAATGGCTTAGAGCGGGTGATGCTAACACCAAATTCTTTCATCTTAAAGCTTGTTGTCGTCGGAACAAAAATTTCATCTCCCACCTGGTCGACGGAGCTACCACTCGGTTTTCCCACGAATCAATTGCGGCCTACTTGCTTAATTTCTTTGCGAAGCAACTGGGGGAGGCGTCTGCAAACAGGCCTTCTCTTAACTTTGCCTTGTTGTTCTCTTCCTCTGACTCGGATGTTGATTTCCTGAGCCTCGAGGCACCGTTCGAGGAGGACGAGGTCAGAAGCGCTATTTTCGCTTGCGCGCCGGATAAAGCACCTGGGCCCGACGGCTTTCCAATGGCGTTTTTCCACCGTTTTTGGCCAGTGCTCAAAGCTGAGATCATGGAGCTCTTCTCCTATTTCCATAACGGTCGCCTGGACCTGCGCGAGATCAATGCAAGTTGGTTGTGCCTTATTCCGAAAAAGAGCGAGTCTACCACTGCTAGCGACTTTAGGCCTATATGCCTTGAGAACAGCATGGTCAAAATCATCTCTAAAGTTCTGGCTCTTAGATTTCAGCGCATCTTGGGCAACCTTATTAACCCGTATCAGACGACTTTCATTAAAGGGAGATCGCTTCTTGACAACTTCTACTGCGCTCATATTCTACTTCATCACCTTCACTCTACGAAGCAAGAAGCGGCGCTCTTCAAGATTGATTTTGAAAGAGCTTTTGACCATGTCGATTGGGCTTTCCTGCAGGATCTGTTATCGGCCAGGGGTTTTGGGCAGAAGTGGATTGGTTGGATTTTCGATCTCTTACATTCCTCCAGTACGGCCGTTTTGCTTAACGGCGTTCCGGGCACCTCATTCTTTAGCAAACGCGGCCTACGGCAGGGTGACCCTTTGTCCCCTCTACTCTTTATCCTTTGCATCGGCGTGCTATTCAGAATGCTGCAGGCAGTTTCTTCCTCTCCCGACCTCCCTTCGGTGGGTATCGGGACGGCTAGAGTTCACACCCTTCAATTTGCTGATGATCTTCTTATCTTTTTTTATGGCTCCGTTAGATCGGCTAGGGTCATCAATGTCATACTCGAGGCTTTCACGGAGTTATCTGGTCTCAAAATCAACTACGGCAAAAGCTCCATTTCTCCGGTTAATCTTCCGAGCTCCAGATCTGAGGTTATCGCTTCTCTATTGGGCTGCCAATCCCTTGGTTTCCCCCTAAAATATTTGGGTTTGCCTTTATCGCCCAGGGCGTTGAGGAAATCTGATTTTATTCCTATTATCGAGAAAGTGGATAAGCGACTCGCGGGGTGGAAGGGCCTACTGATCTCTAGGGGGGGACGTTTGGTGCTTTTAAATTCGGTCCTCTCATCCATTCCGTCTTTCTTCTGCTCTGCCTTCTCTCTCCCTTCCTGGGTAATTAAGTCGATCGACAAGCTTCGCCGGGATTTCTTCTGGAAGGGGAAAAGCTTGAATAGCGGCTTTCATTGTCTCGTCAAATGGGAACATTTATGCCGCCCAACTAAATATGGGGGTTTGGGAATTCGCAACCTCCGCAACTCCAACTCCGCTCTCCTTTTGAAAGGTCTATGGTCCTTTCATTCTTCCAAGTCGCTTCCCTGGGTGCGCCTGCTGACTGCTAAACACTACTCCCGCCGACCGCCCCTGTCATCTGAGACGAAGCCGACCGGCTGCTGCCCGATTTGGAAGGGTTTACTTTCAAATGGCCCTCTCTTCAGCTCATCAACCACTTATTCAATCGGGAACGGGAAGTCGACGCCTTTCTGGAATGCACGTTGGAGCGGTGCTTCGTCTTTGCGCTATAGCTTCCCACTTTTATTTGGAGCGGCAACACTCAAACATCTTTCTGTGAATAATTGGTTTCGTCGTTTCGGGTCCCAGACTGATTTGGGTTTCCAGGATATAAACTGCCCGGAAGCTAGGCGTGAGCTTACTGTCTTACAAGCGTCGATCAACAATTTCAGGTTGTCTAACTCCGACGATTTGATTCAGTGGAGATGGAGCTCTAACGGGATTTTCTCTACCAAGACTGCATACGATTTCATTTGCTTTGACGGGGTCAACGACTGTAAGATTCTACATCTGTGGGCCATCCGGATACCGCTCAAGACAAAAATTTTTCTTTGGATCGCAGCTAGATATAGGCTTCTCACTGCGGAGCTCCTTAAAAAAAGAGGATGGTCTGGCCCTTCTATCTGTATGTGTTGCCGTGCTGGAGATGAAAACTTGGATCATCTCTTCTTCTTTTGCGTGTTTGCGAGGTCGCTCTGGGGGGAAGTACTACAACCTTGGCCTCTCACTTGTCACAGATTACTCCACTACTCGGGGGATTTCGCAAGTAGATGGAGGTGGGCGAGGTTGACCTTAACGGGTCGAGCTAAAGCGCATTTCGATCTTTTATTCGCCGCTACCTGTTGGGAACTCTGGATGGAACGCAATAGGCGTATCTTCAATGATTGCCCTTCTCAGAGTACCTCTTGCGCTTCAAGAATCCACCACATCTCCTCTCTCTGGACCCTAGCTCTTGGGGGATCCTCGGTCTTCCCTTTTCCACACCGAAGCTAATCCACTTCCAACACAGCTCTCACCTGCTCTACAAGAGCTGGAATTCAAGGGTGGTAAATGACTTGGAGTGGATAGTAGTTCTCTTTCTGTCAGCTGCCAGAATCATTCTTTCACTGGAGGATTAAACAATCCAATGCACTTTCTTCAACGGGCGGACCAGTTTATCTACGCATCGCTTTGGATCAACCTCTGCTTTACGGCTACTATTTCACTAACGCTGGAACCAATCTGGGTATTATCGGGGTCTTTCTATAGGTGCTCTGGCTTTCTTTTTACTATGGTGATTGAATGAATGAATGGTGCTTTGATAAAACCTGGGTATCATCGGGTTTCTTTTCTTTATGTGCTCTGGCTTCTTTCTTGCTTTGGCGATTGTACTACTCTGGATGCATTATTTGTTCAACTTTGAGGCTTCTTGGGTACATTGGTGCCTCACGAACCAGCAGCCTGTCTCCGTAGCCTGGGAGCACGCAGCAGAGTACCGAGCATCGATTGATCGGTGCTTTGATCCAATCTGGGAATTATTCGGGCTTTCCTTTATGTGGCGTTTCGGATTGGGTTCTTTCCCAGTGTCGGCGACGCCTATTCTTCGTCCGCTTTTTCTTCAGTGTGTTTGTTTAATTGGGTGTTCACTTTTGGAGCAGTTCGGCTTCTTACAGTTTTTTGGTTGCTCGTTGCCTGTTTACACTTACCCGTCCACAGGCACACATCCTTTTTTGCCTCTGCAGCTTACAAATCTCAGACTATTATCAGATTCTACATCTTGTTTATTGGAGGAGTTCTCTTTTCATAGTTGTTTATTGCTTCTTCGGTTTGGTACATGAGGTTTGAAGAACTATTTGTTTTCTGTCGACTGCTGATTGTAAATTGGAAAAAAAAAAAAAAAAAAAAAAATATTTGTGCCTGGCGATTAATGAAGTTTCAGATTCACTTGCTCCTGCTGGGTTCTGGTAGAAGGCTTGCTGCAATTTCTGAAGTTTAAGCTTCTACTATTCCTTATTGAGGATTTTTGCAAGAGGGATACTTCTTCAATTTTTTCGAGATGGGTCACTAAGATTGGGTGTCGGATTTTAGTTGAGCTGTGTTTCTACCACTTTTCTTTGTTCGAGCTGAGTTGCCAGAAACAAATCTATACTGGAGGAGCTAATAATTCAACGTAGTATGACTAATTTTCTCAATGATGGATGCACTAATTACTTGGGGTTCAAGAGAGAAACAACTCAGACTTGGTTATTGTTCTTGTTAAGGGAGTCCTCTTTGCTACATGTTTTTTCTTGGAGTCAATTGAGAGGAATTCCTGCTGCCATGCAAATTGGCCAATGATTGATGCATGTTCTCCAAGTTGCAGTGTAGTCTCTAGCATTTACTATCGTGCTGGCCATTGAAGAACTTGACCTTGTTGATTTTCGGAAGAAGTATTAATGCATTTGCTAAAGATAATGCCGCTCGAGTCTTGCACTCATGTTTATTTGCATAATGGTTGCTTTCACTATTATAGAATTGCAAGAACGGGCTGTGTTGATTGGATCACTCTTTTGGCAAATACCATGAAGGACGGCAGCTACCACGATGGCTTCGCCGAATCACTGTTTCGGTTTGATTCTAGTGGCTTCAAGAATTATCTAACATCTGTCTGGAGTTATCTTCGCTTCTTATTTCCGGTTTAGTATAATATTAGAGCTGTGTTGTATCCTATGTTTGGGATGTGCTTCTTTGCTATGTTTGCTTGGGGCTTGAGTCTGGAGTTTAGTAGCAGTACGGCGACGGCTCTGCTTTTTTTCCTCTTGTTTGTGTAATTGGGTTTCACTCGTTTTGTTTTAGCCATTCGATCACTTTGGTGGTTTGGGAGTGGGCTCACTTCTTGTATTTGGAGTAGTGGTGGATATTTTCTTTCTTTCTTTTTTTCCTGTCCTGTCCTGTACGGTTCAAATAGGGTATATCCCTGTTTAATCAAAAAAAAAGAGTGGCATGGCATGAGCTAGTGGTGTCTTTAGGGCATCTTGAATCCTAGAATCTTGAACTTAGGGTCAAAAGTATAAAATGAGTAAGTAAGAGAAATCAAATATAAATTTGTGTTTTTTGGGCATCCTAACTATCTTAGAGTCAATAACCTAGGGTAAAAGAAAAGTAAAGATAATAAAACTTTCGGAAGTATAAAGTGGCAACGGGAGGGTTACGAGCATAGTTCGACTCCCAGGGAAGGGTTACGAGCATATTTCGACTCTCTTTTAACGAATGAGTGCCTAAATATCTTAAACTCATTCATGGCCAAATGGAAAGGGTTTCGCACATAAGTCGACTCTCCACAAGTATTCTCTAAAGGAGCACAAGCAATCGCCGAGTAAAGAGGGCTCCGCGCATAAGTCGACTTTCTACGAAGCACCCTTATGAAATATAAATCATAATATGATTAAAGTGACCGGACGTGGTCGAGTTACTTATAATCCTTGAGTAGCGATATAGTGGCCAGGTGGGTATAGTAGCCTAAAGTGGCATGGCATGGTAGTATAGTGATATTTGTGCCTGAACTAATATTGTAGAAGTTTTATACTTGCATATTAGTATAGAATTTATAACTTTCAATTATTATCTTGCTACTAATACTTCTATTTGATCAAGTGATGTAGAGTACGTTTCTCGGTGAATGAATCCACTGAGAAATATTCGTACTTCTCACACCTAGTGATTTTTATTTTTTGCAGATCCAGGTACCGCCGGTAAGACACGCGACATGAGCAAATGCCAAACAAAGTAGTGAATCTAGAAGGTCTAGTAGAGTCAGGGACGAAGCCAGAATTTAATCTTGAGGAGGGCCAAAATATATTCAAATAAAAATTTTAGCACATAAATATAATTTTATCTAATCATTTTTTTTAAAAAAAATATTAATTTAATAATTAATGTAAAAATATTAAAATTAATTTTTAATTTACAGATGTTTAATTTTTAATTATTTTATTTATACTATTATATTCAAATAACTATAAATTTTACTAAATCTAACAATAATTCAGTTAGTGATCGAATTCTTAGTATTTTTAATAAATAAAATTATAACATTTAATGCAGATCAAAGAGCTATTAAATTTAATATAATATTTTATTTTGTTAAATAAAATAGCTCACTAGTTAGAAATTTAAAAAAAATATAAAACAAAAATTTTAAATTTAAGTGATGTATTTCAAAATACCTTATAAGTATGAGACTCTTAATATATTTTACCTATTTAAAATGCATACAAAGAAGAAAAAAGAAAATTATATTGGAATAAAAAATTATTAAACAAATATTAAAAAGTTGAGGGGGCCCAAGAATATCTAAAAAATAAAAATAATTAAATTGATACTTAGAACTATTAAGCAATATTAAAAGGTTGAGGGGGCCATGACCACTTTGGGCCTTAATATGGCCTCGTCCCTGAGTAGAGTATCTTTATGTATAAAGTGAACATTACATTTTGAGAGAAAAAAAGAAAAGAAAATGTTGTAATTAACAATGTATTAATTAATGTTCACTCTAGTACTTTACAGTTTCAGATTTATACAGTTGTATTTATATTTAAGGGTTAATTGCATACAGGTTCTTGAAAATATATAGAATAGTAAATATATTCCTACAAATTCAACTTTTCATATTTATCCCTTAAAAAATTCTAAGTTATTCCTTATATATTCCTCTGATTTATTATCGTTAGGTCATTGTTTATATTTTAACAAAATATAGGTGAAATGTCTATTTTGTCCTTACAAATATAATCCTTCAAAAAGCCAAACTTTTAAAATTATTACAAAAATGTCCCTCTAAAAAAAAAAATCCAACGATTATTTCCTTCAAAGTGGCCCATTTTAATGGTTATAATATAAAAAGGGTAAAAAAGTAATTTTTTTTTTTACCTAACCAAGGTTAAGCATTTAACCTATGGTTAACTAGATTTTTCTAACAGAGATAGACGATAGGGATATATATGAATAACATTGGATTTTTTAAGGGATAAATATAAAAAGTTAAATTTTATAGGAATATATTTGCTATTAGATATAATTTTAAGAATCTGTTTGCAATTAACCCTATATTTAAAGTTGAATGCTTAGTTTAGTTTCACTCTGATATTTATGTATCTCGTTGTGCATATGTATTATTGAGATAATTATCGTTTCTTTCTGGTAGAGATGTCATACCCAATTTGTCACGCCCTAGGGTCGAAACTGCGACCCGGGCCCGCCAACAGATCCGCCGCCCATACGGAAAGCCCCGTATAGACGAACCGTCTAACCTGCAAAAGATAATACTACAGCTATACAAATATCAAAGCTGAAAAGTATACTATTGAAATAAGATAATACATCACCAAATAGTACAAGTCTGAACCTCACAATACATAAGTCTCTCAAAATAAAACTCTCAAAAGCAACCATCTACTAGAATCCAGCATATTGTACTACAAAGCTCCAAAAAGGGTACCACTATACTCCAAGGACGGGTAGGGAACTAGCTCGCGACTCCCTCACCTCGAACTACTGTCTCCGCTCGAATAGAAGCCGAAACAGCTACCTCGGAAAAACCTGTCACCACAGCGGGTGTGAGAACTACACCGTCACGTAGTTCTCAGTGGGTACCGCCACCAAGCCCGACGGTCTGCCCACTAAGTCTACTAGAGGCATAAGATAACATAAAAACTGAAATAATGTAAAGATAAGCTGGAAAGAAATCTACAGCTATCATGTCTCTATCTACAATGCTCAAAGGGTGATACAGATGAAAATGATGCATCGACTCTAACCTAATATACTCAATCAACCCAATCACAGTGACTGCTACATGGGGTCCAGTCAAACCTGCGCTCACCTACTGCCATTACATCCACGGAGGATTGGACTTACGTAGGGCGTCCGTGATTGCCAAAACTGGCCCAGCCAGAAGGACTGCGTCGACAAGTCGCGATAACAAAGTAATAGGCCCAGCTCCGGAGCGGCACTCGAGGGGCGCGACCCCACCGAGGAAAGTATCCGCGCATCTCTGTCGAGCTCAATATGGCTCATGCAGGCTATAATGTCACGCCCCGAGTTTAAAAATCCAGTCTAATTTTTTTTTTTTTTGTTTAAAATCAGAGTTCGCAAAACCGGGCGTAACAGACCGCCACACATATAGGAAATCCTCTATCCAAGCAGACAGAGTCTCCCCTATACATGCACGGCTAGGCAAGTACAATATCATACAATCAGAGATTAAGTACAACTAATTAGACTATATGATAATATCCAATCAGTTTAAAGATATACTAAAACATACCAATCCTCAAAGAAAGTAACTCAACGAGAGTACTGATCGACTAGATATGAAATAGACATAAGTGCTAAGATATCACAATAAACCAAAATACTGTCTACGGATCAGATCAGGATCACAACAACTCTGGTAGATCATCAGGGGGACAGCTCTATCGTGATCGGCTCACCAAAACGTCCCGATATCTCACCACCCAACGGACCTGAAAAACAGTCACCCACGGGTGTGAGATACACCGGAGTGTATCCCAGTGGGCACGACGAGCCGAGAAATAGCTAATCGTACCTACTGGGTACTAAAATCTGCGGATAGTAATAATCGATTGGTAAAGCTGAAATAACAGATAATGTCTACTGAAAATCAAATAATCCACAGATAAGACTGAATAGGCAGATAATCAAGCACAAAAAAATTGCAGGCAATAAATGCTGGAATCAGGGTATAACTGTAATAATCAAGCATAAGGAATCTGCATGTAATAAATGCTGGAATCAGGGTATAACTGATTAACAAGCAATAACTGAGCAGTGAAGGTACAGGGTAAAGTATCTGCAAATGACAGTGCAAAATAAGAATGATGCGTCAAAAATAGAAATCCAAGTATCCATCATAGGCCATTATTGGTCTCACAGAACCTCAGGCAATACCACCGATCCGCTGACAATAACCCGGCACTCACATATGCAATCGGGCTCACGGGTCCAATCTCCAGACCACTTTACCGGTAAAGAACACAACGACGGTGGCCAAACCGTCAGTGTACGTGAAGTACAACAGTGCGTGGTAAATCATAATGCTCAATCTCACGGTCTAGTGACCGGGTAGTCGGCAAACCTGCCGAGATCCCCTCAGGGAAGCAACTATCTGTCGGTATATAAATCATGGGTCGATCATGCATATATGAATATATAAGCCAGTATCTCTGGATATAAATGCAGTATAACAAAGGGGCATATATGATAGAAATCAACAGGCGTGATCAGACCCTGAACATCTACTGTACTGGGATATAAACTGACGAGCAGGTATACAGGATATATCCAATAAGATCAATGTCTATCAGGAAAGTTCATATGACATATAGGCAAAATCATCAGGACTAAATCAAGAATCGGCAACATCATCAGGACTAAATCAAGAACATAAAGCAAGTATCCTAAGTGACAGGAAATATCAGGCATAATCAGAATCGTGACATCTATGTACCAAGATATAAAAGCTGACAACCAGGTGTACATGATATGTCTAAAGAAATCAATGTCTGTCAAGATAGGTCATATGACATATAGATAAAATCAGCAGGGCTAATCAAAAACAGGTGTCCGACTGGACTAAAGCAACTAGAGGGCCGAAAAGATAAAGCCCGGACCGAAGATAACCCACCTGAATGAAGGCAGATCCTCGAACTCCCGCACAGCTACCGGGAGGCTGGTGCTGAACAACTGGGCCCTGAATAAGAAGCTATAATCAGTAATAGACTCACACATACCCATCCCGATGACACGACAGTAGCGAAATGCTTATACGGGATACTATCGTCGATTTATCGCACGGGATCCGATTCCCGATCAACGAGAACCTACTGAACTCTAACATTATCGCTCGTTTCGGCTCGTTCTTGAAATCCGGGGATCCAAACGAGGTTCTGTAAATTCTGTCGCGTTCATTACGACGAGACGAAGGCCGTGCTCACAAAATTAGACTGGCACGGATCCCGAGAACAAGGTTGGCCCATAACATTCTTGGGTTCAATTCACAACTATGTTCAAACTTAACTTAGACTTGATCAAAATAGGATCTAATTAGAGCATGGTACTGAGGGATGATCCAGGAGAGTGGTGCTCACCTGCGGCTTGCCGGGGATTGGCCGGAACAGTGGCCGGAGCAACACCCAAACTCGGGCTAGGCTCGGGTTGGGTCGGTTTGGAGCAACAATGGCTCAGCCCTGAAACAGAGGGGAGCACCAGTTAGTCACGAGTCCCAGAAGATGTTCGGTCCATGTGGGGTCGAGCCCCGGCGGCCGGAGGCGACGGCGACTGGAGACAAGCCCGAAAATGGTATTTCGGGTGCAACAATGGAAGCTTAGCTGCAGAAGGGTTCTCTGCCCAAAATAAAATCATGGGAGTCTTATTATTAACACCTACAGCTTACCTGTGGGGTTGGCCGGAGTCCTGAGCGCCGGCGATGGCCGGAGGAGGAAATCAAAGCCAACTCGGGTGCAAATCCTAAGATCGAAAACCCCACGATAAAAATTCCATGCAAGATGATGGGTAAGCTCCAAAAGGTCAAAGAAGCTTACCAGGGTGATTTTCCGGTGACGGGGAACGCCGGCAACGTGCGGCGGCGGAGCTCGGTTGAAGCTCCAAGCCCGTTAATGGCGGATTCCGACCGACTAGCTCCGGGCCGGAGCAACTTGGACCAAAAGGTCCCTCTCGGTTCCGGGAGGCTTCTGGTGGAGTTGGCCGGCGGTGGGAGGCAGCGGCGGCGCCGGACGACCGAGATCGGCCGAGGTTGAAGAAAGCCCGAAACTAGGGCACACTCGGTTGGCCCCGATCTTGATCCGATCGTGCCCAGACCTCGGGGAGGTGTTGCAGTCGTCAAGTGGACGAGATTAAATGGTGCTGATCTTTGGTTGGACGGCCGGATCACGGCGGCGCCCGCGATCGGCCAAAACGATAATTCCGGCTACAAATGGCTCCCGCCGGCGATCGGGGCGGCGGCCTTGGCTCGGGCTGCAACAGGATGATCTCCTCCGTGTCAGGGGCACACTGGACATGCCCAAAAGCCGAAACTAAACAAAAAGTTCCAAGAACTCACCTTCGCCGGAAAGATAGAGGAAGAAGAAGTCTTCCGCGGCGGCGCACGGCGGCGGCTGGGGCTGGGTCCACCTCAACTCGGCTGCGGCTCCACGGGGAACTCCACAGGGCTAGTGCTCGATCGCCAAGGGCCTTCACGATCACCCTCCTCTCCAAGCAGCCGAGGTCAAGAAGGGTTCTTGATCCTTCTTCTCCGGCGACGGGTGGCGGCCGGATCCCGACTTCCTACGGGTGCGGCAGAGGGAGAGGAGGTGGTTGGAGCTGGCGGCTAAGGGAAAGGTTTTCGAGGTTTAGGGTTTGTGGAAACCCTAGCTCGGTTTCATGCATATATATAGTGTTATGCAAAAACGCATTTACCCCCCTCAACCTTTGGTGTTCAAGGTTAGGTCCCTTACAGCAGCTCACAGTTGCACTTAGCTCCTTCTCTTTCGTATATTTACATTAAAAATTCAAATTCTTACATATAATCCAAATCCACGATCAACAAGATCGACAGTGCCCAAATCACATCTCTAACTCACTAGCTGGAAATACTCAACAGCCGGGACCACCGTCAACCCGACGGCTCCCACAACAGGACATCAAACTCAACGTGTTAAAACCCACTAGACTGGAGATACTCCACAGCCGATGACAATGAAGGGTTCGAACACCCCGAAAGACTAGTACCTACAACCCAAATCCAACAAGAACAGGCTCTAGGCATAGCCTCTCATTGTTCTCGACCCAAAGAAGGAACAGCACTTAGAACCCAGATCACTCGAACCCTCCCGGGTGAGGGAGTTTACCAAAAAATGTGATATTTATTACTAAAAACTATTTTCACTCGAACCCCCTCGGGGTGAGGACTAAAAGTAGTTCTTTTTCTTTTTGTAAAACCATCTTGATTTGAGAAAACCCATTTTAATGACTTTTAGCTCTTTTTAGAAAAATCAGTTAGAAAATAAGTTTTATTCCCAAACCCCGAAGGGCTAATGCCTTCGCCCAATCAGACAAGAACAGACTCCGGCAACCCTTCGATGTTTGGAAGAAAAACATTGGTTGACTAAAATCATGTGTGTCCAAAAAGATTCTGGGTTCAAGGTCCTGCTATCACTGGTACACCACTGCCACGAACACAGTGGCGACAAATAAATCGAAGAACTCGACAACCCGGGACCACCGTTTACCCAAACGGCTGCCGTCACTGGTACAAAACTAGCCACATCTATCAGACTCCACTCGGCCCCCAAGCACGAGTGTAACATGCATCCTACACTAAGAGAAATCCCGACCACTCGGCCCACTACCCGGGCGAGTAAAACACTATGTCCAGGGATAGAATGTAAAGTGTGGATGTCTAAAGCATAAATGAACCTAGCCCAAGTGGGAGTTTTCTACTAGTCTGGTTGAACATACATCATATGACAGGGTGCTAGGTCAAGTTCCATTAATAACAATTATTAACACAAATAGGAAGCATTAACCGATATGATCTCAATAACAACACAAGGAAAATATCATCTCTTTCCCTAACATGCTTCCTAACACATCTTATAATCATGCATGCTTGCTATTCCATAGAATTAGAGAACCGTCCACCGATTTTGGAGACGAAACAACCCATCTGAAAGTGCGCGTCGATCCAAGGTCCAAAGGGGCTGAAACTGAACTGGGATAATTCTCATATTTCCACGATTCCAATGAGCCCAAAAACACTAGAAAATTCCTCCTGGGCACAAAGATACAGTCCAAACATCGCGGTAAGCAAAAATCCCCACGATCACAAATCTGCGGAAAGATCAGTTTGAAAGAATCCAAAATATCACCTGTGAGATGATCTCCAAAAAATCCAATAAAAATATAGCTTCGATTCTCGCGAAGCGTAGATGTCGATCGAGTCCTCACAGATGGAAATCCGATAACCGAGTGCAGAGATAAAAATTCGACAAGCTCCGCTGTCGATGAAAATCACCAGCAAGAAAGGGGTTCAAAGATGTTCCAGAAACCCCAATAAAAACCCAAAACTGAGATGAGCGAAAAACATGAAAAACGAATATCTACTTCTCGTGAAACCGAAGCCACAAAAATCGGCCAAAAACTCCCTTCCGTCAGTCCTGGGGAGCTCGCGAAAGAAGCGTCGACGAAAAAACTCAGTATCAAATGCGCGTCGAAGCTCGCGATGTGAAGAAGAACGCAGATGGCACGACTCCCAAAAATCTCCGAGATCCGAAAAGTCGAAGAAAACCCGATGAAGAAATCCCCTGCCGAAGATGGGCTAAAGAAAGCTCGAAAAGAAGCCCAAATGAAGCCCCAAATGGGCTATTTATAGCCCAAGCCCAACCAAAGCGGGATCCAGATTCGGGCGCAAGATTCGGGCGCCCGAATCCAGCCCGGCCCGACACTGTGCGGGCCCGAAATCCCCCGGGCGCGCCACGTGGCCCGCTCCGCGCCCCGCACCCCCCGCACACACGCGCCCGCCAATCGCGGCGCGCCACGTGGCAGCGCGGTCCACGGCGGGGTGGGTGCACGGGACGCGGGCCACGCCGGGAAAACCGGGTCCGTGCGCCCGCCAACGGACACGCGCCACGCGTACTGCGCGGTCCACCGTGCGCTGCGCCCGGCGCGAGACACGCGCGCTATCGCGCGTGCGTTGACCAGCCTATCCCTGCGCGCCATGTGGCACCACGCCGTGTTCGCTGGTCCCGGTGCATGCTAAATCCCGTGGACCGACCTGCCCGCCGCCATGCACGCGCCTGCCCATGTCTGCCCGCGCCTGCGCCGCCGCGCTCCGCCGCCTGCCGTGCTGCCGGCGCTGCCCGCCGGCCGCCGGAACAGTAATTCTTGCCTCGAAATCCGTATTTTGGCATCCGGGCTCCAAAAAATTCAAGTAAATAATCTATTTCCATCGTTTTCGCGTGCTGAGTTCAAATCCGATGTTTGTTTTGCCAAATTCCACTTCTAAAATTTGTCGAAGGCATCCGGACATGTATTCTTAATCTAAATTTCGCGCTGGGTCCAATTCTGGAGTCCGATTTGCGCGCAACCATCTCCAACACACATCATTAGTCTTCAGAAGCCACAATTCACTCCGTAAGACCTTCGCAGAAATCCGGGTCATCACACGATTGGTAGGTTTGTTGGCGTGTCCAAACCAACCAAATTGGCGATCTTGGGGAGTGACAGTGTGGTCCTCCTCTAGCACTCGCCCAAGATAGGAGATGTTATCTAACTCACAATCTCCTTATCTTGATCACACACCGGTACTAAGGGCTCTGAAATAAAATCAACAATAATAGGGCATGAGAATAACTAAAATATAGTTTCCAGTAGGTAAGATGGTTAAGTCATAATCCTTTAGCAATTCTAACGACCTCCGTTGCCTCAAATTTAGTTCCTTTTGAATAAATAAATATTTCAAACGTGATCCGTATAAACCTTGTAACGCTCCTCTTGCAAATAGTTTCTCCACAACTTGAGTGCGAAGACCACCGGCGCTAACTCCAAGTCACGAGTGGGATAGTTCTGCTAATAACTCTTCAACTTACAGGAGGCACATGCAATGAACTGCCTACACTGCATAATAACACACCCAAGACCGTTCCGTGACGCGTGACTATAGACCACAAAATCCTTCACCACAACCAGCAAGGCAAGAATTGGAGTTGTGGTCAATCTGTCCTTCAGTTTCTTGAAACTTTGATTATAATTCATTCTAACCTGTGGTTCAACCATCATATGAGTGAACCAGTCCGATTTTAATCAAACTGTCCGAATGTTTTCTAATCAAGCCATATTAAAATCTAATGACTTAAAATCAACTTAGTTGATTTTATTTTCTATTAGCATAAATTAGTCTTGTAAAAAGTGAAATTTGAAATTTTATATCTACCTAATTTAGTCAAAAAATAAGTATTTCACGATTAAGTATGATAGTAAAATAATAATATATAATTTTATATAATAAAATTATAAATAATAATTAAATATTTATAATATTATGTTGATATCACTGGCTCAATCAGTGATGAATCCACTGGTTGAACCAATGAAACTTGGCCTAATAATATATTTAATTCGTCGATGGACCTAATTTTTAAATTATTGATAATTTCCAATACTAACGGTCAGATCCAATATTGTTATATCCAATCCAAGTGCAAATATTCTTTCTTTTTAAAAAAATCATACTATAGTGCTTAAACTCTATCTCCCTGAAAATCCAATCATAAAAATCATCGGTGCTATATATTTGAATCTTAAATCATATTAAGTTGCTAGCCACTAGAGCCAGCAGGCCGCTGAAACCAGCAGTTAGATAGTATTTTATCTGACGCAAAATTTTGATCATAGGATTAAAAGAAGAGAAATACTTATATATATATATACACTATAACAAAATTAGGTTATAGGACACATATTTGTGACATTTTTTTACAAGTGTCCCATTTATAGTCCATCTATATCCAAAATTAGGTTATAGGGACACATTTTTGGGACACATTATAGTATGTGTCGCTATACACCCTAGCGACGGCACATATAGCGATACTAATGACAAGTGTTGGTATTTTTTCTAGCAGCATTTTTTTTTAGATTTTAGCAATACTTAAAAGTGTCGCTATAACATAATTTTGTTGTAGTGATATATATATATATATATATATATATATATATATATATATATATATATATATATATATAGTAAAGCTTATATATTTTTAAAAGTACAAATCAAATCATGCTTGTAAATTTTTTATTATTGCATTTGCATTGAGATTTCTATAATTATAAAGTCAACTAAAGAGAGAGAAATAGAAAGTATAATTGCACAAATCTCAATGCAAATCTAATAGTAAAAAATTTATAAGTATGATTTGACTTGTGTTTTTAAAAGTATATAAACTCCACTCTAAATATATATATATATATATATTACCGTCCATTCATATATGTTCAACGGTTCAGATTTAATTATTTTTAAGTTGTGGTCTGCAATAGCAGTTCACTTTGAGAGAGTACCGGTTACAAGGCATCCAAAACAGAATTATTTTGATTTTTTGATTCATGGGTAATTAAGTAATTTTATCTTTATTTTGAACATTTTTATTTTTGTAAATATTAAAATTTTAAAGATTTCAATTTAGTGAGAGTTTTTATTTTTGAAAAATTATAAATTTTAAATATTTCAATTTAGTCATGGTCTTAAATGGTAATATTTTAATGGTCTTTATTTAATATATTTTAAATAATTTTAATTTTAGGAAACTATATTAAAATTTAGATTATTTTTAGGAATTAAAATTTAGGAACCTATTAATTTTTAATTTTTTTAAAATAAAATAAGAAAAAAAATTAGATTACTTTTTCTATTTAATTTGCTAGTTATTTTTATTTCTAATTTGAATGCTGAAATTTTTAAAATTTTATCAAATAGTAAAAACATTAATCTGCCGGATAAGGTGCGCAATATTATTTCAATTTTTTAAATTTTTGAATAATTTATTAAACAACAATCTCTTTTATTTTGTGAAACTATACTAAAACTATTTAAATTAATGTCTAAATTATAATTATAATTTTTTTAAAATTTAAACCCTTTAAATTAATGACTAAATTGTAATTCTAAACTTTTTTAAATTAAACTCTTTAAATTAATGACTAAACCTAAATTGTAATTCTAAATTTTTTAAATTAAACTCTTTAAATTAATAATTAAATTGTAATTCTAAAACTCTTTAAATTAATGCTTAAATTGTAATTCTAAATTTTTAAATTTAAACTCTTTAAATTAATATCTAAATTATAATTGTAAAACTCTTTTAATTAAACTCTTTAAATTAATGTCAAAATTGTAATTCTAAAACTCTTTAAATTAATGCCTAAATTGTAATTCTAAGGCTCTTTAAATTAATGCCTAAATTGTAATTCTAAAACTTTTTAAATTAATACCTAAATTGTAATTCAAAAGTATTTAAAATTAATGCATAAATTAGTGCAAAATTACTATCTAAATTTGTGAAAAGTATATGAATCAAAACTTTCATTATATATTGAATTTAAAAATTTATTCATTTTCAAATTTTTTAGAATAGTGATAAAAAGTTAATTTCGAAATTAGAGGAATTCTAAAGCATAGTTAGTTAATTCGGATTCGGCAAAAATTCGGTACGGATATAATACGGATAAAATTCGTGTCATAATTTTAAAATTCGTTGAAAAATTCGGCTAAAAAACGGGCTCGTCAATTATTCGGATACGTGATTTATACGGAAATAATACGTTCACTAATTAAAAATTCGGGATCAAAAATTTGGCTATTAAATTAAAAAAAAATTAAAAAATTTATACTATTAGTATAAACAATTATAATTTTTTAAAATAATTTAATCAATTTATTTAGAAATAAATAAAATATTCATTTAGAACAAAAAAAAATATAATTTTAAATTATTCCCGATAAATAATTTTAATTCGGATTTTCAATAATTCTCGAATAATTCGTGAATAATTCGTGAATAATTCGCGAATTAACTAATTATGCTTTGAAAAAGAACGAATTTTTCACCCAAAAATTCGTAATTCGTGAATAATTCGCTAATAATACTTTTTGATTCAAAAATTCGCGAATTATTCCGAATTTTTGGAAAAAGTCGGAAACGGCACGTTTAATTCGGATTCTCAATAATTCGCGAATAATTCGCGAATAATTCGCGAATTAACTAACTATGAATCTAAAGTTCTTTATACATATTAAATATGTTGAATTTCATTATAAACCTACGTTCAATTTTCTTTAAAAGTATTGATATAAATTAATAACTAAATTGCAATTCTAATACTCCTTAAATTAATATTTAAATTATAATTCTAAATTTTTTTAAATTAATGCCTAAATTATAATCCTAAAATATTTTAAATTAAACTTTTTAAATTAATAACTAAATTATAATTCTAAAACTTTGTAATGCCTAAATTCTAATTCTAAATTTTTTTAAATTAATACGTAAATTGTTATTCAAAAAAATTTTAAATCAAACCCCTTAAATTATTATAAAATTAATGGCTAATTTAATAAAAGATATTTTAATTAATTTATTTTTTATTTTATGATGCTTAATTACGAAAATACTCTTTTTATGAAGTTACCTATTAATCTGTTAATAAATAAAATTATATTTTTATTTTATTTTTTTTCATCGTAATTAAAAAAAAAATTAATTTTTTTTTTTATTTATAAAAAAAGATACCAGAATATTTTTCTGGAAAGAATGGAAGGCAATCTTAATCATTTGTGATTTGGAAAGAGATGATGGAGAAAGTTCCGGCCGTTGGATAATGGCAAAGCAATCATTTGGATTGTCGGGAATAAGGCAGCTGATAGCCATCATGTTAGTTTCGTGATACAGCCGAAACTTTTTTACGGATTTGTATTTGAAGTGTGATGGCTATACATACCGCGCAATTGACTGAAAAAAAAAAAAAAAAATCTCTTTTCAACAAACATAACAAAACATCTATCAATTCTTAAACAGTTTTAAGAGTAATAGTAGTTATTAAACTATGAATAGTTTCAACAATTTTTGGTAGATTTAGTAGTAGCAGTTTCGGCTGTAATAGTTTTGATAATTTTTTTTTCTAAAATTTCACTCATTTTGTGACATCAGACTAAGATTAAGTTTTCAGGGTGCGTCAACTTCAACCGAAAGACGATCAAGTCTAAATCATTCAAGTTCTGCATATCTCAAGTGGCCAAACGTAGGATGTGTAGAAGAGGTCAAATTTCAACAAAATATTTAAACAGAAACACTTGCTGTACTATCACGAACGGTCTTGTATTTCTTTTAACCCCTTTTTAAATAAATTAGTTGTTTAAGGGATTACATTAGCAGGATTTCTTGGGTACAGCGTCGGTGCGTGCGGGTATTTTTCGGTGTTAGAGCTCGAAAAATGGGGAACGGCAAAACGATCGGATCTGAAATCCGATTTGCGGATCTCCCGAAATGAGATTTTGAAGGTTTCGGTATGTTGGGGTGCACCGGAATCCGTGCCGCATGATCGGCACGCTTTTCGAGGAGATGGGAATCTTTTTGTTATATCTGCCGATTAAGGGTTTTATTTTGTACGTACAAGAGGAAAATAGATATTTTGATTATTATTATTTAAGAAAGCTGAAACCCTAATCGGAGAGAAAAGAGAAAGCGAAAACCCTAATCGGAGAGAAAAGAGAAAGCGGAAATCCTAATTCGAAAAGGGAAAAGAGATCGGATCTTCCATCTTCTTCGATCAACGTGCCGAAAGCCGGGAACGAGACGTTACCGTCAGCGGGGAGCGGGTCCGGATCCTCACCATCGCGAGGAACAGGAACGGATCATGTCACGCCCCGGGGGTTCGAAACGCGCGGAAGAGGAGCCACCGATGCCCCTAATTCGGCCATACATTTTTTTTTGAAAGCCATTACTCCCCGGCGCGTGCCCAGACCCGCATATACAAATTCACTCTGCGAACGGACAGAGTCTCCTTTGCATATGCACGGCGTCTCAACTACAAGGTGCCTCACTAGGTACATCGCATACAACCTTTAACCACACTAGCTGGAGTCTCGCACATATACAACCATTCATCTCACATAATCTACTAGTTTCAACATGCAATAAAGAGGCCGACGTTTGGAAAGGATAAACCATCACAAGGTTTTGAAAGCGGCGCCCACTCGGCGCCGTTGTTTTAGGAAACCTTTTTCAAAGCTACATAAACCCCAGAGTTTTGGAAACGGCACCCACCCGATGCCGAGTTTTGTAAAGCCAGTTTGAAACCACATAAATCCCACAAGGTTTTAAAATCCGGTGCCCACACGACACCCACGTTTTAAAAACGATTTTCGCAAACGGTTTTCTTTGGTTGTTTTTCTTTTCATTATTAAAAACGGCCAAGCATAAAAAGGAATAGCATTCATTCGCATATGGGGAAAAGAGGTAACATCCACGTCGACCCCACGGGGGTGTCGCAATCCACAACTAACCACTAGGAATAATAAAGGAAACAAAAGGGAAGAAGACTCACTGTGTCTGAGTTTGCTCAAAGTCAGAACAGCACCCTTGCGGCCTCACCGGTGCCCTACCAGTCGCCCCTGGACGAACCTGTCACGGAGTGGGAAATCAGTGACTAGAAATAACATAATATGCAAAAAGGGCTAAAGTAAGGCAAACCACAGTAACCAGAGCAACCATCGCCCCTCAATATAACGTCGACAATAATCACACCCTGCACCAAACAAAACCGGGCACCCTTCCCGAACACCGCACCGGGCCCCTGCCCCGGTGCCCCCCTGCCGAGCACCTGTCTCGGCCGCCGAGCACCTGCCTCGGCATCACCGCTCACACCCCCCACCCATGAGGGCCCCCTTTCCTAACGTCACCGACACGTGGGGTACACGGGTCAACGTACCACTTTTTCGGAAAAGCACACCCTTGCGGTGGCCAAACGGCCGGTGTGCGTGTAGTAACACCAGAGCCTCATAAACAAATACAAATAGATGATTATTCGAATAAAATAAAACGGGGTCAGCATTGTTCATAAAGAATAACTTAGAAGAGAAAACACCTTTGCCCATACTAGCACCTTACATATGTACACCCTTTCCCAATCAACCCTGGCGAAAGTACCCACCTTGTGTGTGTCGTCCGGTGCTCGGCACGTCCGCGACCGTGCGCCTGTTCCCTGCAGCGTCCCGCACTCCTGAGGAACAAAGGTATGTCAAGACTAAGGGACTCGAAACCCCGACACTGACTCTAGGCCGAAAAAGACGACCGCCGCGAACTTCGGGCTCCGCGCGGCGGAGTTCCCCGCACAGCACCGACCCGTGCGGCGCGCGCTCGGCCTACGGACAGCCTCCTCCTCGCGCGGCCCCTGTCCACGCGGTGCCCGCACCGCATCTGCCCGCACGGTGCCCGCGCCGCATCTGCCCGCGCGGTGCCCGCGCGGCGCCCCTGCCGCGCGGTACCCCGCCTGCAGGCGACCCGCGCGGTATCTGCCCGCGCGGTGCCCGGCTGCGGGTGGTGCCCGCGTGGCGCGCCTGCCGCGCGGTGCCCCGCCTGCAGGCGGCCCGCGCGGCATCTGCCCGCGCGGTGCCCCGCCTGCAGGCGGCCCGCGCGGCACCTGCCCGCGCGGTGCCCGCCTGCGGGTGGTGCCCGCGCGGCGCGCCTGCCGCACGGCGCCCCGCCTGCGGGCGGCCCGCGCGGCGGCGGCGGCGACGGCGGCCCTCTCCGCGAAACCCAACCCCGAAGCGCATAAACCCTAACGGAAAGACTCACCTTCGATCCGCCGGGAAAATAGAAGAAGAGGATCGTCCTATCGTTGCCCGGTTGATCCCGCGAGCAAGAAAAACCTCCGTCCCTCTCCCGATTGCCCCGCCGTCGGTCATAACGAGAGCGAAAAAGGGTTGGGTTCCGTTTCCTCTTTTTCTCTCTCGTAGCGTCTCTTAAAAACCGTAGCCGCCGAACGAAGGAACCTAAGAGGGAAAACCTAAAACCCTCAGGTTCTTAAAGGGATTTGAAGAAATAAAAGGAGCAAATCCGGCGGCTAGAGTTACCTCGAGAAACGTGCCGATCGCTCGCACGGATCCCGGAGCGCCTAAAAGGGGTCCAAACTTCAAAATTTTATTCTGGGAGAACCGGTAGTCGGAATCCGAAACCGATCGTGTCACGCCCCGGAACCCGGGCTCGCCAACAGATCCGCCGTGCACATGGGATTTCCCGAGTACACGAAGCGCTGGTAACCTGCTCTGATATAATATAAACAATAAAAGAGCATAATACAGAGCTGAAGTGGAAGAACCACACAGTATCTCAGACTGGGACTACTAATAAAGCTGTAATAAGTACAATAATCTCCCAGCTCACCAAAATAGTACATCCAGCTGGCGAAAGCCAGACCTAGAATAAAAGAAGAATACCATAGTCTGAGTAAAGGGTGCAGCATCTATCTAACAGCTCTCAGTCTCCCAGGAGATCTATCTATTCAGCGATCCCCTTACCTCGATCAGCTGCCGATGGCCTAGCAGCTCCCGCAGACGACTCTGCAAAAATAAAGGAGAAGAAAGAAACAGAAAAGAACAATGGGGGTGAGAACTACCAGATAAACCAGTAGCCTCCCCTAGTGGGCAAAAACCTCAACTCTGACGCACCCACTAGGACTACTAGAGGCCAGAAAGGAATAAGTGGTAAAGCTGTAAACAGAACTGCTGAATAAAGGGAAACCACCACTAGTATGCCTCTAAATGTCATGTAGCATGAAATGACTGTATGCAACAATACCAAACATGCCTGCCTGAAATAACTCAGTCTTGTGTCACTGGTACTGCCTGCTGTGCCTTGCCAAATCGGGTATGCTGGCCAATGCATAACACCGATAGGGGATAGTGTTTGCCAAATTGGGTATGCTCGTCAACGCATAACACCGATAGGGGATAGGAGTCTCAAGGACTCAAAGTCTGTCTGTAACACACTCCGGAGTGGCACTCGAGGGGAGCGACCCACACGAGTAAAATATCTCAGTAATAAGTATCAGAAGTGCCATAAAACAGCAGGACTGGATCATGACTATGATCAAAGTGGGAAAAACTATCCACTAAAGAAAACCCCGATCTGATGCCATAGTACTTAACAAGTGGGAAAACCATCCACTAGGATAACCCGATCCTCAGCTGATGCAAAATAGACCAGACTCATCCCTAATCTGATGCAAGGATAAATATCTGGTCGACCGCCTACTGTCCGCGGTCACCGCAATACCCCACAAATCCATAATCTAATGCAATCTCGACTACACTATCCCAAACCCCTGCTCACACTTGAGCAACAAGCCTCTGGATGCACAGGACAACAATGAAACATGTACAATTCCCAAGATGATAGTGTAGCAATAAATAGTGGCTAACTAGATGAGCAAGAAAGCATGCCATTATTTAAAAGCTGTAGAAAAGTGTCAAATATTTATAAAAAAAGATTGATTGTTATGAAAGTTATTGCATGCGAGATTATAGCCTTTGTCCCAATCACAGTGTCCCAATATAAATCATCATATAATTGGTGGGGTTATATTAAATTTTAGGAGAGTTCGTCCCAGCGGTTCTCATCAATTGTCCTGTTAGTTGTCCTGTTAGTAGTCCTGTTAGTAGTCCTGTTAGTAGTCCCAATGGTTCTCATCATTTGTCATATTAGTTTATCCTAATTGTTCTCATCAATTGTCATATTAGTTTGTCCCAATTGTTCTTATCAATTGAATTTTAGGGGAGTTCCAGTAATCCCAGTGAGCATGTCAAAAATGAGGTAAGCTACAACCGCCCACCTCGAACAGCTCAAATCACACCCAGATAGTCTCCTGGCTGTCCACAGTCCCCTAGAACTGCTGTCTGCCGAGAACGGTGCCCTACAGCAACACACATTGCACAGGGTGTAACTATATTATTCATAAAAATACAGCTTTTGCTATTTTTCAAATAGCACGAAAAGAGAGGAGTTTTTTACCTCTGTATAGTGCTCAGAAAAATCCAGAAAAATTACGGTTGCGTTCCCCGCGAAGAGTAGATCAAAATCGACTCTTTAAATGCCTCGATCTGATGCTCCTACGCCAAGATAAAAATCGGAGAAGTTGACACTGTCCAGAAATTTCCACAGCAAAAAGGGGGGTCAAAGAGGCCTCGGGAATCATGCCAAAAGTACGAAATGGAGCAAAGTGATCAACACGGAAATCGAAGCCTTACCTCTTAGGAACGCTCTGTCGTAAAAATCATCCAAAAATTCCTCCTGGTTAGCCCACAGGGAATTTTCGACGGAACTGCAACGGGAAATGGGCCGAAAAAGAAAACCGTCGCAGTGCGCCGCGTCGCAGATAACTCACTAACAGTAACTCCAAAAATTCTGAGATTTGGAGGAGAGAGAGAAGAGAGAGAGAGGAAGAAATTTCGTAGAGGGCCCAAACTCTGGTTCTCTTTCTAAGGGCTCAAAACCGAGGTGCAAAGAGAGGGGGTGGGGGGCCCTATTTATAATGGGCTGAGGCTCCACACAGGATCGGATCCGAACAGGAAACACCGAAACGGGCCAACCAAAACGCGCCACGTGTCCACAAAACAGGGAACAGCCTGTGCAAGGGCCACTCAGAAGACGCCACGTGTCCACGTGGAGCACGGGCCCGGTCCCCGCGCCGGGTCTTCCGGATCCTGTCAGCTAATCCGGGTGTGCCACGTGTCACAGTCCCCGTGGACTTCTAGAAGCCGGCCAACCAATGGGGAAGCGCCACGTGGCAAGGGGAGGCTTCGGTGCTCCCGGTGCACGCCCGGCCCATGGACCGCGCACCCGCGCTGCGCGCCTCCGCACTCCGCCGCTGTGCCGCCGCTGCGCCGCTGCCCGCCGCCGTGCGCCGCCGCCCGCCGCCGCTCGCCGCTCGCCGCCGGCGGCCGGAACAGTAATTCCGGCCGGCGGTTACTGTTCCGGTGAACAGTACCAAGTGCCGAAAAAATAAAGCGAATATACCATTTCGATCGTTTTCGCGCGCTGAGTCCAAATCCGCTGTCCATTTCGCCAAATTCTCATCCGAAATTTTGCCGGAAGCTCCCGGAAAATCCCATTTGCTCCGATTTTCGCGCAGAGTCTATATTAAATGTCCAATTTTGATTCTACAAGCTCTGTTTCACCGAATAAGCTCCCTACAATCACTGTTTAATGTTGCACAGTTCCTGCGGGAGTCTGGATCATCACATCCTCCCCCACTAAAAAGAGTTTCGTCCTCGAAACGAGACTAAACAATAATCCTCAGTCCGATGTCTCGAATAAGTAGGGGTGAGCATTCCTCATCTCCGACTCGAGCTCCCATGTAGCCTCGCGCTCGTCATGATTGCTCCATTGGATCTTCACATAGGGAATGGCCCGACTGCGTAATTCTTTCACCTCTCGATCCAGAACTCGCAGTGGGCGTTCTTCATACCTCAAATCCTCGCTGATCTCAAGCGGTGTGAAGTCGATGACGTGCGATGGGTCGAAGATATACTTCCTCAAAGTAGAAACATGAAATACATCATGGACACCAGCAAGCCTTGGAGGAAGTGCGAGTCGGTAGGCAACTGGCCCGATACGCCCCAATACCTCAAAGGGTCCAATATATCGGGGGCTAAGTTTCCCACGAATGCCGAACCTCCTGATTCCTTTGGACGGCGAGACTTTCAGGAATACATGATCTCCAACCTGAAATTCTAAATCTCGTCGCCGAACGTCGGCATAGCTCCTCTGTCGGCTTTGGGCGGTCTGGAGATGCTTTCGAATCACCCGGACCTTCTCTTCTGCCTCTATCAAGACATCTGGTCCCAAGGTCCGCCTCTCGCCTACGTCACTCCAATAAAGTGGTGATCGACACTTGCGTCCATACAATGCTTCAAACGGAGCCATCTGAATGCTCGCTTGAAAGCTATTGTTGTACGCGAATTCAGCCAAAGATAAATGCCGAATCCATCCTCCGCCGAAATCCAAGACACAAGCCCTCAGCATGTCCTCCAGGATTTGTATCGTCCGTTCTGACTGTCCATCCGTCTGCGGATGAAAAGCAGTACTGAACCTAAGCTGAGTTCCCAAGGTTGTCTGCAAACTCATCCAGAAACGTGAAACAAACCTCGGGTCTCTATCTGATACAATGGAGGCGGGGACTCCATGCAATCTAACTATCTCATCTAGATATAGCTGGGCTAGTCGCTCAAGTGGCCACGTAGTCTGCATGGGCAGAAAGTGCGCCGACTTGGTAAGTCTATCAACAACTACCCAGATAGCGTCTGCTCCTCCCTGGGCCCTCGGTAGTCCGACCACAAAGTCCATTGTAATGTGGTCCCATTTCCACTCGGGGATTGGGAGACTTTGTAACTTGCCAGCTGGCACTCGATGCTCAGCTTTCACCTGCTGACAGGTTAAACACTGCGCCACAAATCTCCCAATATCCCTTTTCATGCCTTTCCACCAGAAGTGTGCCTTGAGGTCCTTATACATCTTAGTCCCACCAGGATGTAGGGTATAAGGTGTATAATGGGCCTCTCGCAATATCTGTTCTCTAATCTCCACATCTATTGGCACACATGCTCGGTTTCTGTACCTTAGTACTCCCGAGGCATCTATTGTAAAGTCCCCAGACTGATCACTCGAAATTTGATCTCTAATCCTGGTCAAGTGGGGGTCCTCACTCTGTTTCTCCCTGATCCTGTCTAGCAGAGTGGGCTGTAAGACTAAAGATGTCAGCCTAGCAGAGACCCCAGGGGACACAACCTCTATCTCGAGTCGTCTCATTTCCTCTAATAGCGGTGTCTGGTCTGTGATCAACATAGACAAACTTTGCACCGCCCTCCTACTCAAGGCATCAGCGACCACATTAGCCTTGCCTGGGTGGTAGAGAATATCTACATCATAATCCTTTAATAGCTCTAACCACCTACGTTGCCTCAAATTCAACTCCTTCTGCGTGAACAGGTATTTTAGGCTCTTGTGGTCGGTGTAGATTTCACAATGCTCCACATATAGATAATGACGCCAGAGCTTTAGTGCAAAAACAACGGCAGCGAGCTCCAAGTCATGGGTAGGGTAATTCTTCTCATAATCCTTGAGTTGCCTTGATGCATAAGCAATTACCCTCCCTTCCTGCATCAGCACACAACCAAGTCCGCTGTGTGATGCGTCACTATAGATCACATATCCTTTTCCCATAACAGGAAGGGAAAGGATAGGAGCGGTCATCAGTCTATTTTTCAGCTCCTCAAAGCTCTTTTGACAGTCCTCACTCCAGATAAACTTCACTCCCTTACGCGTCAAGCGAGTGAGGGGTGTGGAGAGCTTCGCAAAGCCTTCCACAAACCGACGGTAATACCCAGCCAAACCCATAAAGCTACGTACCTCAGAAACCGTCGTCGGTCGGGGCCAATCACGGACTGCCTCAATCTTTGCTGGGTCTACTGCCACACCTGTGGCGGAAATCACATGGCCTAAGAAGACTACCTCCCGAAGCCAAAACTCGCATTTTGCTAGCTTGGCAAACAACTTCTTCTCTCGCAGAAGTTGCAGCACAATCCTTAAGTGCTCCTCATGCTCAGTATCACTTCGGGAGTAGACCAAGATATCATCAATGAACACCACCACGAACCGGTCCAAATAAGGTCGGAAGATCCGGTTCATCAAATCCATGAACGCGGCAGGGGCATTAGTTAGCCCAAAAGGCATAACTGTGAATTCATAATGCCCAAACCGTGATCTAAATGCCGTTTTCGGAATATCCTCGGCCTTCACCTTCAACTGGTGGTAACCAGACTGCAAATCTATCTTAGAGAAGACACAAGACCCTTGCAGCTGATCAAAAAGATCATCGATGCGCGGCAAAGGGTACTTGTTCTTGATGGTCACTTTATTTAATTCTCTATAGTCCACACATAATCGAAGTGACCCATCCTTCTATTTCACGAATAGCACCGGCGCTCCCCAAGGCGACACACTCGGCCTAATAAAGCCCTTATCCATTAAATCCTGAAGTTGCGCCTTAAGCTCTCGCAACTCAGCCGGTGCCATCCGGTAAGGAGCCTTTGAGATTGGCGCAGTTCCCGGAACTACGTCAATCACAAACTCAATCTCCCTATCTGGCGGCATGCGAGTCAGCTCAGGTGGGAAAACATCCGGGAACTCGCGGGCAATAGGGATATCCCCGAGTTCCGGTGCCGCCGTAGGCCCCTCAACAACACTAGCCAAAAAGGCTACACATCCTCGATGGATCATCTGCCTTGCTCGGGAAGTCGAAACCATAGAGGCAAAGAAAGCACTCTGACATCCCCGGTATACCATCATCTCCTGGCCTGGTTCTCTAAAAGTGACCGTCCTTGCGGCACAGTCAATAGTCGCGAAATACCGAGCCAGCCAGTCCATCCCGAGGACCACATCGAAGTCCTTCAATTGTCTCAGGACCAACAGGTCAGGTGGCATAATCCAGGACTCGATTTGCATCGGGCAGGACCAACAACACTCCTCCACGTGCAAGGTGTGATCGGGAATCTGAACCTCTCGTGCACGTGGCAAAAGTCCTACCTCTATCCCATGTAATGATGCAAATGATTTACTAATAAAAGAATGCGATGCTCCAGTATCAAATAATGTACGAGTCCTAATGCCAGAAAGTAAGGTGATACCTGCCACCACGTGATCTGCTGCCGAAGAGTCCTCTACCTGTGCAGCATACACTCGCCCACTTTGAGCTGGAGGGCGATACTCCGTGGGATGGGAAGAAGATGGCCAGCTTGCTGGAGCATATGGCCGCTGAGCCGTCGACCGTTGCTGAGACGAAGAAGGAGCAGATGCTGAAGAAGGAACCGTCGATGGTGCATATGGGCAGGCAGCTCGGAGGTGGCCAGACTGTCCACACCGATAACAGCGGCCAAACCTCAGATCACAAGCATCAGAGTTATGCTGTCCCTGGCAGAAAATGCACCTAACCGTAGCCTGGGGCTGCCTCGCCTGCTGCCTCTGTCGCGGAGGCCCTTGCTGCCGCGACTGCGATCTCTGCTGATGCGAATGCTGTTGCTGCTGATGCTACGGTGGCCTCTGGGATCCCCCAGGCCCTCGCCGCTCAGAACGCCCACGGCCGAAAAACTGAGGCCGTGGCGGTCGTGGCGGCCTCCAAGAACTGGCATGTCCCCCGTCGTCCTGCGCTGGTCGCTTCCTGTCTGCGCCTTGAGCGACCAGGCCCCCACGTCTGGCGACGACGTGGTCTCCCCTCTCAACCCACTGGGCATGCTCTGCTGCCTCCTCCAAGGTCTGTAGTCTCTGAGCATGCACCAGAGTATAGATTTCTGGGCGCAGGCCCGACTCAAAGAGCTCCACCTGGTGCGGTCCATCCCTGGCGACATAGGGTACGCAGTTGAGTAACCGCGTGAACTCCTGAAAATAGTCTAATGCCGTCCGGTCGCCTTGCTGAAGATTCTTCAAATCATCTTCCAGCTTTTTCTTCATACTCGTGGAAAAGTACGTATCCAGAATCATCTTCTTGAACTCTGACCAGGGTAGCTGTCGAGTGATCTGGAACTCCAGAGGCTCTACCCGACGCCACCATGCATCAGCGTCCCCGTCTAAGCAGTGTACAGCCATATGTACCCTGTACTTCTGGTCAATAAAGAAGTCCCGGAATAACTTCTCCATTGACGAAAGCCAAGTCCCGATCTCCCACGGCTGGGTATTCCGCCCTGAAAACCTGGGTGGTCCCCGCTTACAGAACTGAGTAAGTTTGTCAGCAATCTCCTGCTCCTCCGCAGGAGTCAATGGCCGGATTGCTCCCTGAGCAACAGGGGATGCCGTGGTCACCGGTCCAACTGGGGAAGCCACAGCAGGGGAGGGTGGTACGGGAGAACTCTCAGGGGGTGCAACAACAGGCTGCGCCCTCTGTTCTAACATCTGCGTCAGCCGACCCATGGCCTCCTCCTGACGCTGCACGGCCTCTGCCATCTGGGCCATCTGAGCCTGAAGCTCCTGCACCTCACTCTGCTGGCCCTGCTCGGACTCCTCCGGCTCGGGCTCAGGGGATTCAGGCTGAGAACGCGTCAACATTCTACGTCGCGGAGGCATCCTATCACAAGAAACCACACTCAGTATCATATCCCCACACGACCCAATCTAGCGAAAGTCAAAGACACCCCCATATTTCGGTGACTTTATGTTGTCTGCAGCCAACATAACGGTTCACCAGAAATTAGGCATGTCGATCCCTCTTCTCTCACTGGAAGAGTCAAACAATAAATCAACGACTTTCGCAAATATCACGTCTCTCGTACCCTATTATCCTAGGGTCTACCAAAAGCCTAGGGTTTCCTAAGTCCCAACTGACCAATCCCTAAGCTCTGATACCAACTTAATCTGTCACGCCCCGGAACCCGGGCTCGCCAACAGATCCGCCGTGCACATGGGATTTCCCGAGTACACGAAGCGCTGGTAACCTGCTCTGATATAATATAAATAATAAAAGAGCATAATACAGAGCTGAAGTGGAAGAACCACACAGTATCTCAGAGTGGGACTACTAATAAAGCTGTAATAAGTACAATAATCTCCCAGCTCACCAAAATAGTACATCCAGCTGGCGAAAGCCAGACCTAGAATAAAAGAAGAATACCATAGTCTGAGTAAAGGGTGCAGCATCTATCTAACAGCTCTCAGTCTCCCAGGAGATCTATCTATTCAGCGATCCCCTTACCTCGATCAGCTGCCGATGGCCTAGCAGCTCCCGCAGACGACTCTGCAAAAATAAAGGAGAAGAAAGAAACAGAAAAGAACAATGGGGGTGAGAACTACCAGATAAACCAGTAGCCTCCCCTAGTGGGCAAAAACCTCAACTCTGACGCACCCACTAGGACTACTAGAGGCCAGAAAGGAATAAGTGGTAAAGCTGTAAACAGAACTGCTGAATAAAGGGAAACCACCACTAGTATGCCTCTAAATGTCATGTAGCATGAAATGACTGTATGCAACAATACCAAACATGCCTGCCTGAAATAACTCAGTCTTGTGTCACTGGTACTGCCTGCTGTGCCTTGCCAAATCGGGTATGCTGGCCAATGCATAACACCGATAGGGGATAGTGTTTGCCAAATTGGGTATGCTCGTCAACGCATAACACCGATAGGGGATAGGAGTCTCAAGGACTCAAAGTCTGTCTGTAACACACTCCGGAGTGGCACTCGAGGGGAGCGACCCACACGAGTAAAATATCTCAGTAATAAGTATCAGAAGTGCCATAAAACAGCAGGACTGGATCATGACTATGATCAAAGTGGGAAAAACTATCCACTAAAGAAAACCCCGATCTGATGCCATAGTACTTAACAAGTGGGAAAACCATCCACTAGGATAACCCGATCCTCAGCTGATGCAAAATAGACCAGACTCATCCCTAATCTGATGCAAGGATAAATATCTGGTCGACCGCCTACTGTCCGCGGTCACCGCAATACCCCACAAATCCATAATCTAATGCAATCTCGACTACACTATCCCAAACCCCTGCTCACACTTGAGCAACAAGCCTCTGGATGCACAGGACAACAATGAAACATGTACAATTCCCAAGATGATAGTGTAGCAATAAATAGTGGCTAACTAGATGAGCAAGAAAGCATGCCATTATTTAAAAGCTGTAGAAAAGTGTCAAATATTTATAAAAAAAGATTGATTGTTATGAAAGTTATTGCATGCGAGATTATAGCCTTTGTCCCAATCACAGTGTCCCAATATAAATCATCATATAATTGGTGGGGTTATATTAAATTTTAGGAGAGTTCGTCCCAGCGGTTCTCATCAATTGTCCTGTTAGTTGTCCTGTTAGTAGTCCTGTTAGTAGTCCTGTTAGTAGTCCCAATGGTTCTCATCATTTGTCATATTAGTTTATCCTAATTGTTCTCATCAATTGTCATATTAGTTTGTCCCAATTGTTCTTATCAATTGAATTTTAGGGGAGTTCCAGTAATCCCAGTGAGCATGTCAAAAATGAGGTAAGCTACAACCGCCCACCTCGAACAGCTCAAATCACACCCAGATAGTCTCCTGGCTGTCCACAGTCCCCTAGAACTGCTGTCTGCCGAGAACGGTGCCCTACAGCAACACACATTGCACAGGGTGTAACTATATTATTCATAAAAATACAGCTTTTGCTGTTTTTCAAATAGCACGAAAAGAGAGGAGTTTTTCACCTCTGTATAGTGCTCAGAAAAATCCAGAAAAATTACGGTTGCGTTCCCCGCGAAGAGTAGATCAAAATCGACTCTTTAAATGCTTCGATCTGATGCTCCTACGCCAAGATAAAAATCGGAGAAGTTGACACTGTCCAGAAATTTCCACAGCAAAAAGGGGGGTCAAAGAGGCCTCGGGAATCATGCCAAAAGTACGAAATGGAGCAAAGTGATCAACACGGAAATCGAAGCCTTACCTCTTAGGAACGCTCTGTCGTAAAAATCATCCAAAAATTCCTCCTGGTTAGCCCACAGGGAATTTTCGACGGAACTGCGACGGGAAATGGGCCGAAAAAGAAAACCGTCGCAGTGCGCCGCGTCGCAGATAACTCACTAACAGTAACTCCAAAAATTCTGAGATTTGGAGGAGAGAGAGAAGAGAGAGAGAGGAAGAAATTTCGTAGAGGGCCCAAACTCTGGTTCTCTTTCTAAGGGCTCAAAAACCGAGGTGCAAAGAGAGGGGGTGGGGGGCCCTATTTATAATGGGCTGAGGCTCCACACAGGATCGGATCCGAACAGGAAACACCGAAACGGGCCAACCAAAACGCGCCACGTGTCCACAAAACAGGGAACAGCCTGTGCAAGGGCCACTCAGAAGACGCCACGTGTCCACGTGGAGCACGGGCCCGGTCCCCGCGCCGGGTCTTCCGGATCCTGTCAGCCAATCCGGGTGTGCCACGTGTCACAGTCCCCGTGGACTTCTAGAAGCCGGCCAACCAATGGGGAAGCGCCACGTGGCAAGGGGAGGCTTCGGTGCTCCCGGTGCACGCCCGGCCCATGGACCGCGCACCCGCGCTGCGCGCCTCCGCACTCCGCCGCTGTGCCGCCGCTGCGCCGCTGCCCGCCGCCGTGCGCCGCCGCCCGCCGCCGCTCGCCGCTCGCCGCCGGCGGCCGGAACAGTAATTCCGGCCGGCGGTTACTGTTCCGGTGAACAGTACCAAGTGCCGAAAAAATAAAGCGAATATACCATTTCGATCGTTTTCGCGCGCTGAGTCCAAATCCGCTGTCCATTTCGCCAAATTCTCATCCGAAATTTTGCCGGAAGCTCCCGAAAAATCCCATTTGCTCCGATTTTCGCGCAGAGTCTATATTAAATGTCCAATTTTGATTCTACAAGCTCTGTTTCACCGAATAAGCTCCCTACAATCACTGTTTAATGTGCACAGTTCCTACGGGAGTCTGGATCATCACAGATCGCGTCCCCGTTCTTCGTTTCGCGAGCTCTACCGCCTAAAAATGTCCGCGAGCCCCGACGGACTGTCCGGAAAAATACCAAAAATTGACACTCAGTCGGACAGTCAAAAGAAAAGGGATAACGGGAAAAGTCAAGGAAAGGCCAGGTCTTACAGATCATCTGCTCCATTAGATCAAGGTAAGCGACATTAGTTTTTGGTGTTCGTCGTTCTTGATTGGGTTTTCGTGGGCCTAAAGGGGGGTTTTTGCCGTTTGTCGCGTCGCCACCGTCGCCGCACCCCTTGCCACGCGGGGCCGCACCACCTACGGTGCGGCGCGCCGCGCACTGGCTGCCGCCGCTCGGGGCCGCACCACCTACGGTGCGGCACGCCGCGCCGGGCCGCCGCCCCTGCGGGTCCGCACCGCGCGCGGCGCGGAGCCACGCAGACGCTGCCCAAAGGTGCCGCGCGGGGCACTGCCCGCAGGCAGCGCGCGCGCCCGCGCAGAAAGGTGCCGCGCGCCCGCGCAGGAAGGTGCCGCCCGGGGCGCTGCCCCCAGGCAGCGCGTGCCCACGCGGGTTGGTGCCGCGTGGGGCGTTGCCCGCAGGCAGCGCGCGCGCCCGTGCGAGTTGGTGTCGCGCGGGGCGTCGCCCGCGGGCGCTGCCCGCAGGCAGCACGTGCCCGCGCGGGGCGCGCGCGGGCGCTGCCCGCAGGCAGCGCGTGTCCGTGCGGGCTGGTGCCGTGCGCGCGCTGCCCGTAGGCAGCGCGTGTCCGCGCGGTGCTGCTCCGCAGCGCGCGCCGCGCGTTGGAACTTGTCGCGCGGGGCTGTTGCCCGCGCAGGGTTGCTCAACAACATGCGCTGCGCGGGGAAATCGCCTGCGCAGGGTTGTTAAGCTTCGCCACCCGGTCTCTGGGTCCACCCGTGCGTCTTTTAGTTGGTTTTTCTACTCGGGTGGTCTGGGTTTTTATGTTAAGTGTTACTGATGTTTTGGTTGGGGAATTATAGGGTCCGGGAATCGTGCAAGGGCGCAGGACGGTTTCAAGTGTTCTGTTCAACGCGATTCAAGGTGGGTACCCTTATCGTGCGTCCTTTTTAAAGTGTGGTCTCGTCATGTTCTATGTAAGAGTAAAGTAGATGTGCTAATAATTTTCACTAACCCCTTTTCGCATGAGTATCCCTTTTAATTACTATCTGTAGCGACTGGTGTCGCGGTGCTCTATATCACACATGTACTTCGGTCATTATGTTCATGGTTGCTTACACGCACACCAGCGGTTTGGCCACCGCAATGGTGTACTTTTCCGGAACTGTGGTACGTTGACCCGTGTACCCCACAAAGTGACGTAGTGGGGACCCCTCACGGTTACTTTAGGGGCTTCATAAGTGCCGTGGAGGGGTTGGTGGTAACGAGGTGAGAGCAAGGTGTTTCGTCTCGCTGGGGGTCCTTAGACTTTCTGGCAGGTGTTCCGTTCTGACTTTCAGGGATATTGTGGATTCATTGGGGGGGAGTTTTGGATGCTCTGGTTTATCGGTTTGCTTCTCTTTCAGTACTTTTAGCATTTTTTATGTTTTACATCTACCTCTTACTCTTTGGTCACTGACTTCCCACACTGTGATAGGTTCGGTCAAGGGTGGGGTCCGGGACGACAGTGAGGCCGCGACTCGAGGATCTTTGCCCGATTAGGGGCTGGTGACTATTCTTTTATTTACGTTTTGATTACTTTTGGTTAGTTAGCTCTTGTGCGTGTGATACTTTGTTGTGTGGATGTTGGGTTCGAACTGTGTTTTATCGTGGATGAACGTCTCCCTTACTGGTTGTTATTCTGGCCACTCTTTTCAAATCAAGTAAAAAGATTGCGAAAATATTTAATAAAATGTAGGTGTCGTGTGGGCACCGTTTTACAACCCGTGGATTTATCCTTTCAAAACGTAGGTGGCCGGTTTGGTTATTGTACATGATGATGTCTTTTCCTCAACGTAACTTCTTGGCTAGTGTGGTAAAAGTACGAATTATGCTTGCGACGCCGTGCATATACAAAGGATACTCCGTCCGTTTGCGGGGTGAATTTGTATATGTGGCGGATCTGCGCACGTGCCCGGCGGGGGTACTTATAAAAAAAAAAATTGTGTATACGTTTTCTGCTTATTTTAAACCCCCGGGGCGTGACAGATTTTATGGTATCAGAGAAAACAACTTTAACCACGGTAGTCGTTGACCAACATCCACAGAAGTACATCACCACTGGCAACTGACCAACGGGATAGTCAAGGAATAGGTGCGTAGAGCGCGAGTGAGTTTGGGGAAAAAGGGGATAGAGTCCCGGTTTGTTCGCAGGTCTTGGTGTTAGACCAGCTAAGTCTAGGGTTGACCCGGTTTCTATGTATGCACAGATAATAGCCCAGTTTTGGTCTTCAATCAACAGCGCAGGAATGGATGTGATGGCTTGGACAGCTGCGGAGAACCGACTACTTCGACAACAGTTGCACGACATGGCCGGGCAACTGTTAACGCTCACCGAACGCATGTACTCATTGACACAAGATACCGGTGTGACCGATCGTGTTCCCTTTGGTAGGAGGGACGAACCCCACATGGCCCGTTTTGTCGTGGACGACTTGAGGAATGACACCTTTCGGGTGATGCCAGCAGTAGGGTTGCCCACTTTTCGAGAGATGGTCGACGTGGCCACTTTGGTGGAACGAGAACTGGCCGACGCTCGTGCCCGGCGGGAGGACCTTGAGCCCAATCAGGGCCAGAAGCGACCCCATCCTTATCTTGGGGAGGGCCCCACCAAGGGAAGCCGACCACTAAACATCCAAAGATGAAGCAAGGGACCAAGAGTATGCCGATAAGAGAGCAAGAACCGGGGGAGAAGCCTTGCATCATCTGCGGAGGAGCACACCAGGTGATTGACTGTTCCTGGAGGCACGACCATTGCTTTGGATGCGGCAAGCCAGGACATTTCCGCTCTTTCTGCCCATTGAAACCGGCGACTACTCCTTCAGCATTTCGGCGCAAGGAGAAAGGTACTGCCATAGCCCCACAGGAGGTTCTCTACGACAGCCAACCCAAAGCCGATCATGGCGACTCCGGATCCCAGTCTCCCCGCGTCTTGCGCCGTTGGCCCAAGGGCTGCGGTCGGAAACCCTTCGACGACCCGGCGGAGGACGCACTACCTCGGAAAGAGTAGCAGCAGGTAATACTCCATAGTAGTCTCTCTTCGTTTTCAGATCTCGTTGATACCGGAACATCCCACCCCCTTCCCATCTTTTTCTTTTTCGCCCTTACCCATAGCTACTAGAATAAACTGTCACGCCCCGAGTTTTGAAAAGCAGGCTAATTTTTTTTTTTTTTTGAAATCAGAGTTTAAATCATTTTAGGCATGAACAGATCGCCACATGTATAGTAAATTCCCTGTCCAAATGGGACAGAGCCTTTCCTATACATGCACGGCTAAGCACTTACAGTCAATACCAGAGTAGTCTAAACTACGCATACAACATTAGTCATTTTACAATATTTTAAAACATAATGCGGAAGATGAAATATACTGATGACATAAGGGTCGGTACTATCGCAACAGCCTCACCAACGTGTCCCGACATCCCAACACCCGAACGACCTGAAAAATAGTCACCCAGGGGGTGTGAGATACATCGACAGTGTATCCCAGTGGGCACGACGAGCCGAGAAATAGCTAATCGTACCTACTGGATACAATAATCTGCGGATAGTAAATAGATCCATAGGTAAAGCTGAATAATCAATAACATGTCTACGGATAATCAAGATATAACTGAGCAGATATGGGTACAGAAATAAACAGTAAAACATGCTAGAATATGGAAATATAAGCTATGCATCAACAAAAGAACAGCAAGTACCCAACCGATGCCACTATTGGTCACGGGGACCTCAGGCGAAGATATCAATGCAGAGCCAACCACAACCATACTGGATTCCACCTAGCCGAGCTGAACAGCAACCCCGTACCATTGATATAGCCGAGAGGATCCTCGTACCTAAAGGTACAGCCGAGAGTTTCCTCATATCGGTACAGCCAGGGGGCTCCCCGTACCCAGTGATACAGCAAGAGGGGATAGCTCACGGGTCAACCAGACCCTTTACCGGTAAAGAACGCAATGCGGGGGTTCAATCCCACAGCGTACGCGAGTGAACAGCAGGTGCACAACCATCATAATGCGAATGCTCAATCTCACGGTCCACAGACCGGGTAATCGGCAACATGCCGAAAATCCCCACAGGGATGCAGATGTCTGTATATCAATCATGGTCAATCATGCATATCTGAATATAAAAGCAAGTATCTCTGGATATAGATGTAGTATAACAAATGACAGATGGGAAAGCAATCAACAGGCATGATCAGACCATGAAAATCTACTGTACTGATGAGCAGATGAACAGGAAAAGTCCAAATAATATCTATCATCTAGGAACATAAAACATATAGGCATAATCATCAAGGCTAAATCAAGAACAGGTGTCCGACTGGACTAAAGCAACCAGAGGGTCGAAAAGATAAAGCCCGGACCGAAGATAACCCACATGTGTGTAGGCGGACCAACGACTCCAACAGAAGGCTCGTGGGCCGGAGTCAGACTGCAAGGACCTGAATCACGAATAATAATCAGGGACGGACTCACACATTCCCAAAACCACAGACTCACTAATTAAGCCACTTTGCTAAAATCGATGCTCGCACCAAAACCAATAAATTTTGAACTCAATAAGGGATTGATGGAGGTGGGGTAGTGTAGTGGCCTAAGCCCTGTTACCGATTTTGTTTTGGCGCATTTCGTGAAAGTGTTAAGTCTTGAAGATTGAAGATGAATGAAGTTTGGATCATATACCTCAATCTCAAGAAAGAAGAATTCAAAAGGATCAGGTAAGTTTAACTAAAGATTTTTGGTGATCCGAATACTTCTTGTAGTGTAGAAACACTTGGAATAATTTTTTATTGCATAAAAATCAAGAACTGGACATGGGACATGTTCAGGATCCGGATCAGACAGTCCAATCCGGATCCCGAAGGGTACTTGTTCATTGGCAAATCCGATCCGGATCAAAGGTCATTTCGATCCGGATCCCGAACATGGGAATTTGCTGGAATACATAAACGATCCAGATCGGGCATTTCAATCCGGATCCCGAACCCTGTTTTTCTGGAATTGCCTGACTCGTTACGACGATCCGGATCACAGTAAATCCGATCCGGATCGCCATCGTGAAAATTTCCAGAAACGGACAGTTTTTTATCCTTATCTTCTTCCAATAGTTTCTAACCTATAAATAGACCCTATGATTCTTTTTCTAGGGTTAATCCACGAATCCAAAAATAAGCCGTCATATTCAAATATCATCTTATACGGCCTAAGATTCACATATAGAGTGTTGGGTTATATGAAATATAGATCTAAATAGGGGAAGAAACACCTAGAGGGGGGTGAATAGGTGTAAACGTATAAACACTCAAAAATCGTTGCGATAAAAACCCAATGCGGAAATAAAAATAATACGCAAGATTTTTACGTGGAAAACTCCAAACCGGAGTAAAAAACCACGGGACCGATAACACGACAGAAATCCACTAGAATTAAAACACGTACAAGTTGATTTACCGTACACACTTACGACTCAACCTTTTCCATACGCTCCTAGAGGATCTTCTCCGCTCGCTCCACGACGCTTCTCGAATCCACGATCTGCGCCCAACGCCGAATCCACGGCGTCCAACGTCGAATCCACGACGTCCGACCGAATCCACGGTCTTCACCCAGTAGCACCCTTCGAATCCACGAACGTGCCTCGCTCCGAATCCACGAGAGCGGTTGAACCTTGAATCCACAAGGACACGCGAATTCACGCGCCGATTTTGGAGAAATCATTGTTTTTGGGTGGTGATGATCCGCCGAATACTTAGATCAAAGATAGATAGGAAATACCATCTAAGTATTCATTAGTTTGATTCAACTCAAAATGTGAGTATGAAAACCTAGAATCAAACTAATCAATATAGATGAAGAAACATAGAGTATTATCTAATGATTTCCTTTCTTCTCTATATGTGGATCTAGGGCCGTATAAGATGATATTTGATTATGACGGCTCTATATCAATTATGTGGATTAACCCTAGAAAAAGAGTCATAGGGTCTATTTATAGGTTAGAAACATTTGGAAGGAGATAAGAATAAAAAACCTAACATTTCTGGAATTTTGACGGACGGCGATCCGGATCGGATTTGGGCGATCCGGATTGCAGTAGCAATAAAGACGGTTTCCAGAAAATCAAACGTTCGGGATCCGGATCGTGAGATGCTGCGATCCGGATTGAAGTATTGTATGAAACAACAACCTTCGGGATCCGGATCGCTGGCTCTGATCCGGATCCTGAACATGTCCGAACACCAGTTTTTGATTTTTATGCAATTAAAAACTCTTCCAGGTGTTTCTACACTACAAGAAGTATTCGGATCACCAATAATCTTTAGTTAAACATACCTGATCCTTTTGAATTCTTCTTTCTTGAGATTGAGGTATATGATCCAACTTTCTTTATCTTCAATCTTCAAGACTTAAACCTTTCACGAAACTATGCCAACTTAAATTCCGTAACATAGAGAAGAAAGGAAATAACTAGATTAATTCTATGTTTCTTCATCTATATTGATTAGTTTGATTCTAGGTTTTCATACTCACATTTTGAGTTGAATCAAACTAATGAATACTTAGATGGTATTTCCTAACTATCTTTGATCTAAGTATTCGGCGGATCATCACCACCCAAAAACAACTATTTCCCCAAAATCGGCGCGTGGACTCGCGTGGCCTTGTGGATTCAAGGTGCAACCGCTCTCGTGGATTCGGAGCGAGGTACGTTCGTGGATTCGAAGCGTGCTACTGGGTGAAGACCGTGGATTCGGTCGGACGTCGTGGATTCGGCGTTGGACGCAGATCGTGGATTCGGGACGCGTTGTGGAGTGAGCGGAGAAGATCAACTAGGAGCGTATGGAAAAGGTTGAGTCGTCTGTGAGTACGGTATATCACCTTGTACGTGTTTAATTCTAGTGGATTTCACCGTGTTATCGGTCCCGTGGTTTTTTACTCCGGTTTGGAGTTTTCCACGTAAAAATCTTGCGTGTTCATTTATATTTCCGCATTTGGTTTTTATTGCGCAATGATTTTTTGAGTGTTTATTGTTTACACCTATTCACCCCCCTCTAGGTGTTTTTTCCCCTATTTAGATCCATTATTACATATAACCCAACAAGCCCGAGATTGTCGCCTATGATGAACGGGGTTTCATCTCGGAGCCAACTCACTAAGATTAATGATGAGTCTTACTTAAGCCTCTCCAATTGCAGCAAGAGACAATCCAGGAATAGAAGTTGTTGATGTAGTTGCTTGTAGTTTCATCGAGATTGGGTTGGTGTTCTTTGATATGCCACGGACTCCGAGGACGCGGGCTTCGGCTTAGGTCCAGTATCTCCGTCATCTATTCTCTTACCCTGTTGTCAGGTCTTGCCCGCAGGGTGTTAGTTACTTGGAATCCCAAGACTAGAAATAGTTTGAAACTATAGCCCTTCTTCACCACAAGTAATTCAGTAAAGCTGACTTCACTTGACAAAGATATCAACTCTCTTTCCACCAAGAAGCTCACCAAGTTCGCGCCCTCAGAACTGATAATGGAATGGTAATCTAACTGATTGACGACTATACCTATTCCCGGAAGGTTCAATTTCTCCCCTCGCATCTTCCGTCCGAACGTACTTTTCGTTACCTGCTGGGTTTTCATCCTGACGATACCCTCTTTTACTCAAAACTTCCGGAAAGGCCGATTTGGCACCGGAAGCCACCGACTTGAAACGAGAGCCACTGGACCAAGCCAGGACAGCGTCGGGAATAACCAGAGACAGGTAACAAGATCCATTTATCATTCTACTACATCAAAGTACGCGAAACTCGCGCCGAAAGCCGTTAAACCGACGATTTCGCCGATTTACGGTACGTTAACCGATTCCCGCTCAACGAAGACCAACAGACCTCTAACAAAAAGCTTAGAGATCACATACACACTGTCCAAGACAGTCCACAAAGTCACATTTGCAACTTGGTCCTTAGTGTTCTTTAAAATTGCATAAATACACTAATTTAAACACTGCTTCGGCTCGTTCTCACAATCCGGGAGGTTTTTGACTATGCCGTAAATTACAGTAGGTAGATCTCGACGCAAGCTAACCCGTGCTCACTGATTTGAGTGGACACGCAGCCCGAAAACACAATCAGGTCCAAGATTACATAGTTCACAATAGGCTCAATATTGTAAATCACCTAACCACTTAGCTAAAACCCTAAACAGCATGAGCATCATGATAAACATGAACTACAGAGTCGAGGGCTCACCTCAGGTGCGATGTAGATCGGCCGGAAAGATCGCCGGAGCAAGGTGGTGTAATTTCCAATAAGGCAAGAGCTCGGTTTGGCCGAGATCAGGTCAACTCGGGTTCTATCCTTGAGCAAAGGCGAGCAGCAGCAGGAGGATGCTCAAAGAGGTGGCTTGGTCACCTCCAGACCCAACGCCGGCGACTCCGGGCGGTGGTTGGCCGGAACAAGGCTTTTGCGGCCACCTTGGGTGCAATAATGGGAAGTAAGCTTCTACACGTTAGAGTACACATGCAATTACATGGAGAGCTTGCAACCAACCTATAGAACATACCTGGGTGGTCTGCCCGGCGACTAGAGGCGGCGCCGATGGCCGGAGAGGAAGCTCGGCCGAGGTAGGGACCTCTAATGGCGGATCTTCAGCCGTGGGCTTCTAGGTCCAAACAAGGGCACAAGAAGGTTCCTCTCGGTGCTGTGTAGCTTGCCATAGGTGTTGCCGGAGGTGAGGGGCACCGGCGGCGCCGGGCGGCGAAGCTCGGCCGTGAGGAAGACAACCTGGATCTAGGGCACGCCCGCACGGCTTCGATCCTCAACCGATGATCCTTCGACTTTGTGGAGAGGCTGCAGTCGACCGGATGAAGATTTCTAACGCGGCCAATCTTGGTTTCAACGATCGGATGGACTCCCCGCGTGGATCCGGCCAAAGGTAGGGTTTCGGCGGCCAAGAAGCTATCGCCGGTTAACCGGAGCACACGAGGGTTCAGGGCTTCACAGGGAGATTTCTCTCGACGTCAGGAAATAACTGAATGGGTTTAAGATCCAACAAAAACGACGAAGAAGCATGATCTCACCTCATCGGAAAAAGGAAGAAGGAGAAGTCTCCTCCAGCGGTGGCGCACGGCGGAGCAGGGTCTCGGCTCGGGTTTCAAACACACAGAAACACCCTCAGAAGAGGTTTGGTGCAATCCACTCTCCTCTGGTTACTTCCTCACCAACCAAACCCGAGAACAAGGCTTCTTTGCTTGTTCTTCTTCTTCTTCTTCTTCTTCTTCTCCGGCGTGGGACGACGGCGGCCGGCGGCGTAACGCCAGGAAGGGACGCAGAGGGAGAGGAGAAGTCTCTCGTGGAGGCGGCAGGGGCTGGGGTTCTCTAGACTCTAGGGTTTCTTAGTTAACCCTAATGCAACTTATATACTTAGTGTAACAAGATGCTAACTGCCCCTTCCACACTTAATATTTTGAACCAAGTCCTTCACAGAATCTCTGTTTCGCAATAAACTCCCTCTCCATAAATTTGCACGCTTGTCGGAGCATAAAATATAAGGGTCTCTGTGTAAAATACAGTATTTTAACTATTTTTTGCTCTTTTCGGGGCATAAAAGTCGCCAAACAGAAAAACAGACTTTGCCACGACGTCCGGCTCGACGAAACCTATCAGGTAACGATTTTTGTTCGTCGACTAAAAATCCAAATAAATCGCAGATCCATAAAATACTACGATATTTACAGTTCGGCATGCTTTTCGAGGCTATAGGACCGTCAAACAGAAATTCCGTCAACGCTATTGCGTTCAGATCGATGAAATTAGTTAGAATCGACTACTTGGCCCGATATGTTCGGACTCCAAACGGTCGATCGGCCGACGTTGGACGACGGGGGAATTAACTCAGGGGTTACTATTCACAACTTAAGTTGTGGGCCCCACTTCTTCTTCGCTGTTTTTGAGACGATCCGACCATCGGATCGAAAATCCATTTATATCATTCTTACTCGATTCGACGAGACGGTCGCACTAGTGATCTCAGATTTTCGAGATCAAACTCCGATCTAAAAGGCGGGGAATAGTACTTTAAAAATTGTGCAATTTGCACACCGGTGTTCAACCACTTAGATTCCTTTTGCATTTAAATTTCACGAGTCTTACAGAAACCCTCCAACGTAGAAATAGGTTCGTTCGGATTACTGGGCAATCCCTCGAGGCGGGTAGCTATGTTCCTTCCCAGCCAGCGAGGTTGGGCAGGTAGGTTCTTATGCTCTAGGAACGAGTAGGGATCCCGCTTAGGGATCTCGGTGGGGCGCTCGGGATCGACAGTCACTGTAATTTTGTAAGCAGTGTTTGACTGCCTGAAGTTCCAAGTGCGCCTCCAGGAACCGGGCTTACTGGAACTTGTGAACTTAACTTGTAGGAACGTCTCCTGCTCGCCTCTCTCAAATTGGTGGAGGGTAGTGGAGTAGCATCCATCCTTTCGGTAGATGCGACCTCTCGACCTAGAGCCTTACTTTACGACGTTCTTGTCGCCGGTGATGGGTAGGTATGTCATCGGTACTATCGGTCGTGGGTAGTTGGGGAGGGGATACCCTAACTTGATCAGTTGGGGGACCCCCCTTTAGCATCGGCTCGTCGCCCTCCGACCCCACGACGGGAGAAGAGGACACCACTGCTAACCGGTGAGGTTGAAGTTTTGTACCTTCCTGCCCGATAACATGCCGGACGCCTTAAATGAAGCATTCCGGGGCAGCATGTGAAGTATGTGAAGTTTGGGTCGATTCGGTAGCCTATGCGCACTCCTACCATGCAATAAAAATATGAAAGTAAATGTTTTTGGAAACGCAATTCCAATCTAGGTTTAAGAGCCTATTTGGGGTTAACGGCTATCTATGCATCTATACATATATATGATTTATTTTATTTTTTTGCCACGTGTAATCATTTTCTTTATCTATCTATACATACATACATATATATATATATATATATATATATATATATATATATATATATATATATATATATATATATATATATATATATATATATATATATATATATATATATATATATATATATATATATATATATATATATATATATATATATATATATTCTCCTTATTTCTTTCCTTCTCATTTTCAACTCCCAATAAATTAATTATAAACTCTTTCCATTCCCAAACCCCCAATAATTTAATTGTGGACTCGAAATTCAATGAATCACTTATACATCTAAAATTAAATTCTACACACAACTCATACTCAACCATAAAAACTCAATTGAGAATTTTCTAACTATTCTCATTCTCAACCCCCAATGAATTAATTATGGACTCTTCCAATTTTCAACCTCCAATGAATTAATTATGAACTCGAAACCCAATGAATCACTTAATTATACACCTAAAATTAAATTCTATACACGACTCACACCCAACCACAAAAACTCATATACTATGACTAACATCATTCTCTCCTCTCACACTCTCCCCCTTTTTGAGTTTTTCCTCTTCTTCTCTCTCTCTCTCTCTACACTGCCACCTCCTTTTTCGCCATCTCCGTCGGCAACAAAACTCTCTCCCACGACCCCTCCACCCTCAACCCTTGCCTCCTCCTTCCCGCCGTGGAGAAGCTTTAAGCCTCCTTGCCCTCTTCCTCCTTCTCCTTCTCCTCCTCCAAGGTCAAAATCTCCACCGTCCACTTCATGGCCACCCTTGCCCAATCCGATCCTCCGTCGTTGGAAATCTTCCACCCCCGATCTCGCCGAAACTCTCCACCCGATCCTCGCATTTCTTAGTCGCACAGGAGGTGCCACTCATGATCAACCCCTACCCATCGCCGCCACTGCCACCGCGACCGTCATCGCCAATCAGAATCCTCCACTTCTCCGCCTACTCCTCCTCCTCTGCCACCGTCATCGCCGTAGCTTATAAAGCGTGAACTCTCGCTCCCTCTCTCTCTCTCTAAACGTTATTATATTTCCATATATGTCTTAAATTTTAATCCCAAATGAATTAATCTTCTATTCCGATTGCTGCTATAAGTTCTTATGTTAGGATTGAAAATAAATTTTTTTTTATATGTTGAAACGGGAGTTTTAAAACAGTGTTTGAAATTTTTTTATATAATCTTTTATTTCTGTGTTTATATTATGATAAAAAAAATATTTTGATAATATCTATCCGCCGCATCGTTCAGATAACTACACTAGTTTAATATTATTGGCAAAATAAATTATATAAAGATATGATGTTCTCTTTCTTTTTCTTTTTTTAGGTACAAATATACAGTATTATTTGATTTTTTGATTATTTTGAATCACCTATCTAACTTTTTCATATTTTTAATTTTACTATCCAATCTTTCAAATATTTGATTTAAGTCCGTCAATAAAAATTTAACTTTAAATTTTAAGTTAATTACTTACTTTAATAAATTTATAGCTATAAAAATTATATAAAATATATTAACTAAATTTATAAATATAAATAATCTGTTCAAATTGTAAAGTCAAAATACCGTCGATTGACTTAAATCAAATAAATTAAAAGATTGAATAGTAAAATTAAAATTTAAAAAAATTGAGTAACCAGGTCTATAGTTCAGATAACTTCTACATTTTTTTTTTTTTTTTTTTTGGCTAAATTATATAAAATTTTCATATAAATATCCATTTTTTTTTACTTTTTTTTATTTCCTGACTTTCAAAAACCTATATTTTATTCTCTCAAAATTTCAAATTGATGCATTTGAAATTTTAATTTTTTTTTTTATAGAGTAAGAAAGAGCAATATGGATATTTCACCATCTCCATTAATATCATAATTCTTAAAAATATTTATAATATTTTAAAAATATAAAATATAAATTTTTAAAATTAAAAAAAAAAATTAAAAAATAAATATTTACAAAGTAACTTTCTATATTTTAACTTTTATATATATATATATATATATATATATATATATATATATATATATATATATATATATATATATATATATATAACTAAATCATTACTATCTCAATATATGTAATTTTCCCGTCTAAGGAGCGGTGACATCAAAATCTCATGATTATTATTCTCTTTCTTTCGTTTTCTTACCCTTCTTCTTGGCCAAGAAAAAAAAATTTAAGGAATGCTAGGAGTAGATATTATTCTAATCGTCACATCGAGTAACGAGTGAAATTCATTCCATTCCAAAATAGGATGGGGTATAAAATATACACCCATAAAGAATTGTATATTTATATATACCCAAAAAATTTACGAATAAAAAATTATTTATTCTTCATGGACCAATTTCAAATTTGAATACGCAAGCAATGACGAAACCAAGCATATTTTTTATCCAAAGTTGACGCATTTATATAAGAACGAGCTTTGAAAGTCGTGCTCTTTAAGTTTATTAATCATTTTAGGGTAATTTTTTATTTAACGTAAATGAGAGCTAATTAAGCAATTTTCTGGGAGAGACTTCATAGCTTGTTGCACAAGATCTAATTTTGCAATTCAAGATTCTATGAATTTTGTTTCTTATAGCCCAAGAAAAAAAGTTTGATTTATTAATTTACAGAGTTAATTTCAATAAAAAAAATAAAATTAAAAAAACTATCATAAATAATTAAATTGGTAATAATTCACTAAAAAACTAATAATTTTTTTTTAATTAACTTAAATATTATTTTGTTTGAAATATAATAAATACAATTGAAAGTATACCAAATTAAAACTAAATAATGGCAACAAATAAAAAAAAATCATATTAATTTAGACATAGAAGAAAATAGATTCACAAAAAATATCATATATTTTTTGTTTCAGTTAATTATTTACTATGATTAATATGAGATCCATATGATAACGATAGAAAACAAAAAACAAAAAAAAAACAAAAAAAAAAAAAAACCTTATGTACGCAAAAATTACGTTCATAAATTGAATCATATATAAACAAAAATTAAGTTATTTTTGAGAAAAATAAATTTATGATACTACACATTTACTTATAATTATTAGGTATAACTAAAAGTAAATTAGTCCAAAATTTTTAATTTTTTTTTGTCAATTGAACCTTTTGGGCAATACGATATTGGAATGTAAGATCATTTTCGGAATATTAGGATAAAAATTATAACTCCGCATTTAAATGATGTAAATGGTTCTTCTCTCTATCTCTTTATATTTTATTTTAATTTAGATTTATTCCATACATTTAAGAGGAATAGTTCAACCACCTATCGGTATCTCTTATTACGAAAATATATTAATTGCTAAGTAATTAATTTCTCCGTCGAATCGTTGGCGCTAATTATTAATTTTAAAAGCTCGGACAGTTAGAAATAAATAACCAATTTACTTAAAGCATACAGACACAGCTTAATCTATCTAAACGTTAAATCTATTATTGCGCTTCTTGCCGTTAGATTTATTATGAATCGTAGCCTACTCAACTTATTAATTTTTTTAGTTTATTATTACATGATAAAAAATTAAAACTATTTTTAATCTATAAATAAATAGACAATAAAAAGAACTTGTTATTCATATCTCTCACCAACTCTCTCTCTCTCTCTCTCTCTGTGTTTAAAAGTAAATTATTTTTTATAAACTTTTATTAGGGTGATATGAATACATTGAATATAGAGTTTTTTCCATATACTACTATCTTGAGCAAGTGCTATACCATCAAGAAAGAGAAAAGTTCAAATACTCTTTATGTGGTTTGATATTTTCTAACTTTTTTTTTAAAAAAAAAAAGAAAAATAATATGCTATTGTTTTGTTTATTTTGAAATAAACTTAGCTGAAAATATAAAATAACTAAATTTCGGAATGTATCAACTATCAAATTCTTTGCCACTTGTACTCGAAACAGTTGATTTTAATATTTTCTAACTTTAGTACTTTATGGTTTAAGGTGTATTACTTTAGCATTATGTGATTTTGTTTCTTTTTTCTATTAAACGAATAGTAAAATTAAAATTATAAAATATTAAAATAAAAAATCCATAAATCACAGAAAGAGTATCAAAAAAAAATTCAATATATTTTAAGGAAAACCGAAGAAGAACCGACCACAAGAAAGAAATAAAATTATAAAATACTAAAGCGTTAAATCATATAATAATAAAAAAAAAAAAAGAAAAGAAAAAAAAACACTAAATTACATAGCAGGTACTTGAAGGTTTTTCTTGAAAAAAAAAGCAACTTTGCATTAGGTTTTTGAAAAGAGCAATGCTAGATGTACACTCCAAATGGAATGTACAAATTATACTCATTCTATTCTGGAGTGAGTATTCATTCATTCGTCACATTGATGTGATGAGTAAAATTTATTCTATTTTAAAATAAGATGAATGTAAGATGTACATCCTATTTGGGATGAACATCTAGTATTTTACTTTTGAAAATATTTTCAAGTAGGCCCTAAATTTTGCCTAAAGTACACCAACTCCTTGGAACATGGAATTTAATAAAATATCAAGAGCCGCCCATTTGACCATTCTATGGCCATTTCTTCAAGAAACAAACACACCCACCATATAATAAATATCCATACATTACAATTCTAAAGCCCAGAGCCAAAACAAATCAAAAAAAAAAAAAAAAAAAAAAAAAAAAAAAAAAAAAAACCCACATATACAATGGAGACTAACTTACTGGGTTCACCATTAAGCCCCTTCTCACAAAGGGTGGAAATTGCACTGAAGCTAAAGGGGGTGGTGTATGAATTCAAAGAGGAAGTGATGGCCAAAAAGAGTGAGCTACTACTAAATTCCAATCCTGTGTATAAGAAGATCCCTGTTCTCATCCACAAGGGTCGACCCATTTGCGAGTCCATGGTGATCGTCGAGTATGTCGACGAATTTTGGGCGGTTAATGCGCCGGTTATTCTCCCATCGGATCCGTTTGATCGGGCCCAAGCTCGCTTTTGGGCTAAATACTTCGACGACAAGGTTTGGGCCAGGCCGCCAGCAATTTTTTTTTTTGGAAATGAATTAGTCTTATTTTTTTATCATGGCCTCGTTATTAATATTTTTAAAATTTTTAAATATTAATTTTATATATTTAATATATTAATAAATATATATAATTTTATTATCATAATTAATTAGCTTGTAATGCAGTCGGATTAAATGGTGGATGATAAAATTATTTGGTACTAATTATAGTCGGCTAGCATATAAAAATGCTGGTACTCGAAAAGATTTTAACCTGGAAGTGATCTTCTAAAGAGAGTATTTGGGGGTTTGGATTGTCTACTTCAGGTGTTACTTTACGTAGAAATTTGTATGAACTATAAGCAGTTCATAGTTCATAATGACTAGTTTTTTTGTTATATGAAACTTAATTTTGTGAAACTCAATAGAAAAAACTAAGTTTTACATGCAAATAAGAAAGTTTCTACACAGATTTAACTGTTATTGTGTAAAGTAATTGTGATTTTCTTCTCCCCATGCAGCTGCCTACTCCACTCCGAATCGCCATGGGATTACTTCCAGGGAGCAAGGAAGATGCAACACGAGAAATGCAGACTGCACTGCAGCCGTTGGAGAGCGTATTTGCCAAGTGCAGCAAAGGGAAAGCCTTCTTTGGCGGGGACACAATAGGCTACTTGGACATCGCAGTAGGGTGCTTCGTGAGTTGGTTCAAAGCAGTGGAGATGATGAGAACAGGCGTGTCCATCCTCGACGAGGCGAAGATGCCTCTTTTGGTCGAATGGGCGAACCGCTTCTGCTCCGATGATGTGGTGAAGGAGGTGATGGCCAAACCTGACGCGATCGTCGAGAATATGAAAAAGATTGCTCGAGCCAGCGAGAATTAATGCTGTTATTTGATTGGTGAATGCCATTGGAATTTAGATAAGGAATAATTTGAGGAATAATTAAGACCGTTTGGTAACTGGATAAGCCGGAATGAACTAGCTATTATAGGAATAGGTATAAAATACGAAACTAGAGTGAAAAAGCGTTTGAGATGATTTCAGAGATAAGAAATTTTATCTTTGGTATGAAAATAAAAAATAAGAGAAATAAAGAGTATTAGTTGGGGTAAATTATCTTTTTGCCCTCAACTTTATTATGTAATAATAAGGTGAGAGATAGTGTCTCGGTAGACGTGAAAGGGTATTTAAGAAAAAAATAAGAGGGTGATTGGAAAGAGTGAGAATAGTAATTACAGCTTATTCTAGTTGTACTGAAACAAGCTATACCGATTAATTTCATGTGCGTTTGATAGAACAAAAAAATATCCCCCTTATTTTTTATTCTAGCCGTGAACCAAACAACTAATAACATGGATGGGGAAATGCTTGGCTTTTGTAACATTACATTATGAATTCAGCTACTTTGGATTAGAATTTATATTTAAGTACATCTCCCTTGTGCTTTGGAGAACATCCGCTTCGACGATGGACTTTGCTAGACATGATCTATCTTATTTAAAAATTAAATTTTATAATTTTTTAATATTATTTATCAAGTGATTAAAGAATTTAAAAAATGACTATTATTTAATGATCGATGTGTCACATTTGTAAGTTTAACTATTAAGAACAATCTAAATTCGATAACTTTTTAATAAAACATTTTACTTAATATCAAGAATAAAATCAATACTTTCGATTTAAAATTTGAATATAATAATTTTTTTTTTCAATCATTTATTTTGAAGCTACTCGTTCACTGGCCAAACAAAATCAACAAATTATAAAATTTAATTTTTAAATAGTTTTAATACTGTAAATAATGTTTAATAAAATCATTAGCTAAATCAGATGTTTTATTATCAGAAATAACTTGTAAGCACGAAAACTTTAATATTTTCCAAAGGAAAGAAGCTGAGCTCTTTTTATTAATTTGATAGTTTATTTACTAACTCTTCCCTTACTCTGTGTGTGCTTTGCCAAACAGGTTCATAAATGATAGTAGAACATTCAGGCCTCCCTTGAAAGAACAATGATACCAACTACTATAAATGAAAGTCCTAAGCTATAGCTAGAAAAACATTGAAAATAAAATATTTTATGCAAGAACCCCTAACATTTACTTCCCCTTTGTTTGGATGTGCTGGAATATCTTATTAGTATATTTTTTAATTTATTTTAAAAAGTATATATTTATGATGAATAAAAAGTATGATTTAATATTTATAATAAAATATTTTATTCAAATTTCAAGTCACTTTTTAAGAATATTATATCATATGTGAAATATAAAATTAAACATTTTACTTACAATTATATTAAAAAAAATCCTCGTATGGAATATTCCAACACCCAAACAAACAAGATCTCCACCAAGTATTTTAAAAAATATATATATTTTTTTTTGAGAGAAAGGTAGCACGCTACCCGCTTCATTCAATCGGTAAATAAACTTAGCACAAAAAATATATATATATTTAACCTGCAAGATACTGATCCAATACCAAATGCGTCCTCTTGCCTCACAAATACCTTTATATCCATGAATATCAACAAATTTGTATTATATACACAAGTTGAAGGGGGACCGGCCGTGGGGTTACCGAGCACACCTCAACCTACACAGCACACGAGCGCAGCGGAAACAGAATCTTTCGTAGATGAAAGTAGGCGAAAACAATTGTAGAAAACAAGCACGAGAATAACTAAAGAAATAAAACAAATAAGAGAATACAAGGACACAAGAATTACGTGGTTCGGCCAACAATGTGTCAACCTACGTCCACGGGCAATACCACCTCAATGCGTTATTCGATTAATCCACGGCACAAAAGTACAAGGAGTAAAATTGGATTACAAGAAACTCTCTCACGGAGGCTCTCCACGTTTTTCCTCTCAATTAGAATTTTTTCAATGAAACCCTAAAAAATAAAAGATGAATCGCAAGAGTTAATATAACTCTAAAAACATAATTCTAATAGGAAACGATCTCCACCGTCCGTCCGAGTTTTTAAATCACTTCTAGTCGTTGTCCATATCCTCTTAAGAATTATCTTTAAGATATTCCTAAATCATCCCTAATCTTTAGGAACAAGATTGGATCAAATCCATATGGACTCGAAACATGATTTTACATAATCCAACACAAGTTACATAAACCCTAAAAAAAAAATGAAAAAGACCCATTAAATCTATTTTCTCAAACGAGAATTGAGTTTAGTCCATGACCAACCTGAAAAGTGAAAACACAGTTGAAGCCTACATTCAAACCTCTTAATTATCCTGGGAGGTACCATTATTTAGTTACAAGGTCACTTTCACTAAATATAATATAATTATAATAATATATTAAACATTAAAGGAGTCACGTCCTAGGTTACAGTGAAAGCCTCCGAATACAGTAACAAATCCGTCGTATGCATGAGGATACACCGACACAGAAAGCCTTCGTATGCATTAAACAAATCCATCGTATTCACGAGGACACACCGACATAGACAAAGTGTAACACAACTAACCTATATAAATCATATACAAGGAGTATACATGTGAAAACATAAATCAGAGTCTATATACAATTAAACAACTATAGCTATAACTGTACACTCCCTTATTGTACAACCCACAAATAATATATAACACCATCTACCCCTCCAGACCCAGTATATACAGCTAGTTAAATATCAGGGGATGTGTGGTGCACCGATTTTCGCTAAATTAGCAAAGTGCCGATAAGTCATATTGAACGCGTTTAAAATGTGATTAAAAAGATTTCGAGCAAGTTTAGTTCGAATCAAATCGAGTTCGAATTAAAGTTGAGTCGGCAAGAGGTGGAAAAAAAACTGAAGTCTAGAGCTTCAGAGTCAATTCGAGAGCCCGAAAGAAGGTTCGGACGTCCGGCCGTTCTAGCAGGCCCTGAGGAAGGCGCCTGGGAGAAAGAATCGGGTTCTCAACCCGAGAGTTGGAAAATAGCGCACAAAGGCTTTCGGACACCCAAACTATTCTGCAGGCATCCGAAAGGTATTGTGCTGGTGCAGGGAAGGGGGCCGGTTCGTACTTGTGAATCCTCAATCCAGTGTTAGATGTATGCTCTAGAAGCCAACTTGGCCGACACATATATTCTTTCTAGGATATAAATTTGTATTTGATATTTTACATTATGAATGTTATTGGGTTTTTATTTCCATTCGTGTTGTGTATGTGTCCATGAATTGTCCAAGGAATTAATAAGATGATGATACGTATTCTCAAGAGTTGAGAATTTGAGACATGTATCATTAGTGACTAATTCCTAAATGCTCCCGATCGATGGATCATCACGGGGACAGTGATTGATCCGGTGAGATTGGTGCACAGTCGCTTCCATTTTAGGGTAGACGAGTCTCGAGTCAACAGTATAGGGACACTGGAGCGAATGTGCAGGTGGTTGTTGGAGAACAAAGGTACCGAGCGTGATCATCACGAGAAGTCACTTGGATGTCTACTCACTCGTCAGTGACTTACTCGATGTTGCAGTAGTGTGACTGGTTCTTTGACCTGCGGTGTCTCAGCTATTCACAATGGGGTTACTGTAGTTTGACTGTACATACACTTGATCCCTAGCCATTTGGGTCCTTGTAGTGGGTGCATATCAATTCCATGACCTTCGTCTAGTTGGGACTCCGGATAAAAGGATTGTATCACACGTTAACTGCACCTAAAGGTTCAGTATTCCATTCTACTGGAATGCCACTATATGCTGCTAGGCGTCACTGGTGGATTGTGGAACTCACGAGAATTATCTGGATGATCGATAATTCTTATTGGGCTGAGTTTGAATAGTTCTAACCCACTGAAAAGAGTTTCATCGATATTGTTGATGGTGATCATAATATATCTCACTACCAGAAAGAATAGAACCTATGGGGTCACACACATAAGAGGTTATGACTGATCGGATAGTTGGATCGCGATTTTTGAATCGCCTGAGGACTTAATTGTCAATATGTTGATAATTGGACTAATTTATAATTGTTACAAATTAAGGATATTAAAGTGCAAATGTTGCAAGAGAGGACTTACTAATAGTTAGTAAGTTGTGAGAGGACTTAAGTGCTAATGTTGCATTAATGATTTGATTTGATCAAATTAGGATTGAGTTCAAGTCGAATTAAATTAGGATTTAATCGATTAAACCGATTAGAGATAAGATAAACTTAAATCCAATTTTAAGTTTATCTTAATGTTTATCTTAATAATTATAAAAAGGGATTATATCCCTCTTTATACGTATGAGTTTTCTTTAAGAAAAAAGGAAAAAAGAAAAACACTAGCCGTCATCTTTCCTCGTCTTCCTCTTTTCTAAATATCCACATTAAAAAGAAAGACGTTCTCTGCAAGGGAACAACCTCGTGTGGATACCCGTAGAGGCCGGACGCGTGTGCGGCTTCAAGAGAACCAAATTTCACGATCATCAAATTGCGGTGTAGATCTCCCCGCGCAAAGGTAAAGATTGGATCTTCCTCTTCCTTTTAATCTTAGATACATGAGGGATCCTATTTTGCGTGGTTTTTTAGATCAGATCTCAAGTTTTTCGTATTTGTTTATTTGATTTTTTTTTTCACTGCGTTTATTTTTGCGCAAAACCTAACAGTGGTATCAGAGCCATCCTCATGTTATTTAAGATTAAAATTATAGTTTTGGATATTTTAAATCATTCTTTGTTGATTGAATGATTGTTAAATCATTTTACCATATTCAACAATTATTAAATTTTGATCAATTCGAAATTATTTTGATCCGCAGAATTAAAATAAAATAAAATAAATAAATAAAAAAAATTATTGTAAAATTTGATGAGATCAAATTTTGTTTTTAATTTTTTATATAATTTTGATAAGATCAAAATTTATTTTAAAATTTTATTATATTGATTAGATCAATTTATTTTATTATAAAATTTGATGAGATCAAATTTTATATAGTTTTTCACATAAGATGTGAATCATTGATGAGATCAATAGATATTTTTACGGATTAAAATATTAATCAAAATTGTATGAATTAACTGTTTAGTTAAATCAAACGATTGATGAGATCGTATCGTTATGGTGATTTGATCATCTATTTTTCTGGATAATTGGTAAACGGTTAATTAAAATATCCAAAATTAATTATTGTGATTGTGATGTATGAGATACATATGGGTGATGATCATGGATAGCAACCAATTTATTTTGTATGGACATGTGATGTATGATGTGTATGCGGAATCCTGTAATTTTAAATTTGTTTAAATTAAGGACTTTGTGTTAGGGCTGTTTAGGTGCCTGTGAGCACGAGCCAATTTTATTTAGAGACCTGCGTGTCTCAATAGATTAGAGATAAAAGTTATTTTATTCTTTAATTGGGTTGTATTATATATTGTTGCACGTCATTGGTTGATTGGTGGGAAGCCTTTAGCACACAACAAGCCCAGATCGAGACGAGCACTTGATGGCGGTCGAATCAAAGGGTTGATGGTGATCGAATCAAGTTGTAGCTCCGGATTGGATCAAGAAGTTGAAGACGATCAAACCAATGACGTGCGTGTGCTTGTATTTATGACCCCTAGACCCCGATTCCGGCTCAGTGGCTCGAGCACGAATCTTCTTTTTAGATCCATGATCATCACCGGTTGCATTATATTTGTTTTTATGTGTAGTTTATTTTTATTTGCATGAGATGTAAATAAATAAAATTAAATATGAGACCTAAATACAAATCTCCTCATAAATATTAAGTCGAGCTGTCTTCCACCGTTGTAGAAGTGCGGGCGTCTTTTCTGGTGTTGATTGGCACGGCTGGTTACAGTGGTCAGTTGCATTGGAAAGGCGCAACCACTCTATTAGCATAAGATGCTGCAGAGTAAAGATGGGGTTGGGCCCAATATCTATCAGGTGAGGGACCCAATGACGGCTTTGCTTACGCGTTTGAATGGTGGGTCTGACTTAACTAAAGAATGAGGCCAATATCTGTCAGGTGAGGCCTACAGGACTTAGAGATCGAATATCGCTGCAATTTGCTTAAGAAGCATTGGACAAGAGTTGTCCGCTCATTGGTTTTCGTGTCACCAATACCTGTCAGGTGAGGTGGTGCGGTAAACTGGTGGGACCGTAGTACCCACTTGAAACCCTTATCGCGTTGGGTTTCCGTTTCTCTACCCGAGGAGTGTAAGAGACTCGAGGAAATAGTGGGAGGTTAACGTTTGTTTTTAAAAATATCCCTAAAACAAAATTATGAAACAAATACAAATATCTAATTTGAATCTTTACTCTCTGCAGAACAAAATGTCCGCTTCCAATCCTCTTTCTCGCATTCTCGAAACTAACCGCTTAACCGGAACGAATTATAAAGATTGGCTTAGGAACTTAAAAATAGTTTTGAGTTCCGAAAAGCTTAGTTATGTTCTCGACCAGAACCCTCCCACGTCACCAAACCATCAAGTAAAATGGATGGATGACGATAATAAAGTAAGGTGCTATGTCCTGGCGTCGATGTCAAATGAACTTCAACGCCAAACCCATAAATAAATAGCCAACAGTTTCTGTCTCCAACTCCTATAACTTGCAAACAATAATGCTTCATTTGATTCAGTGCAGCCATAATATTCCATAAAGAGGACACTACTCAAAAAACAAAAGCAAAAAAGAAAGGGAAGGAAAAGAAAAGAGAAGTTAGTTTCCTTTTTTTTTTTTTCTCTCTGCTAATCTTATTTTGATCTCTTTTGCTGCAATTTTGCAGCTTGAATATTCCCAAATAACCAGATAACTTTTGAGCTTGCTGCTTCTTTTCACATCACTGTTACGATATATTTAGTATTATCTTTATTGTTTCTATACTATATATTACTTACCATCTATAGCGTAGGATTATATAGCATATAATCCTAGTTATATTATTACTATGGTTGTCATTGTTACCATAGAAATACCTTCTCATGTACTATATAATTGATGTTAATACAAACCAGAGGATATGCTCTTTTGCCCATCTATCATGGTATCAGAGCGGGAACCCTAATATTGGGAATATCGATCCTTAGCCACCATCTACCACGAGTCTCACCTTCTTCCATAGTTTTTTTTTCTTCTTTGGATTTCTCTCTCCGTCACAACTGCTGCTAGAGTGCCGCTGCTACAGTACCGCTGCTACAGTAACAGAGCTACAGTAATTTTGGCCTCTCTTCATTATTCTGGTGTCGTTCAGATGCGTACTTGCTCCCTGGTGCAGTTTGGTTCTTCTCGGGTGCAATCAAGGTCAACTTTGATTCATTCAGCTTTTCCCATCGGGTTCTAATCTGACTTACTTGTCTTTATTCTGGATTTGTGACTACTTGGTATTATTTTCTACTCGTCGGATTTGCCTCGGTTACTCTCTCGTGGTGATATTTTCTTTTTGTGGTAACATGTCTTCTTTCTCAAATTTACCAGTGGTTAATATCAAAACTCTCATACCGCTTGAACTAACAGATTCCACATATCTTGTGTGGAAACAAATATTTCTTAATGTTTTGGAGAGTTTTGGTGTTACTCCACATGTGGACGGAACTGGTATTATACCGCCTCAGACTATTGACACTTCTGAAAAGAAAACAATTATGAACCCGGAATATCTAAATTGGAAAAAAGAAGACACCGCTATACTCTCGTGGATTAATGCCATCCTTTCGCTTAGCATATTATAGATGGTTGTTTCTAGCTCTCCTAAAACTGCGTATGATGCTTGGAAAATTATCGAAACATATTTTCTTGATAAAACTGCTTCCACCGCTTTCTCTCTAAAGTCTGAATTACGAAGCATCAAGAAAGGTTCAATGAATATGACCGATTATATGCAAAAGATTAAATCTATTAGCGATGCCCTGCAAGCGATTGGTGAAACTGAGTCAGACCATAACTTGGTCATGACTGTTCTTCTTGGGTTACCAGAAGAATATAGAGGTTTCGTCAGTGCCCTTAATACACACCGTAGCAAGCCCACTTTTGATCAACTTCGTCCACTTCTGATGCAAGAAGAAACAGAAGTACAACGTCGTACTAGTTCAACGACATCACCTGCCATTCCCACTATCGACAGCGAAGCTCTCTATGCAAATCGTGGGTGCGGAAATCATGGAGGTCGTGGAGGCAGATATCGCGGTGGTCGAGGACATCGCGGTAGACACAACTCATATCATGGTCGTGGATCTCCTAGAATCTATCCACATTCTTCACCCAATAATCTTCCTCAACCTTATACTACAAATCAACAATCTTATTTTTCGAAGTCTGGCACACAATGTCAGATCTGTGGAAAGTACAACCATTCTGCTCTTCAATGCAGACAACGCTTCAATCACTCATTCGTGGCCGATTATGTCCCTCAAATTTTTGTTGCTATGAATCTCTATGAACCTGCTGAGGAAGTATGGTATCCAGACACTGGAGCTTCCAATCACATGACCGCAAATTCTGTTATTCTTTCCTGTTCCAAACCTTATACTGGGCATGAGAAAATTCTAGTTGGTAATGGAAATTTACTTGATATTACTCAGACAGGTGAAACTCAATTGAATACATCTTCTAAATCCTTTGCTCTTAAAAATATTCTTGTTGTTCCTTCCATCAAGAGAAACTTACTTTCGGTGCGTCAATTCTGTCGCGACAATAATTTCGTTTTTGAATTTGACTCTTCTGATTTTTCTGTGAAGGACAAGGTAACAAGGATAGAGCTTCTGCACTGCCCTAGCTCGGGAACATCACTCTATCCAATTCCTTCTAAAGTTGCAAGTGTAGGGAATAAGCAACAGATTGGTCTTGTTGCATCTAGATTTAGTAGCGATGTTTGGCATAGACAATTAGGTTATCCCAGTCTTCCTGTTCTTTCGGCATTTATTAAAAATAATAACATTATTTCTGATGGTAATCCTGCTATGACATTATCTGTTTGCAATGCTTGTAACATGGGAAAACATGTTAAACTCTCATTTTTTGATTCGGAATCTAAATCTGCTTTTCCCTTTCATATTGTGCATTCTGATGTGTGGCAATCACCTGTTCCATCTATTTCTGGTTATAAATATTATGTTATATTTATTGATGATTATTCTCGGTTTTTTTGGCTTTACCTTTTGAAATTTAAACACGAAGTTTTTGACAAATTTCTCGAATTTAAAGCAATGGTGGAAAACAGATTTCATAGCCCAATCAAGATTTTCCAATCTGACAATGGTACGGAGTTTGTAAATGATAAGTTTTCCAACCTTTGTTCACAAAATAAAATTTTTCGCCGTTTTTCTTGTCCTTATACTCCTCAACAAAACGGCCTCGCCGAAAGGAAGCATAGACATTTATTTAACTAACGTTGTTAGAAGTTTACTATTTCAAGCTTGTATGCCTCCTCGTTTTTGGGCTGATGCCATTCAAACTGCTGTATTTCTTGTGAATCGAATTCCCTCTCTTACTGTTTTAAAAGGACAATCACCATATGAAATTCTGCATGGTTGCTCTTCCCCTGACTTGCAACTTGTCAAAGTTTTTGGATGTTTGTGTTACCCTGATGTGCAGGATATTGCAGCTCACAAGCTCTCTCCTCGGTCACTTCCTTGCGTCTTCTTAGGACTCTCTGATAAACATAAAGGTTTTCGATGTCTCCATCCTAGCACTGGCAAGGTTTTTATTTCTCGACGTGTTATCTTTGTGGAAACTGTTTTTCCGTTTTCTTGTCTTTCTAAATTCTCTTCTTCTCCTTCCTCTATTTTTTCCAACCTTGATATGTTTCAAAATTTTGTTTCAAATCCTCCTTTGCTGGGTGAGAATCCTTCTACCATTGATGCAATCTCTGGCTTCTCCTTCACACGCCCCTCTGCTGAGAGTGGTTCCGGTACACGTCCACCTGTTTTCACTGTCTGAGAATTTATCAGCGTTTCCTTCTACCTTGAATTCTGATGACTCACAGGTTAGGAATGGGAACGATACCACTGCCGTTGGTCCATTAGAACTCCGTGTCTATACCAGACGACACATTACACGATCTGCTGCTACTACACCTACTATTGTTGAACCACTACCGTCCACCTCTGATCGTCCGCTCTCCCCTCTGCCTACTATAGTGCCGTTTGAGCCTTCTTCACCTCCCCGCATACATCCTATGCACACTCGATCTATGACTAAGGGTTTAACTGAGTCTACCTCCTTACTGGCCTCTACGGGTTCTGCTCTACCTACTGAGCCTAACTCATTTCATGAGGCTTTTCAGGATGCAGGTTGGCGCGCTGCCATGGCTGAGGAGTTTGATGCCCTTCTGACAAATGCTACTTGGGATCTTATACCTCCTTCGCCTGTTAATCTTATTGGTTGTAAATGGGTATACAAAGTAAAGCAGAAGGCGGATGGGTCTCTTGAGTGTCTCAAAGCTCGGCTTGTGGCTCAAGGTTATAAACAGCAACAAGGCATTGATTTTGATGAGACCTTTTCTCCCGTTGTCAAGTCGACCACTATTCTCACTGTTCTTTCAGTGGCCCTCTCCTCAGGGTAGTCTCTTCGACAACTTGATGTGAAGAATACTTTTCTTCATGGCACACTCTCTGAAGAAGTTTATATGAGACAACCGCCTGGTTTTGTGCATCCCTCTTTTCCGCATTATATTTGTCGTCTACGCAAAGCCATCTATGGTCTTAAACAAGCACCTCGAGCTTGGTTTCAACGGTTTACGTCCTTTCTATCTGAAATCGGTTTTGTTGGGAGCACTGCTGATCCTTCAATGTTCATTTGTCACTCCTCTTCTGGCACTCTTATTCTTCTATTATATGTTGATGATATTATTGTCACTGGCAGTTCCTCCTCTCTTCTAAGGGCTCTTATTACCACCTTACAGCAGGAATTTGCAATGAAGGATCTCAGGCCGCTACATTATTTCTTGGGCATTGAGGTAAATAGGTCATCTTCTTGTTTTCATCTGACTCAGCATAAATATGCGCATCAGCTGCTTCAGCGCCATGGTTTTCTTGATAGTAAGCCCGTCTCTAGTCCTCTCTCTCCAACCTCTCGTCTATCTTCTCATGAAGGGCAACTTCTTGAGGATCTATATAGCTATCGTCAGCTTGTTGGTGCTCTCCAGTATCTTACTTTCACCCGACCGGATATATCATATGCTGTCAACTCTGTTGCCCAGTATCTACATACTCCTCGTGAACCACACATGCAAGCGGTTAAGCGCATTCTACGATATATTCGGGGCACGCTGACTTATGGACTGCCTATATCTCGCTGTGTCAATCCCTCTCTTGTCGCATTTGCAGATGCTGATTGGGCCGGTAGTCCAGATACACGCCGATCTACTTCTGGATATTGTATATTTTTATGGCCCAATCTTATCTCCTGGTCCGTCAAAAAGCAGCCCACCATTTCTCGCTCTAGTTCTGAAGCAGAATACCATGCTGTCGCCTACGCACTTGCGGAGACGATATGGATCCGTCGTCTACTTCGTGATCTTCGTGTTTTCCTCTGGCGACCTATTAGCATCTACTGTGATAATCTAATCACTACTTATCTAGCGGTAAATCATGTTCTTCATGCTCGCACAAAGCATATTGAACTTGATCATCAATTCTTGCGCGAAAAAGTTCAGACTGGTGATTTAGAGTTGGTTCATATCTCTTCTGATAAACAACTTGCTGATATTTTCACCAAGCCCTTGTCACCCTCTCGGTTTTCGATATTACGGCTCAATCTTCGCATCCGTCCACCTAATGCTTAGCTTGCGGAGGGATGTTACGATATATTTAGTATTATCTTTATTGTTTCTATACTATATATTACTTACCATCTATAGCGTAGGATTATATAGCATGTAATCCTAGTTATATTATTACTATGGTTGTCATTGTTACCATAGAAATACCTTCTCATATACTATATAATTGATATTAATACAAACCAGAGGATATGCTCTTTTGCCCCTTTCTTTCATGATTGTGTTCACGTCTTTATGTTGTATACAGCTATACCATCTGAAGTGAACATATTTTGTCCTCAAATTAGGCTACTTTATCTTAAAACTGATACCTTATCTGATCTCTCCTATGCATTCAGTTCTGTAACTAATAGCATAGTGCATTGCCTCGCCTTGCATAATGCTTATACTTGAGTTTTAAAGGGATCTATTTGGTTAGTCCAAGGATCATATTGCATTTGCTGGCTTTGTTTATGGCCTTTAATCATATTTTTCACCTCTCTTTTGGAAGAAACAAATAGAAGTTGAGCTGAATAACTTAATACTTATCTGTGCACCATTCAGAAATAGTGAAGTAGACAAATGGCAGAGAAAGACACGAGTGACAACTGGCACTGCTGCTTTCAGAGCCAAATTGCATGCTTTTAATCAGATGTCTCACTCTTTTCGTTTGTTTTATATAATAGCAGCTTATTTTACATTTTGGGACATTTGAGTTAGGTATTCTTCTTTCCTTTATTATCCTGTCTATGTGCTCAGAACATTAGTGATCAAGTAAATGCTTACATGAGAATGATTAAGGGGATGCAATTAAGAAGATCTTCTGTTGATATATTTGGAAAAGTAAGTTGCACCAACTTCTACTTTGCAGGAGTTTATTTTCTTTACAATTTGAACAAAAGACAGGTTTTGTAATCTCTCTTTGGTTCATGTCCAGGTTCCTGAAGAGGGTGACAAGAAAAATGAGGTTTGACCTAATCCTGACTCCTTTTGTATATATAGATATTTTAATATTATTTGTAACCCAAGCTTTGCTATTTCTAAGTGCACAATCACTCTAATGTTAGATATTATTTACGTAAAGATTTCTCTGGTGCTGAAGCGATCAATGGATGCATCTTTTCGTTTCCACACTTTAGTAGCCTCGGATAATTATTTATTTGTTGAAGAAATATTCCCGTGCCTAATAGCCAAATTTTATAATTCATCAAGAGTTCGTGACTTCATTTAATGGTGAATTTTTGTGGTATCTTGTGTTTTAATGGATAAAGTTTTAATCATGAAACTTACAGTTAGGCTGGCACGCAATTAGAGAAGGTCGGTTGACTACAGGGGATGGCAATTGAACTTTCTTTCTTTGCATGTTTTGTTGTAGATTATAGTCTCGTTCGATCAATCGGCTTTCTCAGAACACTTATTGGTCCGACATGACACTTTCTCCTTGTTTAGTTTTTTGAGTAACGCTGGGGCTTCGGTTTTCAATGAAAGAGGTGCAAATGGTTGGATTTTATTTGAAATGTATTGGTGATTTAAAACTTATTTTGTCTCTTGAGGAGCCCTATCCATAATGAGCCTTACTTGGGAGCCATCCGTTATCCCGTTTATTTTATTTCTTTTATTTAATCCGATATTTGGTTGCCTTCATCTGTAAGTCACGGGCACTTAAAGGAGCCTTCTAATCATGCCGTTGGAACACGATCACTCGCTTCGGGTGTTTAAGAGGAGTTTAAACCTAAACATTATCCTATTCCAGATTTTACCGTCTTCGCTTTCTTCTTTCTTTCGATTTGTTGGATTCCTGAAAGTTTGCCGAGTTAATCTTGCGCCACCTTGAAATCGTGCCGACGGGTGGAACGTGGACGTTGTATCGCTGGAAGGGATTGCCGGGAAGCCTCGAACGTAGAGGGGCAATCTCGCTTCTAGAATGTTGTAAAATATTTATCTTTTCAAATTAATTCTTTTATTATTTAACTCCTCATCGAATTTTTACAAATTAAATTTGCTGATGTTAAATCATTTAAAAAAATTAATTTGAAAAGATAAATATTTTACAACACAAATTACACACTTAGTTAGCAAACTTGTCAATGCTTTTTCACTTGAGTCGCCAAACTTGTGTGCAATTAAACTATTGAACCGTAATATCTGTTTCGATCAGGTGATGCGTCAAACTTCATTTAATTTTCCTAACAAATGGACGGTGTGGCTACTGTAACAGCTGCCAGTTTTTCTCTAATTGATGATTCGACAGCTGAGTCCTACTAGTCTTTAGAAATTAAACCGAGTTATAGACAAAGTGATCTTGATTGAAGAAGAAATTGAATTCCAGCGCCTTAATTAAACTCCGGTGAACGAAGTGAAACTTGCGACAAATGATCAGCTATTCTACTTACCCAATAAAGAGTTCTGTAGACTGGGACTGTATGGGGAATATTTTTGATAAACCGGACCCCCTTCCTCTTTTGTAATAACCTTGAGAATATTTGTATCTTAGTAGATTTACACTGAGGATGCCTTTTAAAAGAAAAGGAAATCAAAGGCATCTCTCATCCTTTAAAAAGAAAAAAGAGAGTAATACATTACGAGCAGATCTACCCTGAACAGACTGGTATTGTAAATTTGTAATTGGTCAGCTATGGGCCATCATGGAGCAAGAACGAAAGATCATCAGTATCTGTGTATCTGCCTAAATTTTAACAGAGATAATAACGTGGATTTTGTTGGTTAACTTTTTGATGTTCTTTTTGTCGGATCGTTGGCGCTAACCATTAATCCCAAAAGCTCGAGCTAGTAGAAATACGCAACCAATTCACTTAAAGCGTACAGATACAGCGCCCACGGGTCTCGACCAGACTCAACCTATCTGGACGTTAGGTCTATTGTTGGGTCTCTTGCCGCTAGGTCTATTGTGGACCGCAGCCCCACTCAACTTATTGGGCTCACCCAACTCAACTTAGATACAGCGCCCACGGGTCTCGACCAGACTCAACCTATCTGGACGTTAGGTCTATTGTTGGGTCTCTTGCCGCTAGGTCTATTGTGGACCGCAGCCCCACTCAACTTATTAGTCTCCTGGGCCTATTGTCACGGGGCAGGAAGTTGGACCTATTTTAATCCATACATAAATAACCAACAATCCTCCCCAACACCTGCACTGTGTGGGAATCGAACCCGTGTCACTGGCTCTGATACCACTTGTCGGATCGTTGGCGCTAACCATTAATCCCAAAAGCTCGAGCTAGTAAAAATACGCAACCAATTCACTTAAAGCGTACAGATACAGCGCCTACGGGTCTCGACCAGACTCAACCTACCTGGACATTAGGTCTATTGTTGGGTCTCTTGCCGTTAGGTCTATTGTGGACCGCAGCCCCACTCAACTTATTGGGCTCATCCAACTAAACTTATTAGTCTCCTGGGCCTATTGTCACGAAGCAGGAAGTTGGGCATATTTTAATCCATACATAAATAGCCAACACTTTTGACTTGCAAATTGGCTTGGCTGGCATCTCCAAATAGTCTTCATGCTTCTTCGCCTTTCCTTCGCTTTTTCCGCATCATGATTTCTGTTACTGGCTGCTGTTTGATGATTGTATTTCTACGATCAAATTCTCTGATAGACGTATTATTCAACAAAAATTTCTGAATTTTGCTGGAGGGAAAGGAAAACAAATGGTAACAATTCATTTAATTAATAGGATGAATTCACGAGAAAGAAGAAACACTGTGTTATGAATATCAACTGAGTCTGTTATTCACATGGAGCTCATTATGTAGTTTGCAAACTTTGATTTCTTTCATCTGCTACTGAATGATTACATTACCATTTGGCACTTCCATTCCTTGCTTCTAGTGACATTACGTAAACTCAAGCTCCTCTTACTCTATCAATCCTTTCATCTTTCGGCTTATCCGCTGATCCAAGCTGATAAATTTTGTTTACCATTGAGCAATTTTCAGGAGGAAAATGTGGATGGTGATCCGGAACTTCTTGATGACTCTGAAAGGAGTTCTTCGAGTTGTGTGATCTTGCCTCATCTGGTGAGTCTTTTTATCCTACATTAGCTGAAATTTTCATTTTAAGGTTGTCTGAAAACCTATTCGGTGCAGGAAATCGGAATCCTGTCTCAGTTATGTGATCTGCGACTGCTACGGATGCAGAACACGATGCGGCATATGTAGCAAATTTTGTTCTCTTTGGAAGGATTTTCTTGGTCTTATCTTAAATATAATTTTTATTGCTGTGTAGCTTGTGATCTGTAATGTCCCATGATGGTAAACCGGAACCAAGAAGCCAAGGGTTTCTTTTTATATCATTGTTGTATTGGCAGGAGACTTGAGATAGAAAAAGAAAAGGAAACGATTCTTTCCATGTTCTCCACTTGGAAATTGATATATTTATTATTATTATAAACAAGAGTGGCAAATAAGCATTTAAATCCTCCAAACATTAGTATTTATAATTTATACAAATTGCCTGAGTTCTAGTGAGTGAAGAGAATTGAAGATCATTCTAATGATTTTATAGGTGCCGAGTGTTTTGACGTAAACTTGGCATGAAAACGGATTTCAAAATTCAAGAATTGTAGATTTTGTATTGATTATCGTTATCCAAGAGAGAGTAGAGGCGCGAAAACGAATTTCAAAATTCAAGAACCGGAGATTTTGTATTGAATACCGTTATCCAAGAGAGAGTATCGAAACTTAGCTACGTAGAGGAGAAGCAAACGTTTGGATTTTGTTAGAATAAAAATCAAAACTTTTAAAACCCTCAATAATAATTTTATATTATTATTAATTCTTATTTATTAATTAATTTTTTTTTATTATTATTTATTTAATTTCATTATTAGGTGTTAAAGCATAGTGGAACGTTGGGTTGGAAACGCTTTAGCTTTAATTGCATTAATTCACCATAACGTTGGGATTGGAACCCAATGGCATGTTGACCAACGGCACTATTATGCTCATATATATATATATATATATATATATATATATATATATATATATATATATATATATATATATATATATATATATATATATATATATATAATCTGTCACGCCCCGAGTTTTAAAAGTCAGGTCTGAAATTTTTTTTTTTTTTGAAATCAGAGTTTGCAAACTGGGCGCAACAGACCGCCACACGTATAGAAGACTCTTTATCCCAAGGACAAAGACTCCCCTATACATGCACGGCTAAAAATCATCATCAGAGATCATCAGATATATCAGTAACTAATCTAGTCAGCAGGAATAATCAGGGAGTATGTATATCGAGTAGTGTCTATCAATCAGGATCAATCAATCATGCATATCGAGTAGTGTCTATCAATCAGGATCAATCAATCATGCATATCGAGTGGTATCTATCAATCAGGATCAATCAATCATGCATATATATATATATATATATATATATATATATATATATATATATATATATATATATATATATATATATATATATATATATATATATATGTGTGTGTGTGTGTGTGTGTGTGTGGGATATAGTGTTAGTGATATAAAAAAAAAAAAAGAGAAAGAAAGAAAGAAAGAAAGAAAGAAAGAAAGAAAGAAAGAAGTTGTTTTAAGTTTTCATTTTATTTAGTTAATTTTGTTTATCAGGTGTTGAGAGAATCTCCGTCAACTTCTTCCGCGGTCGTGCACGTAGGAAGAGGAATTCCGGTCGTACCTTGGGGTGGTGTCTCCGATTAATCCGCACGAAAGACGGAAATACGCCTTAGGGCAATGCTTCGCACGCTTCCGGATTAATTTCTTTCATCTACAATTTTGGATAGCGATTAAAGGTAAGTTATATTATTAAATTTTAAACAAAAAATAGTTAGATATTTTAATCACAATCAAAGTTAGTGCGATTATTTTTCTAACAATCTAAGGCGTAAACCGATTTGATTGTGATTAACGATCTAGCGAGTGCTAATCCGAAAAGAAAATATATATTGCATATTACTTATAATTGTGTTGTCAACTTATTTGTGTAATTGACATTCAAACTTAAACATATTGGGATTAGCATTTTAAAATTTTAATTGCATATAGATTATTGTGATTTATTTGCTCTCTTTAAAATTATTATATATATATAGGTATATGATCAGAAATAGATGCATGATCAAAAGTAGACTGATAATCAGGGACAGATCTAGAGATGCGAGTTTTGAAAGGAAAAATATTTTCAAAGAAAGTTGCATCTCTAGATTCAATCAAAGTGTCATTGAAAATTTCAGAAATCTCAGAATTGATCACAAGAAATCTATAGGTATTACTATCTAAGGAATATCCAATAAAGATAGCATCTATAGTTTTAGGTCCAATCTTCTTTCTTTTGGGTTCAGGAATAGATACCTTAGCCAAGCACCCCCACACTCGGAAATAACTCAACCTAGGTGCTCTTCCTTTCCAAAATTCATAAGGTGTCTGGGTTCTATCCTTAGAGGGAATCCTATTGAGGATGTAACCAGCTGATAAAAGAGCCTCCCACCACAAGTTCTGAGGTACACCAGAACTTAAAATCATGGCATTAACCATGTCCAATAGGGTTCGGTTCTTTCTTTCAGCTACACCATTAGATTGAGGTGAGTAAGGAGCAGTTACTTCATGAATTATTCCATGTTCCTCGCAGAATAGGTTTAATTCATTTGAAGTATACTCGCCTCCTCTATCAGACCTTAGAATTTTAATCCTCTTATCCAATTGGTTTTCAGCCTCAGCTTTAAAGGCTTTAAACTTATAGAGGACTTCATCTTTGGTCTTCAAGAGATAGGTGTAACAATAATTGGAGTAGTCGTCTATAAAAGTTAGAAAGTAGCGACTGCCTCCACGGGTAGGTACTCTATTAGAATCATAGACATCACTATGAATTAGTTCAAGAATCTGGGTATCCCTATAAGGAACAGATTTAAAAGGTTTCCTAGGCTGTTTAGCTTGGGTACAAATCTCACATTTAGATTTGGAATCAATCTTGAATTTGGGTAAAAGATTAAGATTGGTCAATTTCAGAATAGATTTAAGGTTCACATGCCCTAATCTGTCATTCCATACATCACAAGATTCAGTATTTAACACAGTAGAAGAAGAAGTAGACACTGAATTAGAAGAAGTAAGAGAACTCGCTTTGAGAAGAACTTTGGTGAAGACTTTTTTACTTTCTTAATTGAAAGTACACCTTCGTCTTATAAGGAAGCAATGAGTTCTCCTGAAGCTTCTTTTTGGAAGGAGGCTATAAAAAGTGAGATAGAATCTATTATCAGTAATAACACTTGGATTCTCACTGATTTACCTCCTGGTAGTAAACCCCTAGGATGTAAGTGGATCTTTAGAAAGAAACTTAGGACTGACGGATCAGTAGAGAAGTATAAGGCACGTCTTGTTGCTCAAGGTTTTCAGCAAAAGGCTGAAATTGACTACTTTGACACATATGCGCCTGTTGCTCGCATTGCTACTATCCGAATTCTTCTTGCATTAGCATCCATTCATAAACTTTTGATTCATCAGATGGATGTCAAGACCGCTTTTGTCACGCCCCGGGTCGAAACTGCGACCCGGGCTCGCCAACAGATCCGCCGCCCATACGGGAAGCCTCGTATAGACGTAGCGACTAACCTGCAAAGAAATCTACACTAAACAGATACCAGAGCTGAAAAGTGAAAGCTGGATGAAAATAAATACAACTCTAACAAAATATACAACCAGAAAACCTCACCAAGTACAAATATCTCTCAAAATAAGAAGAGTACAACTCCATCCTCACTACAAGGTCACTCAACATGAACTCTCAAAAAGTAGGGAGGTACATCTACTCTCAAGCGACAACTGGTAGGGATCTATCTCGCGACTCCCTTACCTCGATCAGTCGGGTCAGCAACAGGTGCGGCAGGAACTGGAGCAGAAGAAGAAGTCCCTGGGGAAAAGACACCACGACGGGGGTGAGAACTACGTCCCAAGTAGTTCTCAGTGGGTGCCGCCAACATGCCCGACGGTCTGCCCACTAAGTCTACTAGAGGCAAAAAGTAACAATGCAGTGCGGAAAGGGAAAAGCTGGTAAAGTAAACTCTACAGCTACTATGCCTCTATCTAGATGCTCAAAAGTGGGACAGAAGAACATGATGCTACAACTAGCTCTCGACTCAAATCACCCAATCTAAACTGACTGCCGCATAGGGTCCAGTCAAACCTGCGCCTACCTACTACCGTCACGTCCCGGGGGACCGGACTTACGTAGGGCGTCCGTGACTGCCACTAATTGGCCCAGCCAGAGGGACTGTGTCCGTGACTGCCACTAACTGGCCCAGCCAGAGGGAACACTGCGTCGACAAGTCGCGATAGAAGAACAGGCCCAACTCCGGAGTGGCTCTCGAGGGGAGCGACCCCACCGAGGAAAGTATCCGCGTATCTCTGTCGAGCTCAAATGTGGCTCATGCAGGCTATAATCCAAATCCTCGATCAACAAGATCGACTGTAACCAAAGGAACACTGTCTCACACACAGGCTGGAAAACTGCACAGCCGAGACTCACGGTCACTCAAAAGTAGCTCTCAAGATCTCAAGTCTACAACCCAAGTCACTCTCCCGAAGAAACCTGGTCTACAGACTGCTAACAACTCCACTCGGTCCCCAGACACGAGTGTAAATGCATCCCACGATAATCCGACCTCTCGGCCCACTACTTGGGCGAGGAAAACTCTAAGTCCAGAGTGATAAAAAGAATAGTGCAGTGGGAAAGTCTAGAGCAATAAAAACCTAGCCAAAGTCGAGGTTTTCTACAGTCTGGCTGAACATGCATCATATGGCAGTGGTGCTAGGTCAAGTTCCAAAATAATTAATAATCAACAGCTTGAAGGGAGCAAGATAATAAACTCAGGATCATCTAACTACAACAGGATCATCAATTCATACATTCTAGCATGCTGTACAACAAACATTAAAATATGCAAGTCCCTAAAGCTAGAATTAGTACACAGTCCGCTGATCTTGACAAAGAGGTCACCCACCTGATGCGCTGATCTGTCCAAGTCCTACAGCTGATAATACCAGAACAACAGCAACTCACTGTCCAGTATATCCAGTACAGTCCAAAATCCCACCTGGGTACAACATAGGCTACAGTCATACACAAATTCCCAAAAATCTGCCCAAAAGTCTCATGCTGAATTTCAGCTGTACAGATGCCAAAATATCACCTGCAGGAAGTGTCCAATAAATTCCAATAAAAATATCCCGGCGTTCTTCGCGTCGATAGCTTCGAAACAAGTACCTGCACGCCCAAATCGGAGTTCCGTAGGCCAAGATATAAATTCCACAACACGGGCGCGCGAAAACATACAACCACATAACTGTAAAATCTTGCACAGATAAAAAGGAAGATGTATACCTCCGGGAAGATCTCAGGAAATTCCAAAAAAAATACCACGATGATCCTTGCGTCGAGTAGATGAAAAAAGTCTATAAACACGTCCTGATCCGAGATTTGTGCGCGAAGATCTCTTCAAAAGAATTTGCTGTCCTCACCAAAAACTCACAGCAAGAAGGGTCCAAATGAGCACGAGAAAACACCATGAAAAACGCAAAATCTGAAGATGTGCGAAAACCCAAAATCGTAGCCTCACCTGTTACGAATCCAGCAGCGAAGAAATCGCTCGAAAAGATGGTCGGAGTAGGTCGGGGGAGCTCGTACACCGAAGAGCGACGGAGGAAACACCGAAGAAAGAGCGTCGCGCCGCGCCAAGAAAATGAGAATCTCGAAAAGCGTGCCCCCAAAAATCCCCAAACTCTGCAGATGGAAGCTTGACAGTGTGAGGATCAACTTTGGTGAAGAACTCCCTTCGGTTTGAGGCTCGGAAGTGCCAAAAAAACGAAGAAGAAAGGATTTCAGGCTATTTATAGGCCGCAGAAAACAAATGGAAAAATTCCCATTAAGTCCCCACTTTCGGGCGCAGGGGAGATTTCGGGCGGCTACAGTGTTGGGCCTGGCCCAACACTGTGCGCGCCCGAATTCTTCCCGTGCGGCCACGTAGCCCAGCAAACAGGCGGCAGCGGGCGGAGCTACTCAGCGGCGGCCACGTCGCGCGCCTCCCCGCCCGACACGCGTCCCGCACAGCGAACAGCTGTGCGGGGCGCGCCAAACGCCGCCACGTGTCCCTCCCCGCGGTCAAAGCGGGTAGGTGGCGCCCGCCAGTGGAAGGGCGACACGTGGCCCTGCCACTGTCGCGGTCACACGTGCGGGCAGGGCGCCGCCCTGGCCGCCTGCCACGCACGCGCCCCGAGGCGCCCGTCCGCCGTTCCGTGCGCCGCGCCTCGTGAGCCCGCGAATGGGGTGACGACACGTGTCATGTGGACCTGGTCCACGCACCCAATTTAGGTTCCGTGGACCGCGCCGCGTGCACCGACCAACCGCGGGATGCCACGTGTCCCCCCGCCCCGGTCCATGCACCGCCGCGCAAACTCTGTAGACTGTGCCTCACGGGCCCGCCAATCAGGCGGCGCCACGTGTCATGCGCAGGGTCCGTGCACCCAGCCGCGGCGCTCTGTGGACCGCGCGCTGCGGACCTGCCAATCATGGGCTGCCACGTGGCAGCCGGCGGTCCACGGCCCCTCCCATGCACCGAATTTCAGCGAAAACTTCCGGGAGTCCGTTTTTGGGCATCCGGACTCAGAATTTAACAAGCAAATAGCCGTTTTCAAACGTTTTTCCGCGCTAAATCCATTTCCAAGCTCAGTTTGGCCAAAAACCTTTTCAAAATTTCGGCAAACACAGCCGAAGGCCAACACAGCTGAAGATAACTCACAGGGTCCATCTGTAGCATCCTCTTGATGCACAATGGGCCAGACGCACCGACAATAGGTGTTCTAAACAATGGATTCACCAGAAAAGCTGCATGGGAATCTGGGCCACCACATCCTCCCCCACTAAAAGGGAGTTTCGTCCCCGAAACAAGAAACAAACAGACGTACCTCAACCAGAAGTCTCGAACAGGAAAGGATAGGTATCCCGCATCACCGTCTCCAGCTCCCAAGTAGCCTTCCGCTCCTCGTGATTGCTCCACAAAACCTTCACATAAGGTATGGCCCGGTTGCGCAATTCTCTCACCTCACGAGCGAGAATTCGCAACGGGCGCTCCTCGTATCCAAGATCCTCTCTGATCTCCAAAGAAGTGAAGTCGATCACGTGCGAGGGGTCGAAAACATATCTCCTCAAAGCTGAGACGTGGAAGACGTCATGAACTCCGGCCAGGCGGGGTGGAAGAGCAACTCTATAAGCCACAGGGCCAATCCTCTCAAGTACCTCGAAGGGTCCAATAAAACGGGGACTGAGCTTTCCCCGAACTCCAAATCTCCTGACCCCTTTCGAAGGTGAGACCTTCAAAAAGACATGATCACCAACCTGAAACTCAAGGTCTCGCCGCCGAGTATCAGCGTAGCTCCTCTGGCGACTCTGGGCTATCTCAAGATGTCGGCGAACCAATCTGACTTTCTCTTCTGCCTCCAGCAGTAAGTCCGGTCCCAAAGTCCTCCTCTCACCCACGTCACTCCAATACAGGGGTGACCGACACTTGCGTCCATACAACGCCTCAAACGGAGCCATCTGGATGCTCGCTTGATAGCTGTTGTTGTACGCAAACTCAACCAATGCTAAGTGCCGGTACCACCCTCCTCCAAAATCCATAACGCACGCTCTCAACATGTCCTCAAGGGTCTGTATGGTGCGCTCAGACTGTCCATCGGTCTCTGGGTGGAATGCTGTGCTAAAACGGAGCTGGGTCCCCAAGGCTGACTGAAGACTCCCCCAGAAGTGTGATACGAACCTCGGGTCCCTATCTGATACAATCGAGGTGGGTATACCGTGCAGTCTCACTACCTCATCCAAGTATATCTGCGCAAGTCGCTCCAACGGCAAAGTCATCTGTACAGGCAAAAAGTGTGCAGACTTGGTGAGTCTATCCACGATAACCCAAATCGCATCGGCCCCACTCTGCGCCCTCGGCAGTCCAGTGACGAAATCCATGGTGATGTGGTTCCACTTCCACTCAGGAATTGGAAGACTCTGCAACTTGCCAGCAGGAACACGATGCTCTGCCTTCACTTGCTGGCAAGTTAAACAATGAGCCACGAATCTTCCAATATCCCGCTTCATTCCGGGCCACCAAAAATGTGTCTTGAGGTCCTTATACATCTTAGTACCACCAGGATGAATGGTATAAGGTGTATAATGGGCCTCCCTCAAAATCTGATCTCTGAGCTCAATGTCCATAGGCACACACATTCGGTCCCTGTACCGCAGTACTCCCGAGCTATCCACTGCAAAATCCCCTAACTGATCAGCCTGAATCTGCGATCTAATCCGAGTCAAGTGGGGGTCCTCACTCTGTGTCTCTCTAATCCTTTCCAACAGAGTGGGCTGCAAGACCATAGACATGAGTCTAGCAGAGACCCCAGGGGATACAACCTCAATCTGTAAGCGCCTCATCTGCTCCACAAGCGGTGCCTGCTGGGTGATCAACATGCTCAAGCTCTGCGCTGACCTCCTACTCAAAGCATCTGCCACTACATTGGCCTTGCCGGGGTGATAAAGAATGCTCACATCATAGTCCTTTAGCAACTCCAACCACCGGCGTTGCCTCAAATTCAGCTCCTTTTGTGTGAACAGGTACTTCAAGCTCTTATGATCAGTGTAAATCTCACAATGCTCCCCGTAGAGGTAATGCCGCCACAACTTCAGCGCGAACACCACGGCCGCAACCTCCAAATCATGAGTAGGGTAATTCTTCTCATAATCCTTTAATTGCCGAGAAGCATAAGCAATTACCCTACCATGCTGCATCAGAACACATCCCAAGCCGCTGTGAGAGGCATCACTGTAGATCACAAATCCATTGCCCATCACTGGAAGTGCTAAAACTGGTGCCGAGATCAATCTCCTCTTCGGCTCCTCAAAGCTCTCCTGGCACCGCTCAGTCCAAACAAACTTTATCCCCTTCCTGGTCAAACTGGTCAGGGGAGTAGAGAGCTTCGCAAAGCCCTCTACAAAGCGACGGTAGTAACCTGCTAAACCCAAAAAGCTACGGACCTCAGTAACCGTCGTCGGTCTAGGCCAATCCCGAACAGCATCAATCTTCGTCGGGTCCACTGCCACTCCTGCGGCTGATACTACGTGGCCTAGAAAAGCAACCTCCCGGAGCCAAAATTCGCATTTTTTAAACTTGGCGTACAGCTTATTCTCTCGCAGAAGCTGCAGCACTATCCTCAAGTGCTCCTCATGCTCCAAATCACTCCGGGAGTAAATCAGAATGTCGTCAATAAACACAACGACAAACCGATCCATGTACGGCTGAAATACCCGGTTCATTAAATCCATGAATGCTGCAGGGCATTAGTTAATCCAAAAGGCATAACTGTAAACTCATAATGCTCGTACCGGGATCTAAAAGCCGTCTTGGGAATGTCCTCGGCCCTCACCCTCAGCTGGTGGTAACCTGACTGAAGATCAATCTTGGAGAACACAGACGCTCCCTGCAACTGATCAAACAGATCATCAATCCGTGGAAGGGGGTACTTGTTCCGGATGGTCACTTTATTCAGCTCTCTGTAGTCGACACATAATTGAAGCATCCCATCCTTCTTCTTCACAAATAAAACTGGCGCTCCCCACGGAGATACACTGGGCCTCACAAAGCCCACATCCATCAAGTCCTGCAACTGGGCCTTCAGCTCCCTCAGCTCGGCCGGTGCCATCCTATAAGGTGCCTTCGAGATTGGTGCGGTTCCTGGAACCACATCAATCACAAACTCAATCTCCCTCTCCGGCGGCAAGGTCGACAACTCTGAGAGAAACACATCTGGGAACTCACGGACAATAGGGATATCCTCGAGTCCCAGTGCCGCCGTAGGGACCTCTACAATCGTCGCCAGGAAGGCGGTACAACCCCTACTCATCATCCGCCGGGCTCTCGCCGAAGAAATAGTCATGGCAAATAAAGTACTCTAGCAGCCTCTGTAAATGAACTCCTCCTGTCCAGGCTCGCGGAGGGTCACCGTCCTCTCTCTGCAGTCAATGGTGGCAAAATACCGAGCTAACCAATCCATCCCAAGTACCACGTCGAAATCCTGGAGCTGCCGCAAGACGAGCAAGTCTGCCGGCAGAACCCAGGGTCCCAACTGTACAGGGCAATCCCTACAACACTCCTCGACATGCAAGATATGGTCTGGAATCTGAACCTCTAATGCATGCGATAATGAAACTACCTCTATACCATGTAGGGATGCAAATGCTCTACTAATGAATGAGTGCGATGCGCCAGTATCAAAAAGTGCTCGGGTATGAACTGCAGAAATCAAAATAATACCTGCGACGACGTGGTCAGCGGCAGAAGCATCCTCAATCTGGGCGGCATAGACACGCCCGCTCGGTGCTGGTGGTCGTCGATCTGGCTGCCGCGAGGAAGATGGAGCATGATCAGGCCTACCATAGGCCACAGAAGGCCCTGTCGTCTGATGAGGAAGAGAAGGTGCTGAAGCGGTGGAAGGAGCTGGAGAACCTGCTCTGGGGCACGAGCTCTGAATGTGACCGGCCTGTCCACAACGGAAACAACGGCCGTGCCTCTGCTGACAATGCATCGGTAAGTGCGGCCCTCCACAAAAGACACATCGATCCTGCCGGGGCTGCCGCGAAGTCTGCTGCTGCTGAGATGACTGCTGAGGTCGAGGCGGTCGACGCTGCTGCGAAGACTGACGAGATGATCCAGATCTCTGGCGCCCCTGGCGTCCACGACCCTGAGGATGGAATCGTGGGGGTCTCGGGGGTCCCTGCCTACTCGACTGCCCCTCATCCACCGGCGCCGGGCGCTTCGCCCCTGGAGTCCCTACGGGGGCTGGAGCCACCTCATCCATAACTACCTCTCCAGACTCAACATATAACGCCTGCTCCATCGAGGCCTCTAATGTCTGCAATCTGCGGGAGCGAACAAGCTGATAAATGTCCCGGCGCAGCCCCCGCTCAAACATGTAGATCCGGTGAGACTCGTCCCTAGCCACGTGAGGCATACTAGCCAACAGCTGATTGAATTCGGCTATGTATGCATTCACAGGCCGATCTCCCTGGCGGAGATTTCTCAGCTGCTCCTCCAATCTCTGGCGAACACTCTCAGAAAAGAAGGCCCCCAAAAGAAGTCTGCGGAACTCCGCCCAAGGAAGAATCTGCGTCCCAGGCGGACCGGCAGGCCGCACACGCCGCCACCAAGCCTCGGCGTTGCTCTCCAAGAAGTGTGTAGCCAAGAAGACCCGAAATCGATCATCAACAAACAAACTCTCAAAATGACGCTCCATGGCCGTGATCCAAGTCTCTGCCTCCCACGGCTCAGCACCCATACCCGAAAAACGGGGTGGATCAAACCGGCGGAACCTCATCAACAGATCCACCACCGCACTCTGCTCAGCCGAAGTCAAAGGTCCCGTCGACCCTGGCGGTGGTATGCTAGAAACCGGCGCGATAGGAACTGCTGGTGCTGACGGAATCACAGGGGGCGCTGCAGCTGGCGAAGAGGGCACATGCGAACTCTCAGGGGGTGCTACCACAGGCTGTGACCTCTGCTCTAACATAAGCATCATCCGACCCAAGGCCTCCTCCTGGCGTCGAGAAGCCTCCTCCTGGCGCTGAGAAGCCTCCTCCTGGCGCTGTGAAGCCTCCTCCTGGCGCTGAGATGTCTCCTCCTGACGCCGCACCGCCTCAGACAACTGTGCCACCTGGGCACGGAGCTCCAGAACCTCTCTCTGCTGTCCCCGCCCCGAGTCCTCCTGCTCGGGCTCAGAGGAAGAAGGCTGCGAACGCGTCGACATCGTGCGTCGCGGAGGCATCACTCACCTAAGGGAAAAGAAAAGAAACAGTCAGCCCAAACAAAACACGACCCAATCCAGCGAAAGTCAATGGCATGTCGCCCTTCCCGTAGCACTATGTTGTCTGCAGCCAACATAGTTGCCACCGAAGGAAGACATGTCGATCACTCATCCCATCCACTGGGAGAGTTAAGGACCCCAATCAAGACTCTCGCTAAAAAGTTACGTCTCTCACGTAAGTCATCCTAGGGTCCAACCATAAGCCTAGGGTTTCTAAGTCCTCAATGACCTACACCTAGGCTCCGATACCACTCTAATCTGTCACGCCCCGGGTCGAAACTGCGACCCGGGCTCGCCAACAGATCCGCCGCCCATACGGGAAGCCCCGTATAGACGTAGCGACTAACCTGCAAAGAAATCTACACTAAACAGATATCAGAGCTGAAAAGTGAAAGCTGGATGAAAATAAATACAACTCTAACAAAATATACAACCAGAAAACCTCACCAAGTACAAATATCTCTCAAAATAAGAAGAGTACAACTCCATCCTCACTACAAGGTCACTCAACATGAACTCTCAAAAAGTAGGGAGGTACATCTACTCTCAAGCGACAACTGGTAGGGATCTATCTCGCGACTCCCTTACCTCGATCAGTCGGGTCAGCAACAGGTGCGGCAGGAACTGGAGCAGAAGAAGAAGTCCCTGGGGAAAAGACACCATGACGGGTGTGAGAACTACGTCCCAAGTAGTTCTCAGTGGGTGCCGCCAACAAGCCCGACGGTCTGCCCACTAAGTCTACTAGAGGCAAAAAGTAACAATGCAGTGCGGAAAGGGAAAAGCTGGTAAAGTAAACTCTACAGCTACTATGCCTCTATCTAGATGCTCAAAAGTGGGACAGAAGAACATGATGCTACAACTAGCTCTCGACTCAAATCACCCAATCTAAACTGACTGCCGCATAGGGTCCAGTCAAACCTGCGCCTACCTACTGCCGTCACGTCCCGGGGGACCGGACATACGTAGGGCGTCCGTGACTGCCACTAACTGGCCCAGCCAGAGGGACTGTGTCCGTGACTGCCACTAACTGGCCCAGCCAGATGGAACACTGCGTCGACAAGTCGCGATAGAAGAACAGGCCCAACTCCGGAGTGGCTCTCGAGGGGAGCGACCCCACCGAGGAAAGTATCCGCGTATCTCTGTCGAGCTCAAATGTGGCTCATGCAGGCTATAATCCAAATCCTCGATCAACAAGATCGACTGTAACCAAAGGAACACTGTCTCACACACAGGCTGGAAAACTGCACAGCCGAGACTCACGGTCACTCAAAAGTAGCTCTCAAGATCTCAAGTCTACAACCCAAGTCACTCTCCCGAAGAAACCTGGTCTACAGACTGCTAACAACTCCACTCGGTCCCCAGACACGAGTGTAAATGCATCCCACGATAATCCGACCTCTCGGCCCACTACTTGGGCGAGGAAAACTCTAAGTCCAGAGTGATAAAAAGAATAGTGCAGTGGGAAAGTCTAGAGCAATAAAAACCTAGCCAAAGTCGAGGTTTTCTACAGTCTGGCTGAACATGCATCATATGGCAGTGGTGCTAGGTCAAGTTCCAAAATAATTAATAATCAACAGCTTGAAGGGAGCAAGATAATAAACTCAGGATCATCTAACTACAACAGGATCATCAATTCATACATTCTAGCATGCTGTACAACAAACATTAAAATATGCAAGTCCCTAAAGCTAGAATTAGTACACAGTCCGCTGATCTTGACAAAGAGGTCACCCACCTGATGCGCTGATCTGTCCAAGTCCTACAGCTGATAATACCAGAACAACAGCAACTCACTGTCCAGTATATCCAGTACAGTCCAAAATCCCACCTGGGTACAACATAGGCTACAGTCATACACAAATTCCCAAAAATCTGCCCAAAAGTCTCATGCTGAATTTCAGCTGTACAGATGCCAAAATATCACCTGCAGGAAGTGTCCAATAAATTCCAATAAAAATATCCCGGCGTTCTTCGCGTCGATAGCTTCGAAACAAGTACCTGCACGCCCAAATCGGAGTTCCGTAGGCCAAGATATAAATTCCACAACACGGGCGCGCGAAAACATACAACCACATAACTGTAAAATCTTGCACAGATAAAAAGGAAGATGTATACCTCCGGGAAGATCTCAGGAAATTCCAAAAAAAATACCACGATGATCCTTGCGTCGAGTAGATGAAAAAAGTCTACAAGCACGTCCTGATCCGAGATTTGTGCGCGAAGATCTCTTCAAAAGAAGCTGCTGTCCTCACCAAAAACTCACAGCAAGAAGGGTCCAAATGAGCACGAGAAAACACCACGAAAAACGCGAAATCTGAAGATATGCGAGAAACCCAAAATCGTAGCCTCACCTGTTACGAATCCAGCAGCGAAGAAATCGCTCGAAAGGATGGTCGGAGTAGGTCGGGGGAGCTCGTACACCAAAGAGCGATGGAGGAAACACCGAAGAAAGAGCGTCACGCCGCGCCAAGAAAATGAGAATCTCGAAAAGCATGCCCCCAAAAATCCCCAAACTCTGCAGATGGAAGCTTGACAGTGTGAGGATCAACTTTGGTGAAGAACTCCCTTCGGTTTGAGGCTCGGAAGTGCCAAAAAAATGAAGAAGAATGGATTTCGGGCTATTTATTGGCCGCAGAAAACAAATGGAAAAATTCCCATTAAGTCCCCACTTTCGGGCGCAGGGGAGATTTCGGGCGGCTACAGTGTTGGGCCTGGCCCAACACTGTGCGCGCCCGAATTCTTCCCGTGCGGCCACGTAGCCCAGCAAACAGGCGGCAGCGGGCGGAGCTACTCAACGACGGCCACGTCGCGCGCCTCCCCGCCCGACACGCGTCCCGCACAGCGAACAGCTGTGCGGGGCGCGCCAAACGCCGCCACGTGTCCCTCCCCGCGGTCAAAGCGGGTAGGTGGCACCCGCCAGTGGAAGGGCGACACGTGGCCCTGCCACTGTCACAGTCACACATGCGGGCAGGGCGCCGCCCTGGCCGCCTGCCACGTACGCGCCCCGAGGCGCCCGTCCGCCGTTCCGTGCGCCGCGCCTCGTGAGCCCGCGAATGGGGTGACGACACGTGTCCTGTGCACCTGGTCCACGCACCCAATTTAGGTTCCGTGGACCGCGTCGCGTGCACCGACCAACCGCGGGATGCCACGTGTCCCCCCGCCCCGGTCCATGCACCGCCGCGCAAACTCTGTAGACCGCGCCTCACGGGCCCGCCAATCAGGTGGCGTCACGTGTCATGCGCCGGGTCCGTGCACCCAGCCGCAGCGCTCTGTGGACCGCGCGCTGCGGACCGGCCAATCATGGGCTGCCACGTGGCAGCCGGCGGTCCACGGCCCCTCCCATGCACCGAATTTCAGCGAAAACTTCCGGGAGTCCGTTTTTTGGCATCCGGACTCAGAATTTAACAAGCAAATAGCCGTTTTCAAGCGTTTTTCCACGCTGAATCCATTTCCAAGCTCAGTTTGGCCAAAAACCTTTTCAAAATTTTGGCAAACATAGCCGAAGGCCAACACAGCTGGAGATAACTCACAGGGTCCATCTGTAGCATCCCCTTGATGCACAATGGGGCAGACGCACCGACAATATGTGTTCTAAACAATGGATTCACCAGAAAAGCTGCATGGGAATCTGGGCCACCACAGCTTTTCTTCATGTGATCTTGTAGAAGAAATCTATATGGCTCAGCCTGAAGGTTTCTCTGTGCCTGGTCAAGAGAATAAGGTGTGTAAATTAGTTCGCTCTCTATACGGACTAAAACAAGCACCTAAACAGTGGCACGAGAAATTTGACAGTGTTATAACTTCATATGGATTTCTGACCAACGATTATGACAACTGTCTCTATTTCAAGAGATTTGATGATCGTTGTGTCATTCTTTGTCTCTATGTTGATGACATCCTGATTCTAGCTCCTGATCTTGATCTTATTAACCAAGTTAAATTCTTTTTATCAGACCATTTTGATATGAAGGATCTTAGTGAAGCTGATGTGATTTTAGGAATGAAAATTCTTAAATCATCTGATTCTATTATCCTGACCCAATCTCATTACACCCAAATGGTACTTGATAAATTTGGGTATTCTGATTGTTCGTCTGTTTCTACTTTTTTTTATCCTAGTGTTCAACTTGTAAAGAACACTGGTAATCCAGTAAATCAGGAGAAATTTGCCCAAATCATTGGTTCTCTGATGTACCTAACTAATAGAACTAAACCTGACATTGCCTATGCCATATCAAGATTGAGTAGATATACTAGTAGTCCTAGTATGATTCATTGGATTGCTCTGGAAAGAGTATTTCGTTATCTTAAAGGTACTCTTTCTTTTGCTCTTAAATTTGTTGGCTATCCTGCTGTAATTGAGGGATACAGTGATGCCAATTGGATTTCTGATTCTTTGGATATTAAATCTACTTCTGGCTATGTTTTTATTCTTGGTGGCAGTGCAGTTTCTTGGCAATCCACCAAACAGACTATAATAGCCAGAAGCACTATGGAGGCTGAGTTGGTTGCCCTTGACACTACTTGTCTTGAAGCCGAGTGGCTCAAGAACCTTTTGTCATCGATTCCATTGATGTCTACTCCTATTCCACCTATTTCTATTCGGTGTGATTCTCGAGCTGCAATTGAATTTTGTAAAAAGAAATTAATAAATTCTAAGGCTAGTCGACATATTAAATTGAGACAAAAGTCTGTTAGATTGCTAACTTCTCATGATGTTGTTTCTTTAAGTTTTATCAGATCTGAACAGAATCTTGCAGACTGCTTGACAAAAGGCCTGAATAGGACTAAGGTCCTAAAGTCATCGAGGGGGATGGGACCTTGCCCATAAAGGGCCTTCCTGCAGTGGGAACCCAACCTTTGTGATAGGAGATCTCTTGAAGAAGGTTCAATGTGGTAAAAACAAGCTGTCAGGTTGGCCAAAGAGCACTTTCTACAGTTTATTTAGAGGAACTTTAGTTCCAAGTCCATCCCTATGGTGAGTTGTGCTCTGTGTAGTGGTTGAGGTTGAGCTTATAGCTCTTAATGGAATCCGAGGCAATAATTTTTGCGAGATGTGACTCTACACACATCCCTGGAGGAGACCACCTATATAAGAATATTCGTATAAGGCCGCGACTATGAGATGTGGGCTGTCCATAGAAATTCTTATGAAAAATCAAGGTACTGTGCATGGCCTTTAATGCACAGACTCGCGACGGAGAATTCTGTACTGTGTGTGTGGCAGTTGAAGTCAGGGTCAAAGGAACGTAGTTCAAGACCTGGTTCACTCCGATTCCTTCTGATGAAAATTGCTTACACTAAGTGAGGTTAAGTCTCTTAAAGACACCTTACCTATTACATAGTATAAACACCCGATAATTTTATTTTATTTTATTTTTGAGTTTAATTTTATTTTGAAATTTTGAATTTTGTGGGGGATTGTTAGAATAAAAATAAAAATTTTTAAAACCCTCAATAATAATTTTATGTTATTATTAATTCTTATTTATTAATTAAATTTTTTTTTTATTGTTATTTATTTAATTTCATTATTAGGTGTTAAAGCATAGTGGAACGTTTGGTTGGAAACATTTTAGCTTTAATTGCATTAATTCACCATAACGTTGGGATTGGAACCTAATGGCATGTTGGCACTATTCTGCTCATATATATATATATATATATATATATATATATATAGGAAAATGCTACTTGTACACCCGTAAGGGGTGTACATCTCACACCCCCACCCATTTAAGGGTGGGGGTGTGATGAGGGGTCACTTGATGTGACCCGTAAAAAACATCGCCACCATTAAAGAGGTGGAGATATAAGATGTACACCCCTTCGGGGTGTACATGTAGCTATATATAGGTGTGGGCTATAGTGTTAGTGATATAAAAAAAAGAGAAAGAAAGAAAAAAGTTGTTTTGAGTTTTCATTTTATTTAGTTAATTTTATTTATCGGGTGTTGAGAGAATCTCCGTCAACTTCTTTCGCGGTCGTGCACGTAGGAAGAGGAATTCCGGTCGTATCTTGGGGTGGTGTCTCCGATTAATCCGCACGAAGAACGGAAATATGCCTTAGGGCAGTGCTTCGCACGCTTCCGGATTAATTTCTTTCATCTACAATTTTGGATAGCGATTAAAGATAAGTTATGTTATTAAATTTTAAACAAAAAATAGTTAGATATTTTAATCACAATCAAAGTTAGTCGATTATTTTTCTAACAGGTTTCGGTATCGGTATTAATGTTTGGAACAGTGTGTGTACCGATCGATAGTAATGTTCTCGAGTATCGGTACTTAGTAGAAAAATAAAAAATCTAATAATTGAATTTTGCGGAATTGGCGAAAGAGTATCAGAACTGATGATTGCGTCCTCTTTTGGAGAATTATATGTTATAAAAATTCATATTTTATTTATTTATTTATTTATTTATTATTATTTTTTTTTTTTTTGCGTAAAAAAAACTCAACGGAGAGAACTTGAATTTTCGCTTCTCGTTCCTACCAGACAGACATGGGTTGAACTTTACTTAACGTTTAATTTCCAACATTCGTCTCCCTCGTTATATATATTTTTATATCCCTCCTATGTTCTTAGGGATGTCAAAGGTTCGGATTCGGGGCGAATTTTTAAAAACGCAAATCCGAACTCAACTACCAAATCCGAATCCAAACTCGACGGCAAATCCGAACTCAACTACCAAATCCGAATCCAAACTCGACGGATTTTAAAAATCCGTATCCAAATTCGAATCCGACAAAAAATTTAAAACCCGAACCCGAACTCGAACCTGAATCCGAAAATCCAAATCCGAAATAATTATTTTCCTTTTTTTCTTTACAATATTTCAAAACATATTACATTAAATATAAATTTTTAAAATATAAATTTAAATATAATATCAAATATTTATACGCACAGGCATCAGTTTTAAGAGTAGAATCGTTTGAACTATCTCAAATATATTAACTATCTCAAATATATTAATTATGTTTTTCATAACATAGTAATGAAATCTAGGATATAAACTTTTTACAAGTTAGAATCTCATTAAATCACAGTAACTGTGTACCAAAATAAGCGTGTCGCTTATTCTATATAGCATTATTCCAAACCACGAATATGTGTCAGCTGCGAAATAAACACAATCTACCACATATTATTAATCTCCCTTATTTAAGGGCGGTTAGGTTGATCAACTTCAGCAACTAAGTTTTACAAGGGAATTTTTTCTACTAATCAAAAAGCTATCAAATCCTTTATGCACATGGAAATGTAAGGAGGACAAGTTCATTAGAATAATATCTAGTTACCATCAGACTTAAACATAGATTTACAAAAGATGGAGCCACTCTTCAGCTCATAGCACAATCAAACATTAAGTTAACTTTCACATGGTACTGTAATTTACTCTATATATATATATATATATATATATAGAGTTGGGCTGGAATGCTATTGATAGCACCAACCCAACTTTGCCACCCATTTTATAACTATTGGATTGCATTGAGATTCGTGCAAGTCCTTTAATTAAAAAGAAAAACTTTTTACTTTTTACTTTTTCTTTTTACTTTTTCTTTTCTCTTTTTTTCATTAAAGAGCCTATACGGATCTCAATGCGATCCAATGGCTACAAAATGGGTGGCAAAGTTGGGTTGGTGCTATCAATAGCATTCCAGCCCAACTCTCTCTATATATATATATATATATATATATATTAGAGTCCGACTAGAATACTATCGATAGCACCAAACAATTTGTGTTATCAAGTTTTCAGCCGTTGGATGAAAAGATTTGCTGTTGGGATTATAATAGTCTTCTAAGATTTTTACTATTCAACCAACCACCTAGTAAACCTTATGGGCCCACTATAATTCCAACCGCATATTTTTTCATCCAACTGTTAAAAACTTGATAGCACCAATAGTTTGGTGTTATCGATAGTATTCTAGCCTAATTATATATATATATATATATATATATATATATATATATATATATATATATATATATATATATATATATATATATATATATATATATATATATATATATATATATATATATATAGAGAGAGAGAGAGAGAGAGAGAGAGAGTTTATCTAGTATATTATTAAGTTTTTACCCTTTGAATCCATAATGGATTATTTACAAATCTAGCCTCCATAACGAATATTTTTATAAAAATAGGTCTTTTAAAAAATTATTTACAGAAATAATTCGGATATCTAAATACGGTGAACCATTCACCGCTTTCTTAAAAAATGATGAATGATTTATCGTATTCAGAGAATTTTATGTAGTCCTATAAAAGCGATGAACCATTCATCACTTTTAAAAATGGTGAATAATTCACTGCATTTATTAAATACTATGTATTAATAAAAAAAAGTATTTAATAATAATTATAATAATAATAATAATAATAATAATAATAATATAATAATAATACTTATAATTATAATAAAAAAAATTTTATTATAATAATTATTATTTTTATTATGATTACGTATTGAATTGATATAACTAAAAAAAAATAATATAAAGATAATATAATTATACAATATTTATAAATAAAAGTAATAAAATAATAATAAAAAATAGTCCTATCCAAAATCAAATAAGTAATATTAAGTTTATTCATATTATTTTATTTATTACTTAAAAATATTATAAAATATTATTCATACTATATATTTTTTGATACAGTAATATAAAATAATTTTTCATAATAATATTGTATACAATAATATTTTTTATGTGATGTAAACATTATAAAAATAAAATAAAAAGGTGATGCCTTGTGAAGAAAGAGAGAGAAAAAAAATAATTTTTTTCTCTTAATTAACATACAAATTTATATAAATATTATTAAGCTATATTTTTTTTTCTAATCTATCAAAATAAGATTAGATTAGAAAAAAAAAATTTAGAAAGAATGTTAAATTGGGAATATTTTTTTAAATAAGATTAGATAGGGTATTGTAAATTTTAAATGAAAGCGGTGAATAATTTTTATAAAAGTATAAATCTTCTAAATGCAGTGAATGGTTCACCGCTTTATTAGGATTTTACCATTTGTAAAATCTGTAAATGCTGTGAATGATTTACCGTATTTAAAAGCGGTAGATTATTCATCGCTTAACGTTATTTTTGTAAATAAAATTTCTAGAGAACTATTTTTAAAATTATAAAATTTTATAATATTATTTATAAAAAAATTTCTCTTTCTCCTCTCCTTCTCAGCCTCTCCCGAACCCTAAATCCCCCGCGGCGGCTCCTCCTCTCTCCTCTCCTCTCCCCTCCTCTCCCTCTCAGCCTCTCTCTTTCCCGATCCATAAATCCCCCGCGGCGGCTCCTCCTCTCTCCTCTCCTCTTGCTCCGTGCTTATTCATGGCGACGATCGTGGCGACGATCGTGGCGACGTCGGAGGAGGATCCCGTGCTCGCGGTGGTTCGATTCACCTCCGAACTTGCTTGGGCCGACGCCGGTCCAGAGGTATACCGCCATCTCTTTCCATGAGCATTAGGGTTAGGTTTAGATATTACATAAAAGAAAAGTCGAGAACAAGATCGTTTAGTTCACATTTTTGTTCTTGTTATTACTTACTCTTGCTACCATCAGGATAAATCTGACCCCTTCCTCTGTTCCCACCCACATATATGGGACCACAAACGACGAAAATCCCTCTTTTGTCTGCCTCTATCTCGATGAGAGGAAAAACCAATTGCGTTCTGGGAAAAAATCACAATATCGTATTCGTTTAGAAGAAAAGTTGTTTTGTTCGACGAGCCAGAAAAAATCTGCGGTTCGCAAAAGGGTGCCATAGAAAGATAGAGACGACCCTTCATTCGTGAATCAAGTTCGTCTTTTTCAAGTTCAAGTGTGGAAAAGAAACCTCTTGGAAGGGAAGATGACAGAAGAAAACAACTCTATGTAGTAAAGGAATTCGGTGTAGGGTTCTTTTCTTCCGTTTCAAAAAGGAATGTCGTAGTTAATGGAGACACTAATACTTGTTGGCAATCCCTCTGGGAGTGAGTGACTTTCGGGTGTGGGGCACGCACGCGTAGCAAAAATCCTAGCAATAATCTTTTCAAAAAATTGCATAGACTAATAGGGAACAAATAGAGTTTCCGGCTGATCTTTTTTAGGCACCCCCTCAGAACATGAGAGGGCTCCACCCTTCCTCTCTCATTTTTTTAAGTGTGGGTTGTCAGGAGAAGCAATTCTGTTCTTCTTTGTTAGTATGCAAATCCTTCAACATTGGAAAGTTAGCAGTATTCTGGTCTTCTTCCAACATTTTTTGTCGAATTGAAGTGATTATAACTTCGTTCGGCGGTTTTGGTTGTGTGCCGTTGGACAGGTTGCGGAACCTCAAGTGACAACGCTCTGTATGGAAGCCCAAAACTGCATGCTTTCAGGGAGATGGTTGGATTTGGTTTCTCTCATGCTTACCTCTGCCGACCTGATTGTGTCGCGAGTTTCGGAGAAAGGTATGCAACAGCTTCTTTCTTGCTTTGTATTTTGCTAGTTCTTATGAGCTATAAAGTTGGCTGAATGAATTGCTTGTGATTATTATGTTGCTTATCTCTTCTTAAATTATGAAACCTGAAACTTATGAGGTTGATAAATAACGGGAAATTTATTTATCATTGAGGCCCAAATTATAGTTAGCTTCTTATTTGTTGGCTATTCTTGCCAGAGCACTTGAATGTTTTGATTTGAATGTTGTTTTATTGGCTACAAATTAAACTCGATCTTTCTTCCTTTATATATATATATATATATATATATATATATATATATATATATATATATATATATATATATATATATATATATATATATATATATATATAGGAGAAGTACGGAGGTCTTCGTGCTTTCAAGTTGTTTTTGATGATAAGAGTTCTGAATAGGCAATCGGCTCCATTAGAATTTGATCTAGAGTATTTGAAGTATCTAAACAGCAAATTTCATAATTTTTCAATATTATTTACTTGGTGATTGAGAGGGTTAAAAATCAACGACTGAAAATAGAGCTTGTAGGATGTTGTTTTCACAATTCTACCAGGTCCAGAATCAATTAGCTAGAATGTGTTAATTTTTTATGCATTACTGGTTGGCTGTATCGCTTTGACCAGTTGGAGTCTTTTATGGAGTTAATTAGTTAATTATGTAGTGGCTGGTAGTGTTGCTAATTTTTTTGTGGTAGTGGGTTGGACTTACCAGAAAATAGGGTAGTTGCTTTATTCTATCTCTTGATTCTCTCCTATATGTAAAGAAGTGAATGGGCACGCCCCGTGTTGTCATTGGCACGCCCCGTGTTGTCGTGCCGTGTAGTGCCGTTGGCACAATGGCACGGGCGTGCCAGTGGACAGCAATTCTTACTATATACTTTACATTAATCTATATACACTACATTGTTTGTGTGTGGTAATGCATTGTCACTGTTCTCCAAAAACCGAATGTCTCATTTCTTTTGCACTTCTGTTCATACTGTTCTGGTTTAGCTCAAGAGACAGAAGCTGGCGTAACTAAAGCTGAAATCTATTCACTCTTGTGCTTTATATGAATCTAACCTGCTTTCTTGTACTTTTTCTTTTTTGTGCTCTTGTAGATCTTGAATGTATCTTCACAGTAATCTGCAACCTTGTTACGAGGGCTAGTTCACCTGATGAAGCACTTGAAATGGCAAAGCAGATTTCTGCAAAGGTTATCCAACAGCCAGATGATAAACCTGCTCTCCGCCTGAAGATGTAATGACCTATTAACTGTTTATTGTTTCGTAGCTTCTATTTTTCAGCTACCCCTAACATGTTACTATGATTCAAAAACAGTCTATTCATCCTGTACAATCTGCTAGAGGACCCGTACAGCAAGTTCTTTGTGTACCTGAAAGCGCTTAATTTGGCTGCAGCTGGTCAAGTTACTGAAAGCATAATACCTTCTTTCAAAAAGATTGATAGCTTTTTGCAAGAATGGAATATTGAAAAGATGGAACAAAGGGAACTATTTCTTGCCATTTCAGCAGTCCTGAAGGACAACAGAAGGTGTGGCAAACTGCGGAGTTCTTGTTTACTCCAGTTTTGTTTAAGCTTGTTGAATTTTGCTCAATTATCTCTTTATTATTTGCAGCATGGGTAAAGATTCTTTTGCCTTTTTGAACAAGTATTTAGCAACATTTTCTGGTAGTGGCGAAGATGCATATACGATGAATGAGGCAAAAGAGGAAGCTGTACAAGCTATTATCGAGTTTGTCAAGTCTCCAGATATCTTTCAGGTATCCTAAAAAATTTGTTGTTTTGAAGCATCTTTTGAAATGTTTATATACAAAAAATAGTGGATAAAATCAATTGTTGCAACTGGTAGTGTGCACTTGAGATTTGTGCGGAGTAGATCTGTTCTATAAAATCGAGCTTTGATTTAATCAGTCGATAATCTTATGATCGGTTTGAATTTAGGGCTTGTATGACGTCTTTCGTTTCCTTTCTTCTACTCTTTTATGTGATAATGCCACCATCTTGGGAAAAGCAATTTATAGAAATTAACAGTACTAAAAAGTTGCTATAAATTGGAAAGTTACAATTTTCTTTTCCTAGAAATACCATCCATTTTTAAGCTTCAACAATCACAACTTGCATTATGGTGTTACCATGTTATTTTATTTGCATGTTGATTGAATGGAATCTGAGATGAACATAAATACTATTGCAGTGCGATTTGTTAGATTTGCCTGCTGTTGCACAGCTTGAGAAAGATGGAAAACATGCATTGGTATACCAACTACTGAAGATATTTCTCACCCAAAGGCTCGATGCTTACTTAGATTTCCAAGCTGCAAATTCCACCTCACTGAAAAGTTATGGTATGATGATTGTGCAACTTCTGCAATATTCGAGCACTTGTTTACACAGAGATGAACCATTTTAGGATGTTTCAGTTTGGTCCCCAACCTTCCAACCAGGACAATCAGATCTCTAAGGCTGTGTTTTGTCGGGGGATATCCCCGGAACAAGAGAGATATCCTCCATTTTGTACCCGAACAACAACAAGAAATCATGGAACTGATTGTTCCAGGCTTAGCCAGCTCCACTCCATGAGCGGAACAACAAGGAACAGCGCGTAGCTGCCCCTCGCGCTTCACATTCTTCCCCTTCAAGCCTCTGCTTCGAACGAATAAAAAAAAATTGTTGGCCTTCAATCTCCTCAAACCCTCATTCCCTTCCTCTCCCACCATCAAAACCCCTTCTTCTTCTTCTTCTTCTTCTTCCTTGCTTCCACCCCAAACCCACTTCTTCATTCCTAGTTTTTCCCCTCTCCCTCTCCTCTCTCATGGGAAGAAGTCATTTCCCAAGCCAAAACCTCTCTCTCCACCACCCTCCAAAAGATCCTCAACAACCCCATCACCCCTCTCCACACAAGCTCAAGAAGCAGAGGCAAGCCTAGGTTCCGTGTCGAGATCCCACTCCTCGACAACTACCCTGCCTCGGTCGAGGTGGGAGGGTAGCATTTTGTGGTGAGGGCAGAGGGAGGTGGCGAGGAGTGTGGGGAGGAGGAAGACGAAGGGGATTAGGAGGATTTTTAGGAGTATTTTCTTTTAAATTTTTTTAAAATTCATTAGTACATTTTAATTAATTGATTTTGATAATTTAATAAAAGAAACAAATTGCAATATTTATGCTCAAATTTATGCTCTATTTTGTCAATATTTCTATAATTTTATGTACTTAAAATTATATATTAAAAATTAATATTAATTATTTTAAATTATAAATTTGCAATTATATTTGAACTTCTGTATTTAAAATTATTATATATTTAAAATTAATTGCATCTCCTTTTTCATATATTGAATTATTTTTTATTAACAATAACAAGGGCAAAATTGACATTCTACTGCATTTTTATCATTCCAATACCTTATTCCAGTGTAAATACATAATTTAGAATTTGTTCTTGGTTATCCTGTAATATTTCCTGTTTTTGAGAACAACAAATAATTATCCCCAAAAGTTGTTCTCGAACCTTTTTGTTGAATTCGTCGGTTGAATTTGATGGAAGTACCTGTTCACCATGTGAGAAGTCCATAGTTGCTTATTGGTTGTTTGATGATGATTACTGGGATATTGCTGTCCAATATAATAGAGAAATTCAATCAAAAAGGTTAAGATTGCACTGAAATGGGATGACTATAAGGCCCCATCAGAAAAAATTAGTAGGTTGGGGAGCAAAGCTTCTGCGACTTCAAAAGGTAACAGACCCGTGATGCAATTTAGTTTTTTTATACCTAATTTCTCATTGCAATGAATCTGTAGGCCTAGTTCACGAGGATTGTATCACAAAAATGAGATTGATGTCGCTGTTGGATCTTAGTTCCAAAGGTTCCGGGGAGATTCCTTATTCCCTAATAAAGGATACACTTCGGGTAATTCACACTTTTGAAATTGCCCGCTACTCTTCAGTATTGCTTATATTTTCACTGTTCTGAGATACTAAATTGTACAGATCACTGATGATGAAGTGGAACATTGGGTCGTAAAAGCAATAATGTCCAAAATTATAGACTGCAAAATGGATCAGATGAATCAGATCGTGATTGTCAGGTAATTCCCCCCCCCCCCACCCCCCCCCCCCCCTTTTCCTCGTATTTGAAATATTTATGATCCAAGTACTTTTATTATGCTATGTGCAGTCGGCATACAGAACGTGCCTTTGGGCTATCACAATGGCAAAATCTCCATTCAAAACTGAGAGTTTGGAGGGTAATGTTTTTTAATTGCTTGACATCTTAAATGTGAATAATGAAAGTGTTTTCAAATGGATAGTTTTCAGGTTATGTAATACCTGTTGAACCTCTCAAATTTCAGGGTAATATTTCCAACGCGGTCAGCACAATCCAGGCTAACAAGGTATCTGAGGATGGAGTGCAGGCAATGCAAGGATTAATGATTCGTTGAATTTGGATGAGTTAGTATCAGAAAACATACCATAGATTTCTTCAGTTCACCAGTTAAGTTAGTGTGGCCTTCGATTCACAAGTTAGCAGGGCTTCTTAGAGGCAGCAATTCGTCGAGTTTTGTAAACTTTCCTTCACAAACATAACTGGCATCTTTTTTTATTTTATTTTATTTTATTTTTATTTTTATTTTTAATCTATGGTGTTTTGTAGAACATGTGCAATGATTCAACTAAGTAAATCCCTTCAGAGTTCTAAGTTTATGGTAGAGCTTGATATATTTGAATACACCTGCATGCTTTTGCCAGACCTCTTGGAAGAACATTTTGTTTCTTGTGCTTTTTTTTTTTTTCTTTTTTTTTTTTCTTTTTTTTTTTTTTCCCATTCTCTTTCTCTAGATACACATCCAAGTCAAATTTGTAGAACTATTAGGGCATTAGTAATGCTCTAAAAGATACTGGCGATGCTCTTTGTTACACAGTATCTGAGTAATATCTAGGACTTTCTAAATGCAAGGGAGATTCTAGCGCTTCCACTTTATTCTTTGATAATTCACTTTATTCTTTGATAATTTTTGAATCGTTAGATTTAATATAAAATTTTTAAAATTTATAGTTTTCAATATCATCTATTTTATGGATGATGGTGTCAAAATGAAAAAATAAAAATTTTATAAAATTTGATGGTACCACTCCGAAATTTTAGATTATAGATATCCTATCAAAATTATACTTAATTTGAATACTCCTACATCATTATAAATTTACAAACATCTCACATCGGTCATTAAAATGATTGATTTTTAAATATTTTGATCACCAGATATATGATTTTAAGAAATCATAAAATTTGGTTTCTATATATTTTAAATAGTGTAAATTTTGTCTCACATAACTGATAATTTATTTGAAAGTCCCATCATAGAAAGTAAAGTAGAAGCTCAGAGGCTTCCATACTTTTGAAAGCACTTCAGCTCAACTCAGTTGAACTTTACTTATGTGTAATATTTGATAACGTGGCATCCGAGTTAATAATCAATAGTGTTAAAAATTATCTACAGCACTTGAACTTTTTATAAATTAATTTGTGTAGATTTTCATTATCATTTACATAGTATTAAAGCAGTTTCAAATTTGACAATTTTTAATGTTTGATAGAAAATGTACTAGCAAAAATCTCATGCTATGTCGTGATTTTATAAATATATTAAAATTAAAAAAATTTGATATTGATAAAAAAAAAATTTATTGGAAAACAAATATTATATCACAGCCTAGCAATATTTTTCTTGAAAAATGCTTAAGTATACACTCCTTATGGGGTGTACATCATACATCCCACCCATTCAATGGGTGGGGTGTGGTGAGGGGTCACTTCATAATTTGTAAAGTGACCCTCCCACCCTTAGATAGGTGGGTGTAAGATGTACATCCCCTTTGAGAGTGTACATGTAGCATTGCTCATTTTTCTTTAGGTAAATTACAATTTTATTCATGTGGGACTTTTGACGAGCATTTATAAGAACTATGAATTAGAAATCCTTACCATTTTCGAGCGTTCTCCGCATTCTGCGGGTGATAGGTCCCGCGATTCAATTTCTGATTTGTTGGTGGGTGACGATCCCGCAATAATTATTTTTTGGTGGGTGGTGGGTCCCGCAATAAAAAGTCTTGTCTTGATATTTATTTGTGACTTTTCTACTTTTGCGTTAAATGCCTCGTCTACTTTGCATTAAATGGTAGTGTTTTTTCGATATTAAATGCGGTCGACAGCGTTTGACTCTTTGTGTTGGGAATTCGGTACTCGCCCCGGTACTCGATTCTGTGAATCCGCAACCCGCTTCGGTACAATCGACGTCGGTGCCGCCTAGTGTTGGATTTCGCAACGGAAGCGTCAAATCAAATTTTTACCATAAACCCGTCCCCTCAATATAACTGGAACCAACACAACTACAAAAAGAAAAAAAATCAAAACAGAAAATATGCGGATAAAATAAGATTCATTAACTAAGAAAAGAATTACACCGACTCCTCTTCTACAATAGAATAGCTTTAACCTGAACCCTCCTCCTGAATCTCTCTCACCCTTCTCTCATCTTCTATAAATCTATAAGACTTCTCTGTTTGAACGCACCCATACGTGCATCCAAAATCATGGACGCTTTGGCCATGCCATATGGGCGTGGCTAAACCCGAGCCCCCACCACCTCCATGTCACATGGGTATGACCACCAACATATGGGTGTAGCTAAATCCTAATCCGCACCACCTCTATAGGTGTTACCACCGCCGTCAAATAATAACACATATGTTATATTTATATCTCACATCAAAAGTTATTCAAAACCTAATCTAAATATATTTCTATTAATATTTAAATCATATCTCAAACAAATTTAAATATTAATCTTAATCTAATTAAAATTTAACTACAAATCAAATCAAATCTTAACACTTTGTATTTCCGTTTCGTTTGTAGTTCCGCCTCCTCCCTCTACCTCTCCGCTTTCGCCATGGTGGTCCGCCGTTACCTTAATGCTTGCTAGGACGGGCGCGGCGTGGGGGCTGTTGCTATCTTCGCCGTGTTCTGGTCGAGATGTTGGTACGGATTCACCTTCTCTTTACCTTTTAGGGTTTCTTGCCGGCGAGTCTTGCTATCCTTGATGGTGGGAGCGCTCCTCTGCGACGTGGCCTCCTGCAACTCGTCGAAGCGCCGCGGAATGCGGCCTTCGGTGTAGATGGCTGGGAGGTTGTGTCAGGTCCTGATGGAATGTGCGCCTTCCTTTTGCTGGCCGTATGCCTATCATTTTCACTTATTTTTCTTCTAGACTTCTTCTTCTCTTCTCTAGAGTGTTGCTTAAAAAATATAATTACTGGTTTTTGCATTATTCATTTCTTTGCTTCTGCTGCTTAATTCCTCTCTCGATTTTCATTCAGCATTTTTTTGCTCTCCTTCCCTTTTGTGATTGCTATTGGGTTCGATCTGTTTCCTACCTGTCGGTGCGCGCATTTACTGTGGAAGGTATGTTTGTTACTACGTCGCCGCTATTTTCTTTCTTCTTTTTTTTTTTCTTTTTTGTGGTGTGGAAGGGGAAAGGGTGAAGGATTTGCTTTGATTTTTACATTTTATTTGTTTATTTTTGCTGCATGTGAACGTGCGGCGTTTGGGTTGGTGCTCATTGGATTGCGTCGGTTTCTTCGGTGGATTTTGCGAATATACTGATACCCACTTACTGGGATCTGTTTGCTTTTAAAACACATGTTTGTATATTATGGTTTACTCTTTTTTGCAATGAAATGTGAATTGGCTGTTTTTTTTTTTTCCTACTAATGGTTGTTTGCTTATTTTGCACGTTTGGCTCGTTGCCGGAACGTGGTTTATTGCTTGGTGTCAATAATATCTTGGAAGTTGGCCGGTTGCATGCTGTGCTGTTGCATTGTGCATTAATCGACTAGTTTTTGTTTGGTACTATTTTTGTCTCTGATTCTCCCTGTGTATCCTTTCTGTTGGGTTGGGTTTTGTATTCCTCCTATGCTTATGGTATTTAGCATTTGATTTTGGGTGTAGTTATGACGTCGGTTTTTGTGACTGTTTGCTTTCGCGAGTTGCTCCGTGATCTGTGCCAATATTTTTCTCAGGCGATGCCAAAATATGGTGTTCCGGTTGAAAACAAATAGAGGGCAATTAGTGTTTATGTTTATGTTGATATGGATGTTACTACTGTAGAGTTTGTAGGTGTTGGAGTGTTCCGTGTACAAATATTGATCAGGTCGAGGATGATGCGGCACGCCGGTTGGTCGGAAAGATGCGTAATGAATTTTTCTTCAAAGTTACAGATTTTAATTTGGAGGATAAAAAGTTCTATGAAAATCTATATGAGCAGCTTTCCTTTGACCACGATGTGCTTGAAAAAAAGTATAAGCGGCTTAAAAGTGATATTACAACTTATTGCGGGGTTACTATAGTGATCTCCTAGCTGAGAAAGATCGGTATGTCGTTGAATGGAAAAAGCTGAAAGAAAGTATAGATAGGTGTGTTGCGTTGCTTGATCACCCGAACACTGTTGTGGCTGATCAAAATAGTGGTCCTGAAAATTCGGTTGAAGATCCTACGGCGCCACCTGGTTATGGAAATTGATGGGTTACGATGGAACTCTTGTTTTTTGGGTGTTGTCTTGCCTTTTTTTTTTTTTGGCTTCATATGGTAGCGTAGAAGTCTATAGAAAGAAGCATTTTGTTTTCATTTTTTTTTTTTGGATGTGTCTAGCTTAATTTTATGTAATTATATCTCTTAGTGTTTTCTTTTGATCTTATTTTTTTTAACAAAGAGAAATGCTTGCTTGATGGTTTGGTATAAGACAATGACATAATAAATTTATTTATGATTATTGGTCTAAGAAGGTCTAAGAAGGCATGGCGGTATAATCGGACTAGGCCTAATTATTTTATGCATTGTGTGTCTTTTATTAATATTTAATTAATATATTTAGTAAATATATCTCTTAGCGTTTTTTTCTGATCTCACTTTTTTTAAAAGGAGAAATACTTGCTTGATGGTTTGGTATAAGACGAACAAGGAATAGGTTTATTTATGATTATCGTTCTAATAAGGTCTAAGAAGGCATGGCGGTATAATCAGACTAGGCCTAATTATTTTATCCAGTGTGTGCCTCTTATTAATATTTAATTTACCAACGTAAGAGTTAAACTAAACTTTTAATCTATTTAGAATAAGTTATTTAATAAACCTATTCCGTCAAATTTCTTAGTATAAATAATACAGCTAACTTTTCGAGTATAAATATTAATATCTTACAATTGAGTGCCTAGAGTTTATTTCCCTTTTTTTCCCTTTTTTTTTTAAACCCTCTTTGGCGAACTTCATTTTTTTTTCAAAAAAAAATTAAAATTTAAAATTATTTTAACATTGAAAAAATATTTTTTTAAAAAAATTAAATATAAAAATTTTAAAACTTAAATAAAATTTAAAAAGTATTGGGCCAGCGCGATCCGTACCATTCGGGCCCAAGTGTTGTGCTCGGCCACAGGTCCAAAAAATTCAGCTCAGATCGGCACGGCCTGAAACTATGGTCCGAAAAATATGAGCCGTGCCGGTCAGGCTCAACCCACATTACATTATCTTATTAAAATATTGAGTTGTCTCTCTTAAATCAGGTTTTAATAATGATCAGTTCAAATTTATTGGTTTACTAGTTAAAGACCCGCGCTTCGCGGCGGGCGAATAAATTTACACTAAATTAATATTAATAACTAATAAATAATAAGCAATAAATAAAAAGTGATCAGTCGAAAAATTTTTATCCCAGAATGGATAAGATATATATCATACATCGAATTTTGAATGTACAGATACCATTAATTTGCGAAAAATGCTAATGGCTCGTTTGACCTAGATTCTAAAAAGTGATTTCTGCATAATTGATTTGGACTTGGAGAATTGTTTTTATTAAAAGTTGTAAAACGTTTGGCTGAGTTTAGATGAAAAATAATTTTTTTAAACAGTTTGATACAAAAAAAAAATTATTTGTAAATATATTTTTTTTCTAAATTTTATTTTAAAATAATTTAAATTTAAAATTTAAAATCGCACAAATAATTTAAAATTTAATATTTTAATTTAAAATATAAATTTGAAATTTAAAAATGTAAATTTTCACAAATAATTTAAAATTTGATATTCTAATTTAAAATTTAAATTTGAAATTTAAAAATTTAAAATTAAAAATTTAAATTTTTAAATCAACATTTAAATTTTTAATTTCAAATTTAAAATCTAAATTTGAAATTTAAAATTAAAAATTTTAAATTTTAAATCAATATTTAAATTTTTAATTTCAAATTTAAAATTCAAAATTTAAATTTAAATTTAATAATTAAATTTTAAATTTGAAGTTAGAAATTTGAAATTTTAAAATTCTAAAATTTTAAATTTTAAATTTTATCATAAATTTAAATTTTTAAATCAACATTTAAATTTTTAATTCCAAATTTAAAATCTAAATTTGAAATTTAAAATTCAAAATTTGGAATTTAAAATTCAAAATTTGAAATTTGAAATTAATATTTAAATTTTTAACTTCAAATTTAAATTTCAAAATTTAAATTTAAATTTAATAATTAAATTTTAAATTTGATGTTTGAAATTTGAAATTTTAAAATTCTAAAATTTTAAATTTTAAATTTGATCATAAATTTAAAATTTAAAATTATAAAATTATAAAATTTGAGATTTGAAATTTAAAATTTAAAATTTAAAAGTTAAAATTAAAATTAAATAGCTAAATTTAAAATTTGAAATTTAAAAGTTAAAATTTAAAATTTTAAAAATTAATTTTGAAATTTAAAATTAAATTTAACTTTAGATTTTAAATCTAAAATAAAAATAAAAATAAAAATTTGAATCCAAAATCAGAATCAGTTTTTAAGAAGCAAGTTTTAACTGTTACTGATTTTGGGTTTCGAAAATCAAAAATCTGATTCTAAAAAACAGAATCAGATTTTAAAAACTTAGCTGTCAAACGCTCTATTAAGCCGAAAATCACTTTTGGACCAAAAATCACCTTTTAAAAGCTATGCCCAACTACTTCTAAGTGTACCCCATTGTGGCGTGTACATTCTAGATCCATCCAATGGGTGGGTCTTTAGGTATCGCTTCATTTATTATTAAGTACGATAAATTATTGATAAAATTTAGGCTAAATTACAGAAAATCTTCCTGTCGTATTCCACTTTTCCACTTTACTCCCCTGTCATTTAAAAGTCTACATTTTGCCCCTCGTAATTAGCGAATTGTGCAATAACCTCCCTGCCGTCACGATTCCGTCAGTAGACCGTCAGTTTTTTTAAAAATATAATATCATATACCCAAAATGCCCTTGGGAAATATCCTTAAAAAAAAAAAAAAAAAAAAAAAAACTTCGGAATAGAAAAGAAAAAAAAAAAAAGCTTCGGAATAGAAAAGAAAAAGGAAAAAAAAAAAAAAAAAAGGATGGCACGCAGCGGACCCACGCCCGCTTCGCTGTCGTCGTCCTCCTCCTCCTCCTCCGGATCGGGTCGCACGCGGCGGCGCCCACCCCCGCTTCGCCACCGTCATCATCGTCGTCTCCTCCAGATCAGGTCGCATGCGGCGGAGCCCGCGCCCGCTTCGCCGCCGTCGTCGTCGTCCTCCTCCTCTGGATCGGGTCGCACGCGGCGGCGCCCGCCCCCGCTTCGCCGCCGTCGTCATCGTCGTCTCCTCCGGATCGGGTCGCATGCGGCGGAGCCCGCGCCCGCTTCGCCGCCGTCGTCGAAGCGCTCATCGCCCGAGCCCTCTTCGTCGTCGTCGTCGTCGTCCACCTCCTCCCCCGGATCGGGTCTCACGCGGCGGAGCCCGCGCCCGCTTCGCCGCCGCCGTCGTCATCGTCGTCTCCTCCGGATCGGGTCGCACGCGGCGGAGCTCATCGCCCGCGTCGCCGCCGCTGTCGTCCTCCTCCTCCTCCTCCTCTGGCGCGGGTCAGCACAAGGAGGGCATTTTCGTCAATTTACCATTGATGGTAAAATATTTCTTCCTTAGTTTTTCAATATAAATATAGTGTACCTTTTTGGTAGAATATATGGATTTGGAGAGCATGTTTAGAGCGAATAGGAAACGGAGGAAGTCCATCCTGGTAGAAAAACGGAGTAGGTCTATTGGTTCTACCTCTAATTCGGTGCACAATGTTCCGCATAGTGGTAGAAAAAAGAGGCGTCGCCGACATGAGTCAGACAATATTTTCACAGGATGTGGTCTTGATATTTGTTATATATTATAAGCAAAAAGGAGTACAAAAGTACAATTACTACATATATTAATTGTTCATTAACTAATAACATCATTTCAACATTTCAAGTACCTGGATTAAAGAAAGTACAATGACTACATATAGTAATTATTCATTAACAAAAGATTAATTATTTCTTGCTAGTTGATGGCACGTCATCTTCTGCGTGCCTGCAATGTCAACATACGGAAAGTTAACTAAAAATAAAAGATTTCACGATGAAAAGATAAGTAAAAGGGAGGTTCGCTGAACAAAATTACCTAAAACGTTTTTTGCCTGAAGCTAATTCAGCAACATTTGTAGACAAACTGATAAAAGCCAACATAGTACATTAGTAATTGGAACATGGTATTTCATTCATGGAAGATCATGTAGAAAGAAAAAGAAATTAGCTATACCTAGAACGTGACATTGCCGAGGGAGATATTTCTCCAAATATGTCATTCTGAGTATGTGCGGAAGGAGTTAGAACTATCTGTTCTTCGATTTCAGGTTGATCTTTTTGGTATGACTGGTTTTGGTTTTTTGTTGGAACTTTGGAGGAGAAACACTTACTGACCTTAAATGATCTAATGCCCATGCCTAACTTGTAAGTATCGATCGTAACTTGAAAAATATGCTTCTCGCCGATTAAATTTTTAATAGCTAAAGGGAGAGTAAATCGGTCAGACTCATCAGCAGCAGCAAGCTTTTGGGCAGGTATATGGATTAGATCCTGCGCAACTCTCCCAAATATAGTGAAGTCGGCATCACCAGTCTCATCGCCAACAGTTGCATCCAATTTGTACCTGTTATTTTTAAATTTCAGTGTAATATGTGAAATACAAGAGTTTCAAAATATGAGATTAAAATAAGTAATTTTATCCAATCAACTCACCATGGCATAGGGGGTTCATCATTTTTTCCACAATGCTCACAGCAAAATTCTTCTCCATAACTTTTAATTGCTGCTCTGCATCCACGACAGGCTTTATACCACCAACCATATGAGCAGTCTATTGATTTCAATGTCACATCGCATGTAAACTTTGTATTCTGGAGGAGTATAAAAAATATATTTTCAAGTTGTCACGAAATTCTAAATAATAATGTAGTAGTCAGAAAAGATTTGTAACCTGAATTTTGGATTGCTCTAGACTCATCAGGTCACATATTTTTTTTCTATTAAGCTGCATTTCTTCTAAAGGACTAATAGTCGGTTGTTGTGTGTTTGCAGGTCGATTAATACGATCAATTGGTTGCTGGATTCTGGTAATGAGTTTTGTCGATTAGAAACTATTTACCTGAGTATAATTGAATGTAAATTACAAAGATTATTCATACCTGTGCTGAAAATCGAGAACTTCCGGAATCTGTAATTCAATGTATAACTTCGAGGCGGAAGATGTAGAGAGGTATATTTGATCTGGAAATTGTAGTTTGTAATTTTGTTCTTTTTCATTAGTCAGGAAAATAATAGAATATGAACATTTTAGAAACTTCAGAGTATAGTAGTACCCTGATATGTTCGAACAGTCATAGCAGCGAGGACGACGACGACAGGACCGTTGGCATCTATTTCGAATATCAAACTTTCATCGATTTCAACAGCAAAATTATCCCATAATGCGATAGACAACTTGTTTTTCCTATATAAGAATAAAAGAAAGGAAATAAATGATAGGAAAGAGTAATAAGAGAAATAAATTATTTGTTTAATCATTACGTACTGTAAGTCTTCTATCTCCATTTTTCTAATTGGTGTTTGTGCTTGTCCGACGTATGTGTATCCAATAGAACCGAAAGAAACAATACGACCAAGTACATCTGGTAGAAGTGAAATGCTTAATTTCTTAATGTACAGGGTCAAAACATAACAGGAAACAAAAAATGATGAACAAATAATATCACCTGAGAGACAGCTGTCGTTATTTCTCCTATTGTGAATGTAGTCAAAACTAACAAATTTGAAGCTGTATAAAGGCATTGAGTCAATGTCCTCTGTGATTTGAACTACTTTCGTCCACTTACCAATCATGACCATATATTCTTCGTCGACAACCTTGAATTTTTTACTCGGGATAACAGTAAAGTTTTCAATGAAGTATACACTTCCTTCTTGTAATGATTGCCTAAATTGTATAGCATCTTGTTTGCGTATGGTTGCTTGAACTGAATCTCCCTGAAGGGAAACGGAAGAAATATATTCCAGGAAATAACCATAATATGAAAGAACAATTTGAAAGTATTACAATACTTCACTTTTTCATCAATAAGAAGGCAGTCCAAACTCAGGATTTGTTCGCGCATAGTCGGTATTTTTGCATCCCACATTCTTCCGATCCTTACTTTAATTTTACGACACCGTTGTTTTAGGGATAGCTGAGATAAAAAAATGTAGTCCATAGGAATCCTGCTATCTTGATTTCTAGCACAAGACAATAAGAAAAGAAATGTCAATTTAAACCATACTTGAGTGTATTAGAAAAAGAGGGGAAAAAAATTGATGGCACACATTGTAGTGTTATGAAGTACTTCTAGCAAATAGGGAAGGCAACATTAACTAAACCATTATCCGATGGCAAGTCTTCAAAAATTTCACGGTACACAATGTTCCTGGTACATCCTTTAGGTTCATTTTCGTTGTTCTCAATCAAAATTCGTAGACCTTCTCGTGAAGTAACACGCGAAACAGCGACGTAAAGTTGGCCATGTGAGAAAACCGGACGCGGCAAGTAAATACCTACCCGTTGTAATGTCTGTCCCTGACTTTTGTTTATCGTCATTGCATAACATAAACGAATTGGAAATTGTCTCCTTTTAAATGTAAATGGCCATTTTGTCTCAACGACATGCATTATAATGCGAGGAATATAAACCTTTGCACCAATGTTGCTCCCGGTAAAAATTTCTGCTTCAATAATCCTTGAGGCTATTTGAGTAATAATTAGTCGTGTTCCATTACATAAGCCTGCACTTTGATTAATATTCCGCAGTAACATTATAGGTGCGCCGACCTTCAATTTTAGCTCATGATGTGGAAGCCCATTAAACTTCAATGAATTTAGAAATTCAGTAGGGTAAAGAACGTTGTTCTCATCCGCATTTGCCGAAGTATTACATATTGAGTCACAGCTTAAATATATCTTTTCTTCACCGGGAATTAAAGATAGTACATATGCGTTGAGTACATCAGCTGTTTCATTTATAGGAGTAATAATAGCCCTATCCTTCAAATATGCAGGACAATTGAACTTTCTATCAATATCGTCGTATATCATTGAAACAATAGTTTGCACTCCATTCACAGCAGCATGTATATTTATGTCATCTGGAATTTTGATCCAAGTTGCTTCATCTTCTCCCTCAACCTCTACTGTTTCTAATTTTCCATCACCAAGGTCAAGTATCCACTCTGCAAATTCAATCATTAACCTTCTTGTTGAATTACTTATTGAATTTTGTCGAAGTCTCATATTGGTTTTTAAACGAAAAACTTTGCACTCATTCCATATATACGACTTTGTGAGTGATGCACTAATTATATCTTGCCTTGTTCCTCCAGCAACAACAGGAAGTATTTGTCTAAAATCTCCACCGAGCAGAACTGTCTTACCGCCGAAGAGTTTCTCACCCTCAGCAGACTCCTCTACCTGTACAATATCCTTCATTGATCTGTCTAAAGCTTCGAAACAATTTCTATGGTTCATTGGAGCTTCATCCCAAACAATCAAGCTAGCGTGTGTGAGCAAATCTGCAAGTTGGCTCCCTCGCTTGATCTCGCATGTCGAGAAATCATCAATTTTAATTGGTATTTTAAATCTTGAGTGCGCTGTTCGACCTCCTGGTAGAAGAAGCGATGCTATTCCAGATGAAGCAACAGCTAATACTATCTTTCCTTCAGAACGGACTTTTGAAATAATTGTTTGCCAAAGATAGGTTTTACCTGTTCCTCCATGGCCATAAACAAATATAACATCTCCTTTATTTCCGTAGATAGAAGCTAAAACAGCATAGTAGACTATTTTTTGCTCATCATTCAGACCCTCGAACAAAGTTATATGTTCTTGTCGAAGTTTTCCGACATCATAATCCAATTCTTCTCTCAATAATCTATTGCCCATCTCATCCATAATTGATCTATTAGGAATTGGAAGTTTATATTGTGAAAGAGAGCTGCCATTTTTATTGAACAAAATTTCCAATTCAAATAAAATCTGATTTTGAAGTTCAATTTCTGGCATTTGAAGATGACGGAGGCCCATTATTTCGCGAAAACGATAGACAATGTCGTCAGACAGCAATTCCCAATAATCTGTCCATAATTTTCCAGGATCGGATACCTCGCAATACATTATTAGAGTTACAAAAAGTTGTCTCAACTCTCTGGAAGTTGACCAATGTGCGGCTTCTTCTAACGCCTCATACCATTCAGTGTCATTACCTAGAAGACCTAAGGCAGTACACGCAGACCGAAAAGTTTCATGGACAACACCAGCAATCGTTCTGATTTCTCTATAATTTTTTGGGCCTCTTACTATATTCAGGAGCATTCTCAAAAAATAAAGTTCACCAGAATTCGGATGAATATAAACTATGCGACCAATACGATTTCCACGTTTTCTTCTTGTCCATATTTTATCTGTTGAATGCCATACCCATTCAGAAGGAAATTCTGCATATGTAAGACGTCGTGCATCGTCATAGATAGCATTTGCGGCCATCCATTCAGTGAACATTGTTTTCTCAGAACCATCTCTATTTAGAACATGTATTAAATTTTCATTCTCGTGAAATGTAATACTGTTCATAAGTGGTAAATGGACAGTTAATCGCTCAACAGTTGGTTCTCTAAAATGTATGTCAAATTGGAACAGTCGCCAAACAGCTTCATATGCTGATAAATATCGACAATCTAAGTATCTTTTAACCTCATCAATATTCCTTGGCTGTTGCTCTGAACTGACATTTTCCGTTGGTAAGTTATCTTCAATTATAGCTCTAGTTCTATCCGGACCTTTGTTCACATACTTGAACAGATATTTAATCATTCTTGATTTATTACACCATTCCACATTAATGTGAGCTTGATATTTAACGACCAGCCGCAAATTATGCGGGACAACAAATCTATTGTCAAGTTCGATTCCATTTTTAATAACGTATCTATGATTATTCCGTCGCTTGTATACAGCAAAACCACTTTCATCAATGAAGGTCTCATCTTTGAAATCCTTTGGAAAATATTTGGAGCAGTGACCTTTCCCCATGCATGGTGCTCTAGGATTTGCTAGCCCGCAAGGGCCATGTATCATAAACTTTCCAATAGATGCATAGGCAACCGGATCGGTTTCCATACATGGTATTTCTGCTGTTATAATTGAATCTATATCAACATTTGTTGGATACTTATGAGCTGCATGCAACCAGAGTAAGATGTGTACATGTGGCAGGCCTCTTTTTTGGAATTCCACAGTGTAAAGCTCTGTTGGAAAACAGGAGGAAATAGCAAACATATTGTTCAGCTTTTTCTTCTTCTTCCATTTTCACATTAACTCCAAGAATAAATATGGAAGGAAAGAACATTCGAGGAAAAAAAAAATAGAACTGATAAATAAACACGCACCGGCCACAGATTTCCCGAAATATTCTCCATTTTTAAGATCTGACATTAATGAATGCAGCTTTAACTTAAAGACCCTGCTAACAATATCAGGTCGATCCTCAGGTCTCTGACCAGGCATATGCTGCAAAGCATTATGTATTTCCGGCCACTGTGCATTACATGTAAACGTAATGAATAAATCAGGATGTCCATGATGTTTACAAATCGCAATGGCATCCTGATAATTTTGGAACATATAACGTGGACCAGCTGTAAAACTTGATGGTAATACAATCCTTTTACCAATGCTATTACTATCTGTGTCACCCGAAAGAACAGCATCTCTAACACCCTTGTAAATTTCAGTTCTCAAAGTGCCCTGATTCTTTCTGATGTAATCAAGTCTTTCTTCCTCAACACAGGAAAAAGCATCTACTATGTATTGCTGAAAAAGTTTCCCGCCTCGAACTAAAGTATTACCTTCTGCTTTTCTTATCTGTATTCTGTAAGCATAGAACTCTCGCATGGTCACACATTGTCTGGACACTATTGTTCTGCTCGATCTTTCAGTATACCTGATTCGGATTCTAAAACCATCTTCACCATATGGAAATAGGATTGGATATTGCATAGCCATGAAGGAAGGATGTAAGTCACTAATACGCTTTAAACCATTAGTTCTATGCTCAACAATAATGTCGCGTTGCCGATCTACACTCCCCAAGTCACCAACTATTAGACCAGCGATTTCAGCACATGAAGGAGGATTATATTGTACTGCATCTTCTGAACGTGTGCCAACCAACCTCAATCTAATAGGATGGTAATCTTCAGTCCTAAAACGATCTCTAACCATTCTAAATGCTTTCACAAGTTCATTTTCGCAGTCAAACATGTCAACCAATTTTTCAACAATACTTCTGTCAATATTAGTTAGCTCAACATCTACGCCAAATGGCCGCATTCTATTTTCAACTTCATTTTCGGTATCATATATGTACAGCTGAGCAAACTTTGGACGTTCTCCGTTATCTGGAAGAAGGGACCCAATTTTATGATGATTTTGTCCATTTATTCTAAATACATATGGCCCAGGCCTTCTATTTATCTCGGTATCAATTTTTGCCCCAATTGATGTAAAAGCGAAGATGGAATTATATGTTCTTATATTATCCCTGAACTTTGCAGAATCTCTACCACCACTGTAATTAAGTAAATTATCTAGTAAAGCAGGTGTTTGCCTTAGCATCGGTAAGTTAACCTTTCCTTCTTGACAGCATAGAGAAAATCTAGGGACTCGTTCATTCCTTGACTTGTATATTCTTTCTTCGTACCACAGAGAAGCCCCACAAAACTGACACTCATACTCTGGAAATCCCAAGTATGATGGTTCAACATGTCTTTCTTCAATGATTGAGTTACGCGATGTCCCAACGGATGGAATGTGTGCTGACTCATGTCGGCGACGCCTCTTTTTTCTACCACTATGCGGAACATTGTGCACCGAATTAGAGGTAGAACCAATAGACCTACTCCGTTTTTCTACCAGGATGGACTTCCTCCGTTTCCTATTCGCTCTAAACATGCTCTCCAAATCCATATATTCTACCAAAAAGGTACACTATATTTATATTGAAAAACTAAGGAAGAAATATTTTACCATAAATGATGAAGGTAGAAGAAAAGTTTAATCATCATACAAAAGAAGAATACCGGGTAAAAGTAAGCCGGAGCTTTAGATATTGGGACAGCAAGAAATGATCAAAGTACCTAAGCTGCAAAATTGAATAGTATGTCAAGAAAAAAAATAATAATGTTTTACTAATTAAAGCTAAAATATGAAGTTTTATATTCTACCAAGAAGGCATGCTATATTTATATTGGAAAACTAAGGAAGAAATATTTTATCATGAATGATGAAGGTAGAAGAAAAGTTTAATCATGATACAAAAGAAGAATATCGGGTAAAAGTAAGCTGTTTAGACCACTACACAGAGTATTAGGTAGAAAGAATAAAACAATATGAAGCATAAAGCTGACTGCATTTTGTCAAATAGAACTTCATTTTTTTCAATTCGTGTCGTTCCATCTGCGGAAGCCGCCTAAGGGCATCGAATAAGAAGGAAACCACCCCATCTTAAGAGTACAGGATGGTAAAGCCTCATTATTTTGTCCATAATTTGCCATAACTTTATCGAAGTGTCAAGAAACGGAAATAAGAAGAAGAAGAGTTAATGAAACAATTAGAAGAAAAGTAAGAAAGAAAAAGTTAATGAAAGAAAATAAGTTATAATGAGAAACATAAAAATGGAAATGAGAAGTATAAGAAGAAGAAGAAGTACCAGCTTTTGTAAAAATTCCTTTATATAAAAGCAAAGAAGAAAAAAAAATAAAGCAAAGAAGTAAAAAAAATAAAGCGAAAATAGTATAATGCTCAGATTGGTGTGGAGGATATCGGCGACGCACAACGAAACAATTAGAAGAAAAGTAAGAAAGAAAAAGTTAATGAAAGAAAATAAGTTATAATGAGAAACATAAAAATAGAAATGAGAAGTATAAGAAGAAGAGGATATCGGCGACGCACAAAATGGTTGCATATATTGTAGACTATCCAGATAATGCGCGCCTATCGGCTACGCACAAATGGTTGCATACATTATAGACCATCCAGATAATGCACGTGCAACATCCCGGTAGAAACGCTATGGAAGTGTCAAGAAATGGAAATTAAAAAACTAAGAAAGAAATTGGTAATGAAAGATAATGAAACAATCAAGACCAACTAAGAAAATAAATTCTAATGAGAAATATTAAAATGGGAATGAGAAGTAGAAGAAGAAGAAGTACCAGCCTTTGCAAAAATTCCTCTGAGAGCAGGAATACAAACTGAGTCTTATGATTATGAGGGTTTATGAGCTTTTTAGAGAAATATTTTCTCAAAAATAAAAGACCCTTCATTTATCTTTTCATTCTTTTGAGAGCAGCAATACAAACTGAGTCTTATGATTATGAGAGTTTATGAGCTTTTTTAGAAAAATATTTTCTCAACATGTATTATCTTTCGAAATATATAAAGAGGGAGACAGCTCAAAGCGAAACAAAATAAAAGACGGTTCATCTATCTTTCCAAAGGCAAAAAGTATGGTAGGCTTAGAGTTGTCTCCCCTCCAACATAAATAATTATGTTGGCCGTAATGGCAGAGCAAAACATGGAGATTCACCAAGGAGGTACATAAAAGTATCGTAAGGGCAATTGAACTTTTTAGCAATATCGTCATATATCATTGAAACAATAGTTTGCAAATATAGGAATTTTAATACAAAAGAAATTTAAATAGTTGTTTAGTATTAACTGTGAGATATGTTGAGATTTCAATTCTTTAATTCAAAATTAAAATTTTATTTTATAAAAAAATATTTTAAGATATTATGTCAAAAGATTTAAATATTTTCTAAAAGAAAGGTGAGGGAAAAAATATATCAAAGAGATTATTTTATAATCAAAATTTAAATTTCAAATGCAAATTATAAATGCAAATTTAAATTAAAGTTTAAATTCCTATTTGAAATTTAATTTTTGGAGTATAAAATATGAATATTAATCTAAGAGGAACTTTTAAACAAAAAATTTATTTATGTTCAATTACATACAAATTATAAATATATTAAAAGGATAATATAATATAAAGTTGTTAATTAGAGTGGTAAATTGTTTTAATGAAAATATATAAAGAGGGAGAAAGCTCAAAGGTAAACAAAATAAAGACCCTTCATCTATCTTTGCAAAGGTTATTTTTGAGAATAAAAATGGGAATGAGAAGTAGAAGAAGAAGAAGAAGTACCAGCTTTTGCAAAAAGAGAAATATTTTTTCAAAAATAAAAGACCCTTCATTTATCTTTTCATTCTTTTGAGAGCAGCAATAAAAACTGAGTCTTATGATTATGAGAGTTTATGAGCTTTTTTAGAAAAATATTTTCTCAACATGTATTATCTTTCGAAATATATAAAGAAGGAGACAGCTCAAAGCGAAACAAAATAAAAGACGGTTCATCTATCTTTCCAAAGGCAAAAAGCATGGTAGGCTTAGAGTTGTCTCCCCTCCAACATAAATAATTATGTTGGCCGTAATGGCAGAGCAAAACGTGGAGATTCACCAAGGAGGTACATAAAAGTATCGTAAGGCCAATTGAACTTTTTAGCAATATCGTCATATATCATTGAAACAATAGTTTGCAAATATAGAAATTTTAATACAAAAGAAATTTAAATAGTTGTTTAGTATTAACTGTGAGACATGTTGAGATTTCAATTCTTTAATCCAAAATTAAAATTTTATTTTATAAAAAAATATTTTAAGATATTATGTCAAAAGATTTAAATATTTTCTAAAAGAAAGGTGAGGGGAAAAATATATCAAAGAGATTATTTTATAATCAAAATTTAAATTTCAAATGCAAATTATAAATGCAAATTATAAATGCAAATTTAAAATTAAAGTTTAAATTCCTATTTGAAATTTAATTTTTTGGAGTATAAAATATGAATATTAATCTAAGAGGAACTTTTAAACAAAAAATTTATTTATGTTCAATTACATACAAATTATAAATATATTAAAAGGATAATATAATATAAAGTTGTTAATTAGAGTGGTAAATTGTTTTAATGAAAATATATAAAGAGGGAGAAAGCTCAAAGGTAAACAAAATAAAAGACCATTCATCTATCTTTCCAAAGGTTATTTTTGAGAATAAAATGGGAATGAGAAGTAGAAGAAGAAGAAGAAGTACCAGCTTTTGCAAAAATTCCTTTGAGAGCAGAAATACAAACTGAGTCTTATGATTATGAGGGTTTATGAGCTTTTTAGAGAAATATTTTCTCAAAAATAAAAGACCCTTCAATTATCTTTTCATTCTTTTGAGAGCAGCAATACAAACTGAGTCTTATGATTATGAGAGTTTATGAGCTTTTTTAGAAAAATATTTTCTCAACATGTATTATCTTTCGAAATATATAAAGAGGGAGACAGCTCAAAGCGAAACAAAATAAAAGACGCTTCATCTATCTTTCCAAAGGTTATTTTTTAGAATGAAATATAATTATTTTTTTTATTCTAAGAATAAGTATCTATTAGAAAAATAAAGCGCCTGGCAAAAAGCATGGTAGCCTTAGAGTTGTCTCCCCTCCAACATAAATAATTATGTTGGCCGTAATGGCAGAGCAAAAAGTGGAGATTCACCAAAGAGGTACATAAAAGTATCGTAAGGCCAATTGAACTTTTTAGCAATATCGTCGTATATCATTGAAACAATAGTTTGCAAATATAGGAATTTTAATACAAAAGAAATTAAAATAGTTGTTTAGTATTAACTGTGAGATATGTTGAGATTTCAATTCTTTAATTCAAAATTAAAATTTTATTTTATAAAAAAATATTTTAAGATATTATGTCAGAAGATTTAAATATTTTCTAAAAGAAAGGTGAGGGAAAAAATATATCAAAGAGATTATTTTATAATCAAAATTTAAATTTCAAATTCAAATTATAAATGAAAATTTTAAATTAAAGTTTAAATTCCAGTTTGAACTTTAATTTGTGGAGTATAAAATATGAATATTAATCTAAGAGGGACTTTTAAACGCAAATTTTATTTATGTTCAATTATATACAAATTATAAATATATTAAAAGGATAATATAATATAAAGTTGTTAATTAGAGTGGTAACTCTAAAGGCCGAATCCCATTCGAGGCACCGAATTTCCATACCTCTCGAGGTATGTACTTACCACCCAGCACTTCTTTATCTCTATTCTTTTTGCTGTGTCCTTTGTGATTATCATGGCAGATGAGAGACATCTTGGTTGGATTGGTGCTGGAATTTTCAAGGTCAATGAGGGGACGCTGAAATGAAACCAATTAATCAGAATAAATGTTAAAGAGAAAGACAAATTTTTAATATTTTAATTACAATTTCATATTCAAATTGTAAATTTACACTTAAAAATAAAGATGAAATGTAAATTTATAACTTTGCAGTAGATATAAAATTTAGGTGAATTTATAATTGACGAAATAAATTTATAATTTAGATTTTAAATCTTACTTATAATTTAGATTTAAAATCTTCAGGAATAATGATACAAGTGAATTATTTTTAGGTAGAAAGAATTTTTAAAAATCGTACAATTTTATATTCAAATTATAAATTTAGACTTAAAAATAAAGATGAAATTAAATTTATAATTTTGCAGTAGATA
>CM055069.1:4551347-4753684 GCA_029204045.2 Tillandsia leiboldiana | reverse complement strand
GTATGATTGGAAGTCTACTTTACCTCACGCTAGTCGCCCGGATATATCCTTTGGTGTTGGGATTTGCGCGAGATATCAATCAGCACCAAGGAGGTTCACCTGAAAGCGGTGAAACGGATCATCCGGTACATCAAAGGATCAATTAATTTCGGAATTTGTATCCTATGGGAACAAGTCTGGACATTGTTGGATACTCAGATGCCGATTGGGCAGGATCAGTGGATGATCGGAAAAGCACGAGTGGTGCATGCTTCTATCTTGGCCATTGCCTTGTTGCATGGCACAGTAAAAAACAGAATTGCATAGCACTCTCGACTGCCGAAGCGGAATACATTTCAGCTGGAAGTTGCTCAACTCAACTCATTTGGATGAAAAGCGTATTGAGTGACTTCCGCATTTCAGCATCTTCGGTAACAATTCTTTGTGACAACACAAGTGCATTAACATTTCTAAAAACCCTGTGTTGCACTCTAGAACAAAACATATTGAACTTAGATATCATTTTCTTAGAGAGCTAGTTGAATCAAATACTCTTCAACTTTCATATATTTCAACTGAGATCAATTAGCTGACTTTCTAACAAAACCTTTGGATCAAAAACGTTTTATTCATTTACGAAAAGCAATTGGGATGCTTTCCTTGAAATAATCTTCTTTTTGAAATCTTTGCTTAGGATAGGTTTTGTATTTATTTGTTTTGTTCATTATCTATGTTTGTACATAGGACATTAATTGAGCATAGATCATAATTGACTTTAATTGCATCTGTTCACACATTTAGAAATTTATTATGCTTTTGCCATCATAATATTTCACTGTTGCAATGATCATTTATGTTAATTAAACATCTTCTAAAGTGATCAAAGTCAATTTCTCTCTCAATGATCTCTTGGTATAGTCATTATCTTATTTGACTGTTTAGTCGAGTATGAAATCGAGATCAATTTTGGTTGAATACTTTATATCTTAAATAATTGATAGCCAATTGAGGGGGAGTCAAGATAATGTAAAATGCTCAAAAGATGTGGAAAGAGTTACATCCCAATGAGGAGTGTGAAAACTACCACCACATGGAGGAAAGAGCTACCACCTCGGTCGTCCGAGTATTGTGTGCAGCTACCACATGTATACCAAGCATGGTTGTTCAATTTTTGATTAAGTAAAATGCATGTTGAAATACTTGACTCTGTCAAATTCAAGGTTGGTATAAGGTGGGATTTTTAAAGAAAGATGCTCAAAGAGCCACTCTCTTCAACAGATTGTCTAGAAATATTATCTACTATATTTGGGATTTCAACATCTATTGATCTTTGTATTTCATTTTCTTTACTGAATTGATGATTTGATAAAGGCATTACTCATAAGATCAAGTTAGATGTGATTGAAGGTGTTCAACTTTAAGGGATTTAATTCTTGTAAATTTTCGTTTCATTTTTGGATATTATTGATAGATTTGGCATAATCTAATTCTTGTTGTATGAAACGATGATTTTTGTTTAAAGTTGATACACATTTGTGCTTACAATCTTTTTCTGGTTTTTCCTGAATTTCTCTGAAATTTTCTAAAGAAAAAGTTGGGGCCGATCCGGATCGGGCAAGGTGATCCGATCCCGAACGCAGGTTTTCTTCTCTGCGGCTGACGATCCGGATTGGACCTGCCGATCCGGATCCCGAACGCAGTTTCTCACTGCGGGTAGCCGATCCGGATCGCAGCTCGGGAGGATCCGGATCGCGGCTAGGTTTTTATAAAGAACAAAAGGGTTTTGATTTCTTTTACTCCAATCTTTTGTTCAAAAGTTTCCAGAGCGCTTCTCTCTAGATTTCATCCTTCTTGGAAGCTTTCAAACTCAAGTTCTTCATTCCAAGTAAGTTTTATTGATCAAAATCTCGGTTTTTCACCGTTTTTCTCTTTTCCTCCTCAAACGCACGAATTTCTTGGATCAACTTTGTTTGTGGATGGTTTTTGATCAAATTTCTTTTGAAATAAGAACTCTGGGTAGATTAGTTTTGATTATATGCTAGGTTTTCTCCTGATTAACGGATTTTTAGGCTTCGATTTCTAAAATTTCGGTTTAGGGCATAAATAAGGATTTTCGAAATTTATGCAATTGATCTATTTTTAAAAGTCCTTTTGCAAAACTAATTTGATTCTTGGCTCTCTACATGATTATGATTGTTTGGGTACAATTTTTCAAATTTTTGAAAATTAACAATTTTCATGTGTTCTTGAGTTCGTCTTCACAGGATACATTTTTCACTAGCACTCAAAATGGTGATCACTTGGATTATTTTCCTACTTGCTGCCATGGTACATGTCAAGGATACTGCTAAGCCTAAGAAGGCTAAGAAAGCAAAGAAGACTAAGGTTGATTCCGACACTGAATCAGAGACAGAGTCGATCGACTGGGATAACATCGAATTGAGCAAGCTGCTCCCATTGTCTCCAAAGGGAAAGCAACTGCTGAAGCTTCAAAACCTACTGCAGCTGAAAAAGGGAAAGCACCAATGGAACCAAGTCCAGTTGGAACAAAAAGAAAAACTGGTGCAAGAAAAAGAGGCAGTGCTCAGGGCATTACCATTGAGGAACCAGTTGCTGGCAGCCTCCTCCACAAGACTTCATCAGCTCCGACAGAATCAAGGATTTTGAGAAGAGGGAATGCATTGGCGAGAGACATGTCAATGTCAAACCAATGAAGGAACGATCTGCAGCTTTTGGGACTTTGTTTGACCAAGTTGGTCTTGCTCAAATTTGCAACTTCCCTGAGACTACTGGGTACTGTCCACTTCAGTTCGAATTTTTTATCAGAACGCTGCAAGTCTGATTGATCACGAGGATGGACGTCGAGAATTTTACACTTTGGTTAAAAATATCAAATCAAAGTCACACCCCAGCTGATTGGAGTTGTGCTAGGTATGACAGCCAGAGCTGATGGACTCCATTACCTAAAAACTCAAAGCTTCAACGACAACTCCTGGAGAGTTGTAGTTAATGGAATTTGTCTTCCAATACTCGGTCGACCGGAAATTCTGTCTTCTCTAAAGAGCTTCGACCAGAGTATAGGTACATAAACTTCATTGTCTGCTACAACATTCTCCCAACATGAATACGAAGGTTCTTCGATGGGACAGAATGTTATACCTTTATCTTCTTGGAAACCCGGCCGCATTGATGGGAGCAAACTTGAATATTCCTTATCTCATTTGGTCAAGGATGGCGCGATATGTGGAACACTCTCACCCCTCAGAGAGACTACCCTATCCAATGATTATCATGCGCATCCTTAGAAAGTTTAAAGTTGATACAAGCGCGAGCTCATACCTATACAGTTTGGGCACCATTATGAGACACAATTGTGAAGTCTCTCTCGACGAAGCCAGATGAACCCATAATACCTCCTCACCGGCAACGAGCACAACAACAACGAGCGACAACCTCTGCACCGGCAGAAACTCCTCCTGTTCCACCATCACAGCAAGCACCTCCTCCATCTACTTCTGATGATGATGCGTCAGTGTTCAATCTATAAGGAACAACAGCGACTCTCAAACGAGCAAGAGCGCATGGCTACTGATGTCGCTGAAATGAAAGAGGTTATCAAAGAAGTTAAGAAGGAACAAGCTTCTATAAACAAACGGATCAAGAAAATGTTTCAGAAGCTTGGGTGTATCAGCTCCGACGACTCTGCATAAAGTTTTTCCTTCTTTTCTCTAATCCTTCTTTTGCAGGTTTTTAAGTTTTGTTTAGTTCTCAGGAAGTGCTTTATTTTGTTCTATTTAACTCTCCTTAAATTTGTTGTGTTTTGGCTAATTTTGTGACAAAAAGGGGGAGAGATATAGAGAACTTGAACAATGATTGATTGAACATGATGATGTGTTGGAACACAAAGTAAGTAGAACTTCAACTTTTGGTTTTTCCATTTGTTTGAATGCATGCCTCGACGAACTATTTGCTAACTATTTGGGCATGTAATATAACTAACAAGTTGATATTCACTAACAGTTTGTGACACTTGGTTTTTGATTGCATAGAAGATATGTTGGTTCTTAACTCTGATCAATTACATATCTATATATATATATTAGTTTGTCACAAACATGTTCATGACAGTTGGTTTTTACGTGCAAAAAGGATATGTTGGTGTTTAGTTAACTATGATCAGTTTACATATCTGAATATAAATGTCATGGTAAGTATAAATGAGTTTAAACGTCATCTCTGTTTGTGTTTTTGAATGGATACAAAATTCTTGAGGTATCTAACGATTCTTTTGTCAAGAAGGATTTCTTTTGCAGAGAGTACAGATGTCTAAGTCTAGAGTCCTGTTTAGGAGTTTAACTCATGTATTGTATTTTGGATCTCCATTGTAAATTTTTGTTGTATGGTGATAGCAACAAAAATATCTTTTTGAATTGTCTTTAGTGGATCTATGTTTTGTCACGAAACCGGCCAAAGGGGGAATTGTTACGGAATTTGAGTTGGCGTAGTTTCGTGAAAGTCTCAAGTCTTGAAGAGTGAAGGTGAAGAAAAGTTGAATCATTTAACTCAATCTCAAGAAAGAAGAAGTCAAAAGGATCAGGTATGTTTACTAAAGAATTTGTGTGATCCGAATACTTCTTGTAGTGTAGAAACACTTGGAAGAATCTTTCATTGCATAAAAATCAAAAACTGGACTTGGGACATGTTCAGGATCCGGATCAGGTTGTTCGATCCGGATCCCGAAGGTGGTGTCGTTCATACATCGTCGCAATCCGGATCGTAGTCTCTTGATCCGGAGCCCGAACGTTGAGTTTACCATCTACCTTGAACGATCCGGATCTTGCTTCGCAATCCGGATCCCGAACGTTGATGTTGGTGAACTGTATGAACGATCCGATCGTAGTCACATGATCCGGATCCCGAACCGTCGTTTTCTGGAATTGGCTGTTTCGTTATGACGATCCGGATCCTAGTTATCACGATCCGGATCGCCGTCCGTAAATATCCAGAAATGGTTGGTTTTTGATTCTTATCTCCTTCCTAGGGTTTCTAACCTATAAATACACCCTATGTCTTTCTTTCAAGGGTGAATCCACATAGCCGTCATTTTCTTGTATCATCTTATACGGCTATAGATCCACATATAGAGAAGAAAGGAAATCATTAGAGAATCCTCTATGTTTCTTCATCTATATTGATTAGTTTGATTCTAGGTTTTCATACTCACATCTTGAGTTGAATCAAACTAATGATACTTAGATGGTATTTCCGATCTATCTTTGATCTAAGTATTCGGCGGATCATCACCACCCAAAAACAACGATTTTCCCCAAAAATCGGCGCGTGGATTCGCGTGTCCTTGTGGATTCAAGGTTCAATCGCTTCTCGTGGATTCGGAGCGAGGCACGTTCGTGGATTCGAACGGTGCTATTGGGTGAAGACCGTGGATTCGGTCGGACGTCGTGGATTCGACGTTGGACGCCGTGGATTCGGCGTTGGGCGCAGATCGTGGATTCGAGAAGCGTCTGGAGCGAGCGGAGAAGATCCTCTAGGAGCGTATGGAAAAGGTTGAGTCGTAAGTGTGTACGGTAAATCACCTTGTACGTGTTTTAATTCTAGTGGATTTCTGCCGTGTTATCGGTCCCGTGGTTTTTTACTCCGGTGATGGAGTTTTCCACGTAAAAATCTTGCGTGTTATTTATTTTCCGCATTGGGTTTTATCGCAACGATTTTTTGGAGTGTTTATACGTTTACACCTATTCACCCCCCTCTAGGTGTTTCTTCCCCTATTTAGATCCGTATTATATACGACCCAACAAACCACACGCCACGTCTGCCTCAACAGTCCACACAGCGCCAGCTGTGGAATCAACAAGCTCAACCCCAGCCAGCTCTCCTGGCACTGCCCAGTCCAAGAAGCTCCTTCCCTTGACAATAACTGTCGATCTCGGCCAAAACCCAAGTGATATCCATATTGGCCGGATTTCCACCGTCGCTCCTACGGCTCGAACAACGTGACCCAAGAAGGTATGCTTCTGGAGCTACAACTTGTACCTCAATAACTTGGCATACCACTTCATCCACACGGGCATGGTAGCACATCCACAAGTGCTCCTCGCGCTCCACATCGCTCTGGGAGTAAATCCAAATATCCCCGGAGGATCTTGTTACCAATCCAATCAAGTACAGCTGGAGCACAATTCCCTCAAATCATAAAAGTGGTAGGGCATTAATCAATCCACTTGGCCTCACTAAGAGCTCGTGATGCCCTACCGTGTCCTGAACGCCATCTAAGCAAGATCCTCGGCTGTCTGATTCCAAGTAGGTACTCACACCATACTATAACTGCCGGAGTATGACTCCATCAAAAGGTCCTAGATACCACCCGGACCTGTCTACACTCGAACCATAAAAGGACCCTCACAGTCGTGCATCAACGACGTGGCATCACCACCGTGTACCAACGGCGTGGCATCAGGTCAAGCAGACCCCTCGATCCATCAGATCCTACAACTGCACCATCAGCTCTCTCAGCTCTACAGGCGATATCCAATGAGGTGCTATCAAGGGTGGCGCGGTTCCCGAACCACGTCAAACGCAATCTCTATCTCCCTAACCGGCGGCATCGTCAACAACTCAGGTGAAATCACACCCGGGATCTCGCGGGCAACAGAGATGTCCTTGAATCCCGGTGCCGCCAAAAAGCACCTCTCACCCTGTCGCTAAAGCCTGTGCGCTCTAACAGTCTTTACAACCAAACCTCCTCTCGTCCGCCTCGCAGAAAATCGACGTCCTCTCTTTCCGCAGTCAAACATCCTGTTGCATCGTGCCAATCAATCTCAAGCACAAGGTCAAACACCGAACTGCCACAATTACCAATAAGCCTGCCGGTACAACTCGCGGCCTCAGCTGCATTGGACATGATCCACAAACCTTCTCCACATGCACAGCACTTAACAGGAACCTGTACCTCGAGTGCACGTGGTAACAAATCTGCCTCTAGTCCATGCAGGAATGCAACATGCTCTAACTCCGACTGCTGTGATGGAATCGCACCTGCGACAACTCGATCCACTACCGTGGCGCCCTCCAACCGGGCGGCACAGGTCATCCACTCGATGCAAGTGGTTGTCGCTCAATCTGCCTGAAAATTAGGGCTATCCACATAGGGAGTACGACCTCTGTCTCTGCTCACACTGAGGCGACGAATAAGGTCCTCCGCAGATAACAAATCCACGCTACTGCTGCGTCACTCTGATATAAATGCTGATGCTACCATCGGGGTCCACCCGATCTCTGGCATCTCAGGAACCCGTCATCCTGGAAAGGAAATCAGAAGTGCCTCTGCCGGCCGATTTGTCCGCCTTCACCCGGCGCCAAGCGCCAATATCCTGAACTCGCCTCTAGCGGCAGATCCCTATCCAAAGGAACTGCAGCGCCACGCTCCATACACAATGCCTACTCCACCGAGGCATCAATAATCCATAACAGAGGGACCAACTAAGCTGAAAGGTATCCTGGCGCAAACCACTCCCAGTCTCACATATCCTATGCGCTTCGTCCCTCGAAACCTGGAGCGCGCAGTTCAACAACTGCATACACTCTCTAGCCCAGAGAGGCTCTTAATTAATCACTCCATCAACACCAACCACGACTCTGCCTCCAAAGGCTCCAAACTCAATCCTACGAGTCGGGGTGGATCATCTGCCAAATCTGGCTCAATAGATCGATCATGTCCCACAGCTCCTCTGTCGTCAGCTATCCACCCTGCCTCGGTGCCTCGACACTAAACATTGGCATAGAGGGGGCTACTCAGTGCTCCGACAACTGTGTCACCGAGACCAGCTGCTCACTGTGTCGCTGATAAGCCTCAGACAATCCTGTCATCTGGGTCCGGAGTTCAATGACCTCAATCCGGTGTCCGGCCCAAAACCAACCGCTCAAGATCAACTGCTATGACAGGATACACACGGGTCAAAACCCAGCGTCGGGGAGACACCGCTCGCCACGACGAAACAACAAAACAGCACACCACAACGCTCGACCCAATACAGCGAAAGTCTAAAGCATGTCACCCATTCCACAGCATTATGTTGTCTGCAGCCAACATAATCACTTAGGAGAATACACATGCCAATCACTCTTCCCGTCCCTTGGGAGAGGTATAAAACTCAATCAGGACTCTCGCTAAAAGTCACGACTCTCACGAAGTCAACCAAGGGTCAAACCATAAGCCTAGGGTTTCTAAGTCCACCACGACCTACAACCTAGGCTCTGATACCACTCTAATCTGTCACGCCCCGGGGTCGAAACTGCGACCCGGGCTCGCCAACAGATCCGCCACCTATGCCAAACTCCGCATAGGCGAAGCGTCCTACCTGCAAGAAAAGTGCTACAGCTAACAGATATCAGAGCTAAAAGATAAAACTGCTGAATAACTAAAAACAACCACTGTACAACTGAAAATAATACAATAATGTCCACCTCCCAAAAAAAATGATAATAGTACAACATCCTCAGACACAAAACTCATAGCTCTACCGGAAGGTATCTCCAATAAATACATCAGTGTACAGGCTCTCAATACATATCATATCCTCACTACATTAGTCTCTCAAAAGAGGAAATAAAACAACTAATCTACTGAAGCTCTCCTCTGAAGGGGTACCGCTACTCTCCAAACATGGGTAGGGATCTAGCTCGCGACTCCCTCGCCTCGATCAACAACCGCAGAATCAGCAACACCCGCTAAGACTCTGCAAAACAAAGAAGAGGAAGGAAAAGAAGGGGGAAAACCCCAGAGGGTGTGAGAACTACACTAAAGGAGGGAGTTCTCAGTGGGTACCACCGCCAGGACCGACGGTCTGCCCACCAAGTCCTCAAAAGACAAAAAGCTAACCAAAGCCGTAAAGACGTATAAAAAGAAGCTGGACCCTCTCAACAGCTATCAAGCCACTAAGCTTGCTATGCCTGCCATGCCTGCTATGCCTGCCATGCCTGCTATGCCTGCCTATGCCTGCTATGCCTGCCTACCTGCCATGCCTGCCTATGCCTGCTATGCCTGCCTATGCCTGCCATGCCTGCTCTGCCTGCCTATGCCTGCCATGCCTGCTCTGCCTGCCCTGCCTGCCTATGCCTACTATGCCTGCCATGCCTGCTCTGCCTGCCTATGCCTACCTATAACGGTCAACAACCCACAATGACCTTGGGACCACCGTACCCCCAAACGGTTCCCAACAACACTAGCACTGGTCCAAACACCGCCACTAAACTCCACTCGGTCCCCCTGACACGAGCGCAACTATAAAGCAAAAGCCTGTAATAAGCCCAATCTAATGCCACCAGTAGGCACTGGTACTGCCTGCTCTGCCTGCCGCGACGGGTATGCCAGCCTACGCATAACACCGAAGCAAAGGAGTCTCAAGGACTCAAAGTCTGTCTGCCGCGCACTCCGGAGTGGCACTCGAGGGGAGCGACCCACACGAGTAAAGTATCTCAGTATCCAGTAACAAAAGTATCATAATCAGCAGGACTGGATCATGACTCTGATCAAAGTGGGAAAATCCATCCACTAGAGAAATCAGATACCCAATCTGGTGCATATATAAATGTCCGGTCAACCGCCCAATATCCGCGGTTGCCGCAAAGCCCCACAACTAATCCAACCTGTCCCAGACACCAAGTCCCGACTACACTACCCAGCACCCCTGCTCGAACCTGAGCAACACAGACCACCTGACTAACAAAGAAGGAGAAAAGGATAACATGGTTTCTCCTAAGTCAAGTTCCAAAAGTAGTGTAGCGGTAAAAGATGGCCTAACTACATGTCCATGCACGCATGCTTTGTTCTCAGAAATAATAACAGTGGGTGAAGCATATATTAGTAAAGCATGCTAAAACATTCCTACTATGGTATACCAATCTCACCCAAGTGGGCCATTCCTTGCTTACCTCTCGCTCATATCGGTTGTACATCAAATACGCCTGTTATCAATCATAGAGGGATGATAACCCCACATGTGCCCTTACATTCACCATGATATAAAAATCTTATACAGTTACTAAATTAAGCTTACCCACCTGAAGTGCTCAATCCAAGGCAAACCTGGAGTCGGTGAAGAGCGTGGCCACTTGCACGCACAATCAGCTGAACCCGTAACCACGGTACAAGTCTCGCAAACCTCGGCTCCTAGCAGTGTTCCAAAAATACTCGCGAACCCTCCTGGGTACAACAAAAGGTCCAAGGTTACACTTTATGCTAAAATATCCAAGTATACACCAACTGCCGGAACCAGCCCTGAAGATGTGAAATTTTCACCTGCAGAACGGACTCAGAAAAATCCACCAAAAATACGGACGCGATCGTCGCGTCGAGCCCTTCGAAACGAGTACCTGCACGCCAAAATCCGAATCCCGGAGGCCGAGTTACAAATTCCACAACGCGGTGAGCGCGAAAGTCCACAACAAACACAACTGTAATACGCCGCACAGTAAAGGGGAAAGAAGTATACCTTCGGGCGGATCTTAGCAAATTCCCCGAAAAACACGACGGTAATCCTTGCGACACGTAGATCCAAAGAGAGTAAAAGCACGACTCAATCCGAGCTCGCACAACAAGCTGCACGCAAAACGGTGCACACCGCCGGAGTCCGCACGCAAAACGGAGCACGGTGCCGAAACCCGCGCGCAAAATGAAGTCCGCACGCAAAACGGAACACGGTGCCGAAACCCGCACGCAAAAAGGAGTCCGCACGCAAAACGGTGCACGGTGCCAAAACCCGCGCACAAAACGGAGTCCGCACGCAAAACGGTGCACACCGTCGGGGTCCACACGCAAAACGGAGCAATAAAACACGGTCCCTAACACAGACGAGAGTAAGGGGTCAAATCCAATGTCCAAAAGGACGCTCCAAAACTGTGCCAAAATACCGCAAGAATAACACGTGGGACCTACCTCGACCGCGTCGCGCCGCCCAACCGCCTCCTTGGGACACCTCGCGCGCTTCGCGAGGTCCACGGCGCACCGCCGCGCCACCCAAAAATTCCCTCCTCACTCCCTCTCTCGCTCGGGTGGAGAAGAAAGAAAGAAAAGAGGAGAAAATGGCGAGGGGGAGAAAGAAGAAGAAGAAGAAAAAGGGGAAGAGGGAGATGGTCCACGGACCCGGTCCACAGCCCAGGTCCACCGCGGCAGCCAATGGGGAGCCTCCCTCCCCCCGGTCCACAGCACATGGGCGCGCGCGCCCGGTCCACGCGCGCGCCCACAGCGCCACGCGGCACGCGTCACCGCGTGCCACGCAGGCGCCGCACCCGCGCGCTGCATGCGCGCGGGACACCGCGAGCGCCACACCGTAGCCCCCGCTCCCTTTCCGCGCGGGCGCCAACGGGGGCCCGCCACGTGGCGGCCCCTGCGTCACCCGCGCAGGAGCGCGTTCCCGAGGCGCCTGCGCGCCTCGCGCAGTGCGCCGCCGCGCTCCGAGCCGCGCGACTCCGCCTCGAAAAGCGTGCCGCACCTCGGGATCCGTGCACGCGCCTCGAAAAGCGTGCCCTTCATCCGGGCTCCAAATCAAACAAATAAATAGTCCAAACTTAGCGATTTCGCGCGCTGAATCCGAAAACGATGTCAGTTTCTCCAAATTCTCATCCGAAAATTTGCCGAATGCCCACTCGATCCGATTTTCCCCACCGGGTCCAAACCTGAAGTCTGATTTGCTAAATTCCAACTCTAAATATTCCCGAAGGCGACCAGAGAGGTAATCCTTTATCCAAACTTCGCCCGGAGTCCAATTTTGACATCTGAATCGCGCGAAACCACTTCTAAACACCCGACGGGTCTTCCAAATTCCCACGGGATCTCCTTATAAGCCCGAAGTCCATCACTTGTGTCCAAAATGTGCACAAACCCCGCCAACGCGCCACAATTACCTCCAGAAGCAGTAGACGCAACAGTGATCAATAAGTGGGAATCCCGGGTCCTCACAATATCACTGCACTATGTCACTAGGACACCAGTTACTTTCAATCTTATCTAACTCAAGAGTTTATTAACCCTATTTCCATTTTCTCTTTCTTTCATGTCTCCACATTTGGTCATTTTCCATTTCCTTTATTTAACTCAGATTGAAGTTAAACTAATTAATCCCTTTACCCAGACGTCCTATGACTTTCTGGGGTTACAATATTTAATTCTTTAACTTGGGGATCAAATCCCCATATTTTCTGATTCCTTACTGAATCCTAGAGTTTTACTAACTCTATTTTTCCTGTTCCATGTTTAACCTAGGGTTGCACTAACTCTATTTCATCACTAGAGTTTAACCCTACTAGTTCATCTTAGGTTCCTTTACCTAAGTTCCATGTCACATAGGTCCTAGAGTTCCCTGACTCTATGTTGATCACTAACTCTCCTTAGGTTTCCTTTACCTAAGTTCCATGTCACATATGTCCTAGAGTTCCCTGACTCTATATTGATCACTCTATCCAGTGTCCTTAGGTTATCACCTAAGACCATGCCACTCGTCCCTCTTAGGATAACTCCTAAGTTGATGCCACTCGTCAAACCCCTAAACTAGATTTTCTCCTAGTCTTACTACCAACAAGTTCTGTTCCCTTATGTCACATGATTCCTAGGGTTGTACCCTAACATGATCACAGTCATCACATAATTATTCATTTCTACGCATGCAATTATTTTCATATCCATCATAAAAATAATATTTATCATCTATGCATGCAATTATCAGCAATTTAGATAAGTCAAGAATTATATTTTTCCCCTAATTCTTTTTACACATGCAGATTAATTATCTCCTTTTTGGCAACCAACAGTTGCATTTTCTATCTGTGTCCATCTACACATACTAGTTTATCCCCTATTTGGATAAATCATAAATATCACTTTTCCTCTAAATTTCTCTACACATGCACATATATCATCTGTCTTTGGCAACTAACAGTTGCACTTTTCATCTGTATTTCTCTAAACATGCAATCTTTATCATAATTACCTAACGCCTCTAACAGGCTACTATCATGCTTCTAGATCAAAAAGCAAAGGAGCAAGGGGAGAGGTCACCCAATTTCGGCAGAATCCCCCACCTTGTGGTGTTCCCAATTACTTGTAGACACTTGCAATTGGTCTCCGCGCGATTCCACTTGTCTCCTCGAGCTTGCACGCAAAACGGTGCACATCCCTCGAGTCCGCACGCAAAATGGTGCACGTCCTACAATCCTGCACGCAAAACGATGCATGTCATTAAAAACCCATACATAATAATGGTGCGCGCCACTTCAGCCGGCACGCAAAACGATGCGCGGCAACACGATCTGCACGCGAAACGGTGCACGTACCACAAATCTGCACGCAAAACGGTGCACGTCTGACTGTAGGGTTGCCCGTAAAATGGTGCACATTTTTTCTAACCCTGCATGAGAAATGATGCACAATATTAGGGTCGGCACGCAAAACTGTGCGCGACAACACGAACTGCACGCGAAACGGTGCACGTACCTCGAAACTGCACGCAAAACGATGCCCGTCTGACTGTAGGGTTGCACGCAAAACGGTGCATATTTTTTCCTAGCCCTGCACGAAAAACAAGACGCAACGTTAGAGTCTGCGCGCAAAACGGTGCCCGTTAGTACAACTTGCACGCAAAACGGAGCACATACCTCGCATTGGCATGCAAAACGGTGCAGGTTTCTTTCTCAACGTTGCAAGTAAAACGGTGTATGTTTTTCGGGTTTGCGCCCAAAACTGCGCATATTTTCTGCATCCGCGCGCAAAACGGAGCACGGTGTCAGAACCCGCGCGCAAAACGGAGCCCACACGCAAAACGGTGCACACCGTCGGGGTCCGCACGCAAAACGGTGCAGCAACATACGGTCCCTAACACAGATGAGAGCGAGGGGTTAAACCAAGGTCAACAAAATGCCCCCCAAAACTGTGCAAAAATAACATAAAAATAAAATGCGGGACTTACCCGACCGCGCCGCCGCCGCCGAAACGCCCCCCATCGGAAGCCTCGCGCGCTCCACGAGGCCCACGACGCAAAACGGCATCTCCCACAACCTCCTCCCTTACTCTCCCTCTCACTCGGTTGGAGAAGGAAACGAAAGAAGGGAAAAATGGAGGTGCGGGGGAGAAAGAAGAAGAAGAAGAAAAAGGGAGAGAGGGTGGGTCCACGGTCCGGGGGTCCACGGTGAACCCGCCGGTCCACAGCACCCGTTCGGGTGCACCCGGTCCAGGCAATGAAGCGACGGGCCACGTGGCCGCGCCCCTGCGCGCCACGTGGCCACGCAGCCCGGGCGCCGCATGCGCGGCGTGACACCGCGCACCCCCCAGGCGCGGGACACGCGCCCGTGACACGGGCGCGCGCCCCTGCGCCCGCGCGGGTGCCAACGGGGGTCCGCCACGTGGCGGCCCCCACGTGGCCCGCGCAGGAGGCACGCCTCCCCGCGCACCAAACGCGCTGCTGCGCGTCCTCAAGCCTCGTGTCGTCCTGTGTCGGGATTCGTGCCGCGCCAATGCCTCGGTTTGCGTGCCGCGTTGTCTCGAAAAACGTGCACGCCTGCCGGGCTCCAAATCCCACAAATAAATAGTCCATTCTTAGCGATTTCGCGCGCTGAGTCCAAAAACGATGTCCGTTTCTCCAAATTCTCATCCGACAATTTGCCGAATGCCCCCGGATAGCCCACTGGTCCGGTTTTCCGCACCGGGTCCAATTCTGAAGCCCGATTTGCTAAATTTCAACTCAAAAATTCCCCAGAGGCGCCCAGAGAGGAAATATTCAATCCAAACTTCGCCCGGGGTCCAAATTTGACATCTACGACGCGCGAAACCACCGCTGGACACTCGACGGGTCCTCCAATGACCCACGCGGCTTCTTTCTAAGCCCGGTTTCCAACACTTGTGCCCAAATTGCATCACAATTCTATTTCTTGGGCCCGACACGCGTCCAAACACGCCCAAAGGTCACCGAAAGCTGCCGAACAACCAGCAGACCCTACGCTGGAATTTCCAGGACCTCACACGGAGCCCGAACTCACTACCCGGCATCTGATCAACGCGAAACTCTTTCTGGGGCCTTTAAAACATGTTTACGGAGCTCCCGCAATTTTCTCGGAATCTTCCCGAAACTGTGAATTTTCCACTTACAGTCTGGGCCCACTTTCTCATGTAAGATTCTGGATCTCTTATCTTAATCCCGATTTGGGCCCAATTCACTTCCAGGTCATCCTTTACCTCAATAAACTCAATAAAATAGCATTTCATACTATTTTATTTACATTTATTTATATACCAATTTTCGGTTCACTACATTCTACCCCCCTTAAAATAAGTTTCGTCCTCGAAACTTGAGTCACATCCCGACTCCTACTTGATCGAGAGGGAGGAATGTTGCCCTCACTACTGGGCTCACTGAACCTTGTGACCGGCATCACATCGCCCGCTCGCCCAAAATTACACGAGCAGCTCATTCCTGGATCCCTATCTCAACTCAGGGACAACTCAGACCTGGTGTCTAGCCACTTTCACCAAGTAGGTGGGAGACACATTTGAGCACTTGCTCTCTCAATTGCCACGAATGACCAAGTCTTTTCTTGCGAATTCTCTCATTTTAATTCCGCGGTTATTTTACCTTTCACAAGGAGTGTGATGATCCGGATTTCCCCAGTAACTGTTGTAGCCTTAACAGTGACAATAGAAGGCTTATATGGTGTAATGGAGCTTGTAGTGACGAAATCGGACCTCAGAAATGGATCCGGCACGAAAAACGGAGCAAGTGGGCTTTTTCGGGGGCTTTCGGCAAAATTTCGGATGAGAATTTGGCAAAATGGACGGCGGATTTGGACTCAGCGCGCGAAAACGATCAAAATGGCATAATTACTTTATTTTTTCGACACTGGGGTACTGTTCATGCCGGAATTACTATTCCGGCGGCCGGAAACACTATTCCAGCACCGGCGGCAGGTGGAGCAGGGCGGCGCGCGGCGGCGCAGGGGCAGAACGCGGCCGCGGGCAGGCGCGGGCAGGCGCGGGCAGGCGCACAGGCGCGGGGTCCACAGAATAGTCATGCACCGGGAGCACCGAAGATTCCGGATGCCACGTGTCAGCTCCTGATTGGCTGGACGGCGTCAAGGGAGGCGGTTGGCGTGTGACACGTGGCATCACCCCATTGGCCGACAGGATCCGGAAGACCCGGCGCGTAGACCGGGGGCGTGGACCACGTGAACCGCGTGGGGACACGTGGCACTCCCCCATTGGCTGGCTCAAGCCGCCCACGTGCACGAGGCACGTGGAACACGAGGGCGGCTGGGACACATGGCGCAATTTCATTGGCCCGTACGAATGTTTCCTGTTTTGTGAGGTGTGGCGCTGTCTGATTGGCTAGTTTCGGTGTTTCGTGTTCGGGCCCGGATTCTTTGTGGAGCCCGAATAGTAAATTGGCCCATTATAAATACCCCTCCCTATCTCTTTGCAAATTCCGAGTTTTAGAGAGAGAAAATGAGAGTGAACCCTTAATGAAAGTTTTTCATTTCTCTGTCCTCTATCTACCATAGAAATTTCAGAATTTTTGGAGTTCCCGACAGAGAGATATCTGCGACGCATTACGCTCCGACGTTTTTCCATTTTCGGCCCGTTATCGTCGGAGTTCAGTCGGAAAATTCCTATGCGCTAACCAGGAGGAATTTTTGAACGATTTCTGCGACAGCGCGACCGTATGAGGTAAGGCTTCATTTTCCGTGTTGATCGGTTCACCTCATTTCGCACTTTTGGAATGGTTCCCGAGGCATCTTTGACCCTCCTTTTTGCTGTGGTACTTTCTGGACAGCCCCGACTTCTCCGATTTATATCTTGAGCTAGGAGCATCGGATTAAGGCGTTTCAAAAGTTGATTTTGATCTACTCGTCGCGAGGAACGCAAATGTAATTTTTCTGGATTTTTCAGAGCAATGTACAGAGGTGAAAATCCCTTCTTTTTGTGTTGTTTGGAAAAATAGCAAAGGCTATATTTTTGGGATTTGTGTTTACTCTGGGTGTGTTATTCTGTACAGTTGTGCACTGTTCTTGACGAGTTGCGGGTATAGAGGACTGTGGACAGTAAGGAGACCTTTCTGGGTGTGGATCACGCTTTTCGAGGTGGGTGGTTGTTGCTTACCTCACTTCTGACTATCTCACTAGGAGTATTAGAGATCCCCTATTTTAAACTGGTAATCGGTATTTTAATTGTGAATTGCATGAGTAAACCCCACAAATTATATGACGGCTTATTTATATTAAATTGGGACACTGTTGTTGGGACAAAGGCTATATCATAATCTCGCATGCAAAATGACTTACTATGTTCGGACATTTAAGCCATCCTTTTCTAAATAAATATCAAACACTTTTCTTCAGTTTTAAAAGAGGACAATTGCATGCTTGTATGGACATCCAGATAGGCCACTATTTATTGCTACACTATTATTGGGACTTGACTTAGGAGAAACCATGTTTTATTATTCTCCTTTGCATTCAGATGCATGTTGCTCAGGTTTGAGCAGGGTTTTGGGGTAGTGTAGTTGAGACCATTGAGTCTGGGACAGGTTAGACTCGATTATGGGTTGTGGGGCATTGTGGTAACCGCGGACATCAGGCGGTTGGCCAGATGTTGATTACTTTATCAGGCTTTGGACTTATGGGGTATTGCGGCAACCGCGGACATTAGGCGGTTGACCGGATGTTGACCTTTGCATCAGATTGGGGATCGGGCTTTTTGCTAGTGGATGGAGTTTCCCACTTATTGAGTACTATTGCATCAGATTGGGGATTAGCTTTTCTTTAGTGGATGGGTTTTCCCACTTTGATCAGAGTCATGATCCAATCCTGCTGTTTTATGATACTTATGATTACTGGTTACTGAGATACTTTACTCGTGTGGGTCGCTCCCCTCGAGTGCCACTCCGGAGTGTGCGACAGGCAGGCTTTGAGTCCTTGAGACTCCTTTTTACATCGGTGTTATGCGTGGGCTGGCATACCCGATACGGCAGGCACAGCAGGCAGTACTAGTTTTTACTGGTGATTAGATTGGGTTTATCCAGGCAGGCAGGGTAGATACTGATGCATACTTACAGTCATTTCCTTCGGCATGGCATTTAGAGGCATAGTAGTGGTAGTTTCCTCTTTATCAGCAGCCTTTATAGCTTACCACTGTCCTTTCCTTTTGCCTCTAGTAGTCCTAGTGGGTGCGTCAGCATTTGAGGTTTTACCCACTAGGGGAGGCTACTGGTTTATCTAGTAGTTCTCACCCCCATTGTTGTTTCCTGTCTCTTCTCCTTTGTGTTGCAGAGTCGTCTGCAGGAGCTGCTAGGCCATCGGCAGCTGATCGAGGTAAGGGGATCGCTGAGTAGATAGATCTCCTGTGAGATTGAGTTGTTGTTAGACAGATATTGTACCCTTTACTCAGACTGATGTATTTTTCTTATTTTGGGTCTGGCTATGGCCAGCAGGTTGTACTATTTTGGTGAGTTGAGAGATTATTGTATTTATTACAGCTTTATTATTATTCCAGTCTGAGATATTATGTGGTTCTTCTATTTCAGCTCTGTATTATGCTCTTTTATTGTTTATATTATACCTGAGCAGGTTACCAGCGCTTCGTGTACGCGGGAAATTCCGTGTGCACGGCGGATCTGTAGACGGACCCGGGTTCTGGTTTACACCCGGGGCGTGACAGATTAAGTTGGTATCAGAGCTTAGGGATAGGTCAGTTGGGACTTAGGAAACCCTAGGCTTTTGGCAGACCCTAGGAAGATAGGGCGCGAGAGACGAGACGTTTTGCGAAAGTCGTTGATTTATTGTTTGACTCTTCCAGTGAGTGAAGAGGGATCGACATACCCAATTTCTGGTGAACAGTTATGTTGGCTGCAGACAACATAAAGTCACAGAAATAGGGGGGTGTCTTTGACTTTCGCTAGATTGGGTCATGCGGGATTGTGTTATTGATTCGAGGTTTCTTGTGGCAGGATGCCTCCGCGACGCAGGATGTTGACGCGTTCTCAGCCTTCTTCCCCTGAGCCCGAGCAGGAGGAGTCCGGGCAAGGCCAGCAGAGTGAGGTGCAGGAGCTACAGGCTCAGATGGCTCAGATGTCGGAGGCTGTTCGGCTTCAGGAGGAGGCCATGGGTCGGCTGACGCAGATGTTAGAGCAGAGGGCGCAGCCTGTTGTAGCACCCCCGGAGAGTTCTCCCGTACCATCATCCCCTGCTGTGGCTCCCCCAGTTGTACCGGTGACCCCAGCATCCCCTATTGCTCGGGGTACTGGTAGACAGCCGTCTGAGTTGACGGGACCTCTGACCTCGGCAGAGCAGCGGGAGATGGTCGATTTGTTGATGAGGTTTCGCCAGTTTGACCCACCCCATTTCTCAGGGCAGAGTGCAGAGCCGTGGGAGGCAGAGTCATGGATCACGGCGATGGAGCGACGTTTTGAGACATTGTTCATCAAAGAGCGATACCAGGTGTTATTGGCGACGAACTTTCTGGAGCGCAACGCCGAGGCTTGGTGGCGGCGTGTTCGACCAGCTGGTCCGCCTGGGGCTCAGCTCCTGACCTGGGCGGAGTTCCGCAGTCTTCTTCTTGGGGCTTTCTTCCCGGAAAGTGTCCGGCAGAGGTTGGAGGAGCAGTTGAGAAACCTTCGCCAGGGAGATCGGCCCGTGCACGAGTATATTGCGAATTTCAATCAATTGCTGGCGTGTGTACCGAACGTGGCCAGAGATGAGGCGCACCGGATTTACATGTTCGAGCGAGGGTTGCGCCGGGACCTTTTTCAACTGGTTCGCTCGCGTAGGTTGCAGACCTTGGAGGCCTCGATGGAGCAGGCGCTCTATGTGGAATGCGGGGAGGTAGTAATGGAGGAGGTAGCTCCAGCTCCTGTAGTAATCCCGGGGGCGAAGCGCCCAGCACCGGTTGATGGAGGACGGGCTCATTCTTGGAGGCCGCCACGACCGCCACGGCCTCAGTTTTCCAGCCGTGGGCGTTCTGAGCGGCGAGGGCCTAGTGGATCCCAGAGGCCACCGCAGCAGCAGCAGCACCATCAGCAGCAGAAGCCGCAGTCGAGACAGCATAAGTCTCAGCAGCAGTCTCAGAGACAGCAGCAGCAGTCGAGTCAGACCCAGCCTTTGGAGAGGTGTGTCTTCTGTGGGGGTCAGCATCCGGCAGGCACGTGTGAGATGAGATTTGGCCGCTGTTATCGATGTGGACAGCCTGGTCATGTTCGAGCTACGTGCCCAGTTGCGACACCAGCAGCACCTTCTTCAGTATCTGTTCCCTTTTCATCCCAGCAGCGATCGACGGCTCAGCGGCCGTATGCCCCAGCAAGCAGGCCATCTTCTTCACATCCCACTGACTATCGGCCTCCAGCTCAGAGTGGGCGAGTGTATGCTGCGCAGGTAGAGGACTCTTCGGCAGCAGATCATGTGGTGGCAGGTATCACCTTACTTTCTGGCATTAGGACTCGTGCTTTATTTGATACTGGAGCATCGCATTCTTTTATTAGTAAAACTTTTGCATCATTACATGGGTTAGAGGTAGGACTTTTACCACGTGCACGAGAGGTTCAGATTCCCGATCACACTTTGCACGTGGAGGAGTGTTGTTGGTCCTGCCCGATGCAGATCGAGTCCTGGATTATGCCAGCGGACCTATTGGTCTTGAGACAGCTGAGGGACTTTGATGTGGTTCTAGGGATGGACTGGCTGGCTCGATATTTCGCGACTATTGATTGTGCCGCGAGGACTGTCACTTTTAGAGAGCCAGGCCAGGAGATGTTGGTATACCGGGGATGTCAGAGTGCTTTCTTTGCCTCTATGGTTTCGACTTCCCGAGCGAGGCAGATGATCCATCGAGGATGTGTAGCTTTTTTGGTTAGTGTTGTTGAGGGGCCTACGGCGGCACCGGGACTCGGGGATACCCCTATTGCCCGCGAGTTCCCGGATGTTTTTCCACCTGAGCTAACCAGCATGCCGCCAGATAGGGAGATTGAGTTTGTGATTGACGTAGTTCCAGGAACTGCGCCAATCTCTAAGGCTCCTTACCGGATGGCACCGGCTGAGCTGTGAGAGCATAAGGCGCAACTCCAGGATTTGATGGATAAGGGCTTTATTAGGCCGAGTGTGTCGCCTTAGGGAGCGCCGGTGCTATTCGTGAAGAAGAAGGATGGGTCACTTCGATTGTGTGTGGACTATAGGGAATTGAATAAAGTGACCATCAAGAACAAGTACCCTTTGCCGCGCATCGACGATCTCTTTGATCAGCTGCAAGGGTCTTGTGTCTTTTCCAAGATAGATTTGCAGTCCGGTTACCACCAGCTGAAAGTGAAGGCCGAGGATATTCCGAAGACGGCATTCAGGTCTCGGTATGGGCATTATGAGTTTACAGTTATGCCTTTTGGACTAACTAATGCCCCTGCCGCATTCATGGATTTAATGAACCGAATCTTCCGACCGTACTTGGATCGATTCGTGGTAGTATTCATTGATGATATTCTGGTTTACTCCCGAAGTGATGCTGAGCATGAGGAGCACTTGAGAATCGTGCTGCAACTTCTGAGAGAGAAGAAGTTGTATGCCAAGTTATCTAAGTGCGAATTTTGACTTCGGGAGGTTGCTTTCTTGGGCCATGTGATCTCCAGCCGCAGGAGTGGCAGTGGACCCGGCGAAGATTGAGGCAGTCCGGGATTGGCCCCGACCGACGACCGTTTCTAAGGTGCGTAGTTTTATGGGCTTAGCTGGGTATTATCGTCGGTTTGTGGAAGGCTTTGCGAAGCTCTCCACACCCCTCACTCGCTTGACGCGTAAAGGAGTGAAGTTTATCTGGAGTGAGGACTGTCAGAGAGCTTTGAGGAGCTGAAGAGTAGACTGATGACCGCTCCTATCCTTTCCCTCCCTGTTATGGGGAAAGGATATGTGATCTACAGTGACGCATCACACAGTGGACTTGGCTGTGTGTTGATGCAGGAAGGGAGGGTAATTGCTTATGCATCGAGACAACTCAAGGAGTATGAGAAGAATTACCCTACCCATGATTTGGAGCTTGCTGCCGTGGTGTTTGCACTGAAGCTTTGGCGCCATTATCTGTATGGGGAGCATTGTGAGATCTACACCGACCATAAGAGCCTAAAGTACCTGTTCACGCAGAAGGAGCTTGAATTTGAGGCAACGCAGATGGTTGGAGCTACTAAAGGATTATGATGTGGATATTCTCTACCACCCAGGCAAGGCTAATGTAGTTGCTGATGCATTGAGCAGGAGAGCGGTGCAGAGTTTGTCCATGTTGATCACAGACCAGACACCACTGTTAGAAGAGATGAGGCGACTAGAGATAGAGGTTGTGTCCCCTGGGGTCTCTGCTAGACTGACATCTTTAGTCATGCAGCCCACTCTACTGGACAGGATCAAAGAGAAACAGAGTGAGGACCCCCACTTGACCAGGATTAGAGATCAGACCCCGAGCGATCAGTCAGGGGACTTTACGGTGGATGTTTCGGGAGTACTAAGGTACAGGGACCGAGTATGTGTGCCAGTGGATGCGGGAAATCAGAGAGCAGATATTGCGAGAGGCCCATTATACACCTTATACCCTACATCCTGGTGGGACTAAGATGTATAAAGACCTCAAGGCACACTTCTGGTGGAATGGCATGAAAAGGGACATTGGGAGGTTTGTGGCTCAGTGTTTAACTTGCCAACAGGTGAAGGCTGAGCATCGAGTGCCAGCTGGCAAGTTACAGAGTCTCCCAATTCCCGAGTGGAAATGGGACCACATTACGATGGATTTTGTGGTCGGATTGCCGAGGGCACAGGGAGGTGCTGATGCTATCTGGGTAGTTGTGGATCGACTTACCAAGTCAGCGCACTTTTTGCCTGTACAAACTACTTGGTCACTCGAGCGACTAGCTCAGTTATATCTTGATGAGATAGTGAGGTTACATGGAGTACCAGCCTCCATAGTATCAGATAGAGACCCGAGGTTTGTTTCGCGTTTCTGGAAGAGCTTGCAAACAACCTTGGGGACTGAGCTTAGGTTCAGTACAGCCTTTCATCCGCAGACTGATGGGCAGTCAGAGCGGACCATACAAATCCTGGAAGACATGCTGAGGGCTTGCGTCTTAGATTTCGGCGGAGGGTGGATTCGACACTTGTCTTTGGCTGAGTTCGCGTACAACAACAGCTTTCAAGCGAGCATTAAGATGGCTCCGTTTGAAGCGTTGTATGGACGCAAGTGTCGATCACCGCTATATTGGAGTGACGTGGGCGAAAGGCGGACCTTGGGACCAGAGCTATTGATAGAGGCAGAAGAGAAGGTCCGAGTGATTCGAAAGCATCTTCAAACCGCCCAGAGCCGACAAAGGAGTTATGCCGACATTCGGCGACGAGACTTAGAGTTTCAGGTTAGAGATCATGTATTTTTGAAAGTCTCGCCGTCCAAAGGGATCAGGAGGTTTGGCATCCGCGGGAAACTTAGCCCCCGATATATTGGACCCTTTGAAGTATTGGAGCGCATCGGGCCAGTTGCTTACCGACTTGCACTTCCCCCGAGACTTGCTAGTGTCCACAATGTATTTCATGTTTCTACTCTGAGGAGATATGTCTTCGACCCGTCGCACGTCATCGACTTCACACCGCTCGAGATCAGCGAGGATTTGAGGTACGAGGAGCGTCCACTGCGAATTCTGGAACGAGAGGTGAGAGAATTGCGCAGTCGGACTATTCCATATGTGAAGATCCTTTGGAGCAATCATGACGAACGCGAGGCGACGTGGGAGCTCGAGTCAGAAATGATGGACACCTACCCCTACCTGTTTGAGGCTTTGGACTGAGGTATGATTTTCGTTTCGAGGACGAAACTCTTTTTAGTGGGGGAGGATGTGATGATCCGGATTTTTAGGAAGGATTTTGCAGCGTTAACGGCGCTTAGAGGAAGCCTACACAGTGCAATGGAGCTTGCAGCGTCGAAAACGGACTTCAGAAATGGATCCGGCGCGAAAAACGGATCAAGTGGGCCTTTCGGGAGCTTTCGGCAAAATTTCGGATGAGAATCTGAAGAATCGGACGGCGGATTCGGACTCAGCGCGCGAAAACGATCAAAATGGTATATTTACGGCATTTTTCGGCACTATGGCACTGTTCACCGGAACAGTAACTCCGGCCGGCCGGAATTACTGTTCCGGCAGCCGGCGGGCGGCGGCGGGCAGCGGCGCGCGGCGACGCAGGGCGGCGCAGGGGCGGAACAGGGCCGCGGGCAGGCGCGGGCAGGCGCGGGCAGGTGCGCAGGCGCGCGGTCCACAGGCAGGCGTGCACCGGGTGCACGGAAAGTACCAACTGCCACGTGTCATCACCTGATTGGCCCGGCGGCGTCAAGGGAGGCGGCTGGCGTGCGACACGTGGCATCCCCTCATTGGCCGACAGGATCCGGAAGACCCGGCGCGTGGACCGGGCTCGTGCGCCCCGTGGACCACGTGGGACACGTGGCGGCTGTTCATTGGCGGGCGCACGGCCGCCCACGTGTGCCGGGCGCGTGAGAAACGTGGGCGGCGGGGGACACGTGGCGCATTTTCATTGGCTTGTACGGATGTTTCCTGTTCTGTGAGGCGTGGCGCAATCTGATTGGCCGAATTTGCTGTCCCGTGTTCTGGCCCGGATTTTTTGTGGAGCCCGAATAGGGATTTTGGCCCATTATAAATACCCCTCCCTCTCTCTTTGCAAATTCCGAGTTTTAGAGAGAGAAAATGAGAGTGAGCCCTTAATGAAAGTTTTTCATTTCTCTGTCCTTTATCTACCATCGAAATTTCTGAATTTTTGAAGTTCCCGACAGAGAGATATCTACGACGCATTATGCTCTGACGTTTCTCCTTTTTCGGCCCGTTATCGTCGGAGTTCAGTCGGAAATTTTCTGTGCGCTAACCAGGAGGAATTTTTGAACGATTTCTGTGACAGCGCGACCGTAAGAGGTAAGGCTTCATTTTCCGTGTTGATCGGTTCACCTCATTTCGCACTTTTGGCATGGTTCCCGAGGCATCTTTGACCCTCCTTTTTGCTGTGGTACTTTCTGGACAGCAGTAACTTCTCTGAATTATATCTGGAGCTAGGAGCATCGGATTAAGGCATTTAAGTAGTCGATTTCGATCTACTCATCGCGAGGAACGTAACCGTAATTTTTCTGGATTTTTCAGAGCACTGTACAGAGGTGAAAATCCCTTCTTTCTGTGCTGTTTGGAAAAACAGCAAAGGCTGTATTTTTGGGATTTGTGTTTACTCTGGATGTGTTATTCTGTACAGTTGTGCACTGTTCTTGACGAGTTGCGGGTATAGAGGACTGTGGACAGTAAGGAGACCTTTCTGGGTGTGGATCACGCTTTTCGAGGTGGGTGGTTGTTGCTTACCTCACTTCTGACTATCTCACTAGGAGTATTAGAGATCCCCTATTTTAAACTGGTAATCGGTATTTTAATTGTGAATTGCATGAGTAAACCCCACAAATTATATGACGGCTTATTTATATTAAATTGGGACACTGTTGTTGGGACAAAGGCTATATCATAATCTCGCATGCAAAATGACTTACTATGTTGGGACATTTAAGCCATCCTTTTCTAAATAAATATCAAACACTTTTCTTCAGTTTTAAAAGAGGACAATTGCATGCTTGTATGGACATCTAAATAGGCCACTATTTATTGCTACACTATTATTGGGACTTGACTTAGGAGAAACCATGTTTTATTATTCTCCTTTGCATTCAGATGCATGTTGCTCAAGTTTGAGCAGGGTTTTGGGGTAGTGTAGTTGAGACCATTGAGTCTGGGACAGGTTAGACTCGATTATGGGTTGTGGGGCATTGTGGTAACCGCGGACATCAGGCGGTTGGCCAGATGTTGATTACTTTATCAGGCTTTGGACTTATGGGGTATTGCGGCAACCGCGGACATTAGGCGGTTGACCGGATGTTGACCTTTGCATCAGATTGGGGATCGGGCTTTTTGCTAGTGGATGGAGTTTCCCACTTATTGAGTACTATTGCATCAGATTGGGTATCAGCTTTTCTTTAGTGGATGGGTTTTCCCACTTTGATCAGAGTCATGATCCAGTCCTGCTGTTTTATGATACTTATGATTACTGGTTACTGAGATACTTTACTCGTGTGGGTCGCTCCCCTCGAGTGCCACTCCGGAGTGTGCGACAGGCAGGCTTTGAGTCCTTGAGACTCCTTTTTACATCGGTGTTATGCGTGGGCTGGCATACCCGATACGGCAGGCACAGCAGGCAGTACCAGTTTTTACTGGTGATTAGATTGGGTTTATCCAGGCAGGCAGGGTAGATACTGATGCATACTTACAGTCATTTCCTTCGGCATGGCATTTAGAGGCATAGTAGTGGTAGTTTCCTCTTTATCAGCAGCCTTTATAGCTTACCACTGTCCTTTCCTTTTGCCTCTAGTAGTCCTAGTGGGTGCGTCAGCATTTGAGGTTTTACCCACTAGGGGAGGCTACTGGTTTATCTGGTAGTTCTCACCCCCATTGTTGTTTCCTGTCTCTTCTTCTTTGTGTTGCAGAGTCGTCTGCAGGAGCTGCTAGGCCATCGGCAGCTGATCGAGGTAAGGGGATCGCTGAGTAGATAGATCTCCTGTGAGATTGAGTTGTTGTTAGGCAGATGTTGTACCCTTTACTTAGACTGATGTATTTTGGGTCTGGCTTTGGCCAGCAGGTTGTACTATTTTGGTGAGTTGAGAGATTATTGTATTTATTACAGCTTTATTATTATTCCAGTCTGAGATATTATGTGGTTCTTCTATTTCAGCTCTGTATTATGCTCTTTTATTGTTTATATTATACTTGAGCAGGTTACCAGCGCTTCGTGTACGCGGGAAATTCCGTGTGCACGGCGGATCTGTAGACGGACCCGGGTTCTGGTTTACACCCGGGGCGTGACAGTTGTAATTAACAAGGTATTAATGTTCACTCTACTACTTTACAGTTTCAGTTTTATACGGTTGTATTTATATTTAAGAGTTAATTGTATACAGGTCCTTAAAAATATATCGAATAGCAAATATATTCCTATAAAATTCAACTTTTCATATTTATCGCTTCAAAAATTCTAAGTTATTCCTATATATCACTCTGATTTATTATCGTTAGGTCACTGTTTATATTTTAACAAAATATAGGTGAAATGTCTATTTTGTCCTTACAAATATATTCCTTCAAAAGCCAAACTTTTAAAATTATTACAAAAATGTCCCTCTAAAAAAAATCCAACTATCATCTCCTTCAAAGTGCTATGGCCTATTTTAATAGTTATAATATAAAAAGGGTAAAAAGGTAAATTTATTTTTTTACCTAACTAAGGTTAAGCATTTAACCTATGGTTAACTAGAATTTTTTAACAGAGATAGACGATATAGATATATATGAATAACGTTGGATTTTTGAAGGAATAAATATAAAAAATTGAATTTTGTAGGAATATATTTGTTATTCGATATATTTTCAAGAATCTGCAATTAACCCTATATTTAAAGTTGAATGCTTAATTTAGTTTCACTCTGATATTTATGTATCTCGTTGTGCATATGTATTATTGAGATGATTATCGTTCCTTTCGGGTAGAGAGGTCATACCCGATTGGCAGGTTTATTGGCGTATCCAAACCAACCAAATTGGCGGTCTTGGGGAGTGACAGGATGGTCCTCCACTAGCACTCGCCCAAGATAGGAGATGTTATCTAGCTCACGATCTCTTTATCTTGATCACACACCGGTACTAAGGGCTCTGAAATAAATTCAACAATAATAGGGCATGAGAACAACTAAAATATAGTTTTCAGTAGGTAAGATGGTTAAATCATAATCCTTTAGCAATTCTAACGACCTCCGTTGCCTCAAATTTAGTTTCTTTTGAGTAAATAAGTATTTCAAACTCTTGTGATCCGTATAAACCTTGTAATGCTCCCCTTGCAAATAGTTTCTCCACAACTTGAGTGCGAAGACCACCGCCGTTAACTCCGAGTCACGAGTGGGATAGTCCTTCTAATAACTCTTCAACTGATAGGAGGCACATGAAATGAACTGCCTACACTGCATAAGAACACACTCAAGACCTTTCCATGGCGCATGACTATAGACCACAAAATCCTTCCCCACAACCAGCAAGGCAAGAACTGGAGTTGTGGTCAATTTGTCCTTCAGTTTCTTGAAACTTTGATTACAATTCATTCGAACCTGTGGTTCAACCATCATATGAGTGAACCGGTCCGATTTTAATCAAACTGTCCGAATGTTTTCTAATCAAGCGATATTAAAATCTAATGACTTAAAATCAACTTAGTTAATTTTATTTTCTATTAGCATAAATTAGTTTTGTAAAAAGTAAAATTTGAAAACTTATATCTACTTAATTTGGTCAAAAAATAAGTATTTCACGATTAAATATGATACTAAAATAATAATATATAATTTTATATAATAAAATTAAAAATAATAATTAAATATTTATAATATTACGTTGATATCACTAGCTCAACCAGCGGTGAATCCACTGGTTGAACTAATGAACCTTGGCCCAGTAATATATTTAATTCGTTAGTTGACCCAAATTTTAAATTATTGATAATTTCCAATACTAACCGTCAGATCCAATATTGCTACATCCAATCCAAGTGCAAATATTTGTTTTTTTTTTAAAAGGTTAATACTTTATGTGTATCTCATTTGAAATGTACATCTTACACCCCGTCTATCTTAAAATGAAATGAATTTTACACGTTACTTCGAAGTGATCAGTGGATAAATGTCCATTCTAGAATGGACTTAGGTGTAGAATGTACACCCCAAATAAAATGTACATATAGCATAGCCCTTGAATCTAAATTCAGACTATAGTGCTTAAAAACTCTTATCTCCCTGAAAATCCAATCATAAAAATCATCCGTACTAATTGAATCTGGTGCTAATTGAATCTTAAATCATATTAAGTTGCTAGCCACTAGAGCCAGCAGGCGGCTGAAACCAGCAGTTAGATGGTATTTTATCTGAGGCAAAATTTTAATCATAGGATTAAAAGAAGAGAAATACTTATATACATATATATATATATATATATATATATATATATATATATATATATATATATATATATATATATATATATATATATATATATATATATATATATATATATATATATAGAGTTGGGCTGGAATGCTATTGATAGCACCAACCCAACTTTGCCACCCATTTTTTAGCCTTTAGATCGCATTGAGATTTGTGCATGCTCTTTAATGAAAAAAAGAAAAAAGAAAAAGTAAAAAGAAAAAGTAAAAAGTAAAAAGCTTTTCTTTTTCATTAAAGAGCATGCACAAATCTCAATGCGATCTAAAGGCTAAAAAATGGGTGGCAAAGTTGGGTTGGTGCTATCAATAGCATTCCAGCCCAACTCTATATATATATATATATATATAGTAGCTAGAGTTTATATATTTTTAAAAATACAAGCAAAATTATACTTTTAAATTTTTTATTATTAAACTTGTATTGAGATTTGTATAATTGTAAAGTCAACTAAAGAGATAGAAAGAAAAATTACAATTGCACAAATCTTAATACAAATCCAATTATAAAAAATTCAAAAGCATAATTTGACTTCTGCTTTTAAAAATATATAAATTCTACTATATATATATATATATATATATATATATATATATATATATATATATATATATTACCGTCCATTCATATCTGTTCAACGGTTCAAATTTAATTATTTTTAAGTTGTGACCTGCAATAGCAGTTCACTTTGAGATAGTACCAGTTACCAGGTACTCAAAATAGAATTATTTTGATTTTTTGATTCAGGAGTAATTAAGTAATTTTATCTTTATTTTGAAATTTTTATTTTTGTAAATATTAAAATTTTAAAGATTTCAATTTCGTGAGATTTTTTATTTTTGAAAAATTATAAATTTTAAATATTTCAATTTAGTTATGGTTTTAAATGGTAATATTTTAATGGACTTTATTTAATATATTTTAAATAATTTTAATTTTAGAAAACATTTAGATTGTTTTTAGGAATTAAAATTTAGGAACCTATTAATTTTAAATTTTTTTTTTTAAAAAAAGAAAAAATATTAGATTACTTTTTTTTATTTAATTTGCTAGTTATTTTTATTTCTAATTTGAATGCTGAAATTTTTAAAATTTTATCAAATAGTAAAAAATTTAATCTTATGGACAAGATGCATAGTATTATCTCAATTTTTTTTATTTTTGAATAATTTATTGAACAACAATCTCTTTTATTTCATGAAACTATACTAAAACTCTTTAAATTAATACCTAAATTATAATTCTAATTTTTTTAAATTTAAACTCTTTAAATTAATGACTAAAAACTCTTCAAATTAATGCCTAAATTTTAATTTTATTTTTTTTAAAATTAAACTCTTTAAATTAATGACTAAATTATAATTCTAAAACTCTTTAAATTAATGCCTAAATTGTAATTCTAAATTTTTTTAATTTAAATCTTTTAAATTAATGTCTAAATTGTAATTCTAAAACTCTTTAAATTAATGTCTAAATTGTAATTCTAAAATTTTTTAAATTAATGTCTAAATTGTAATTCTAAAACTCTTAAAATTAATGCCCAAATTGTAATTCTAAATTTTTTAAATTAAAATTTTTAAATTAATGACTAAATTGTGATTCTAAAACTCTTTAAATTAATACTTAAATTGTAATTCTAAATTTTTTTAATTTAAACTGTTTAAATTAATGTATAAATTATAATTCTAAAACTTTTTAAATTAAACTCTTTAAATTAATGTCTAAATTGTAATTCTAAAACTCTTTAAATTAATGTCTAAATTGTAATTCTAAGGCTCTTTAAATTAATGCCTAAATTGTAATTCTAAAATTTTTAAAATTAATGCCTAAATTGTAATTAAAAAATATTTAAAATTAATGCATAAATTAGTGCAAAATTAATGTCTAAATTTGTGAAAAGTATATGAATCAAAATTTTCATTATATGTTGAATTTAAAAGTTTAACCATTTTCAAATTTTTTTGAATAGTGATACAAAATTAATTTCTAAATTAGAGAAATTCTAAAATTCTTTATACATATTAAATATGTTGAATTTGATTATAAACCTACGTTCAATTTTTTAAAAAGATATTGATATAAATTAATGACTAAATTGCAATTCTAATGCTCCTTAAATTAATATTTAAATTGTAATTCTAATTTTTTTTAAATTAATACCTAAATTGTAATCCTAAAATATTTTAAATTAAACTTTTTAAATTAATAACTAAATTGTAATTCTAAAACTATGTAATGCCTAAATTCTAATTCTAAATTTTTTTAAATTAATGCGTAAATTGTAATTTAATTTTTTTAAAAAAATTAAATTCTTTAAATTATTACAAAATTAATGACTAAATTAATGAAAAATATTTTAATTAATATTTTTTTTTATTTTGTGATGTTTAATTATGAAAATGCTCTTTTTATGAAGTTACTTTTCTATTAATAAATAAAATTATATTTTTATTATTTGTTGTTAAAAAAATATATATAAAAATAAATTTTTATTAAACATTATATATATATATAATTACTAAAGTATCCCTAATTAAATTATTTATTATTAAAATTAATTTAAAATATAATATAGAATTTTAAAAATTATATTACTCTTACAATATATACAATCTTATAAAATTATAAGATAATAAATAAATCGAAGGAGGTCGGTGGGACCCACTCGCCACCATGCCCGCTCATTATAAGATCATGGGTCCAAATTGGACCGAACAACCCAATTCGTCCGAACCCAACATTAATTTACCTACTGATGGCGACGTAGGCGTTGGCGGGCACCTCCTCATCAAAACATCTATCAATTCTCTAGAACCGAAAATAGAAAGAATATTTTTCTTATTTTTTCAAACGCATCAGAAATCAATCGGTATAATTTGTACTCGTACAACTAGAATAAGTAAGAATTACTGTTCTCACTCTTCCCAACCACCCTCTTACTTTTTCTTTAAGGGTTAATTGCATATATGTCCCTGCAAATATGTCGAATTGCAAATATATCCCTGTAAAATTCAACTTTTCATATTTATCCCTTCAAAAATTCAAAGTTCTTCAAATATGCCCCTCTGGTTAATCCCCGTTTTGAATTTATTTATTTTTTAACAGATTCGATGTGAAATGACTTTTTTGCCCCCTTACAAATATATCACTCCAAAAGCAATACCATTATACTTGTTACAAAAATGCCCTCTCCAAAAATCATAAAATTCTATCATCAAAATAATTTTTTTTTTCTTTTTTTTCTTTTTTTCTTTTTTTTTTGAGGTATAATATGAAAAGGGTAAATATATAAATTCAATTTTTAATCTAACCAAGGTTAAGCATTTAACCTAGGGTTAAATCAACTTTTTTAACAGAGATGGACGGTAGGGGCATATTTGAATAACGGTGGATTTTTTGAGGGATAAATATGAAAAGTTGAATTTTGCAGAGATATATTTGCAATTCGACATATTTGCAGGGACATGTATGCAATTAACCCTTTCCTTAAATACTCTTTCACTTCTACGAGGCTCCATCTCTCACCTTATTATTATATAATAAAGTTTGAGGGCAAAAAGATAATTTACATCAATTAAAACTCTTTATTCCTCTTATTCTTCATTTTCATACCAAACACAAAGTCTCTTATCCCTGAAACTATCCCAAACGTTTTTTTACACTAGTTCCGTATTTTATACTTATATCTGGAATAGCTAGTTTTGTTTTATTTCGTTACCAAACGGACCAACCGTTTAAAAATAATAGTAGTCGAAGGTGTATGAATAGTTTCGGTCCAGTAAATTTAGTAGCAATAGTTCCAGCTATAATAGTTTAGATAATTTCTCTTTTAGAAATTTCAATTATTTTGTGACATCAAATCAAAATTTTAATTTTTCAAAATACTTCAACTTCAACCAAAAGACAGACCATCAAGTCTAAATCATTTAAAGGTCAGATCCCAACAAAATGCTCAAATAAAAACGCTTGCAGGTCCCAATAATTATAATTATTTATTTTTAATTAAGAGTAGAACTTATATATTTTTAAAAATACGAATTTAATTATATTTATAAATTTTTTATTTTTAAATTTGTATTGAAATTTGTGCTATTATAAAGTCAACTAAAAAGAAAGAAATAGAAAGTACAATAGCACAAATCTCAGAGTAAATTTAATGATAAAAAATTTACAAATATAATTGGACTTGTACTTTTAAAAATATATAAGCTCTACTATTTAATTAACAATAATTTTAATTTTTGATATTAACACAATTCTATTATTATTAGGGAGTAAGTTCTTTTTATAAGAGATTATTTTATATCATTCAAAAAAAATATATAAAAATAAATTTTTATTAAACATTATATTAATATAAAATTATTAAAAATTTTCTAGAATTTAAAAAATTATATTACTCGAATTATTACAATCTATACAACCATATAAAATTATACAATAATAATAATAATAATAATAATTTTTAATTCTGACGCTTCGCAATCCTAAATAGAAAGAGTTCGGTGGGAACCATCCATCACCACGCTTGAGATAGCACGGGTCCGAATCGGACCGGACAAACCGGTTCGCCCTAACCCAACAGTTTACCTACCGATGGCGACGCAGGCGTTGGCGACCTCCTCACCCGCCCCCCTCCTCCCTCTTCAAAAGGAGACCCCCTCTTCGACTTCAACCTCCTCCTCCTCTTCCTCCTCCTCCTCCTCTCTCTCTCTCTCTCTAGAGCTATTGCTGTCTCTCATGCCTCACTCTGACCCCGTTCTCCTCCCTCTCCTCTCCTCCTCCTCTTCCTCTTCCTCTTCCTCTGATCTACTTTCTTAGCTTCGGCCATTCGATCCGATGGCCATGGCGATCGATGCGCCCCGCGGAGCGCTTGGTCTCCTCCTCCTCCTCGTCGTCCTCCTCATCGCGTTGATGTCGCCGCGCGCGAGGCTCTGCGCCGTGGCGAGGCCGGATAAGGAGACGAGGGATAAGTTCTACGGCGATCTCGTCACGGGATCCTCCCGCAATAGCACCGGGGAGGGGAGCATCGCCGAGATGTTCGATCGCGTCCTCGAGAAGGAGTTCTCCGAGAACGATTCGCCCGAAGGTAAAGGAGTTAGCTCTTTATGGCATCTGTTTGATCGAGTTCCTTGTTCCTGTGTTATTGCGGATGTACTGTGTGTTTTGTTGGCTCGTAGAATGCCAAGAAGCTCTTATTCCAAGAATTTGGTATTCAATCTTGCGGCATTTCACTTGTAAATGAATATCACGTTTCAAGAGCAATTGCAACTAGATTCCCTGTTGTTAATATGCCCCTTTTCTTGTTTTTAGTTTTACTCTATTGTCAAGTTGTCTCTTCTTTCCGTAGTTTTCAGTAGGGTTTCGAGTGATTCCAAGGAGATGTAGTCTTGAGAGTGCTTAGTGGTAAGAGTGAATCCAAGAAGTTTGTTGTTGATATCTTGAGAGGTGGTGGGACACATTAATGCAGGTTTCTTCGATGGGAAATTCTTGACTATTTTAAGGTGTTACTATGGATGTTTATAGTTATCAAGCTTTATTTCATCGTATGATTTGCTTGGTTTCTGTACTTGTGGGTGCTGTGGCGTAGGTTACCTGAAACGTTGATTAATATGGTTCGAAGAACGAGAATGGGATCGTAAAATGCCACTTGCTCTAAAACATGGAACGATGGGGGTAGTCTTCATTGGCATGCTTTATATGAATAGAAAATATTTACGTGAAATAAAAAATGTAAATAAATAAAATATTAGATACATACATATACTATATACATAAAATATGTGTATCGCTCTCGATATGATTCCAGTATTGAGTTAAAATGTTACGATGGGATCACTTGTTTTGCTGTTCCAATGCGTTAATGATCCCAAAATCAGATCTCACATTCCAATTGAAAATTTGAATGAAATCTTAGGAATTAGGTAACCATGGTTGTGGCTGCTCAAAGGTCTGTTTATCTTTGAATAGCGATCAACGGGCCTTTACAAGAACATATGTTTCTAGATTTTTCATAAATTGACAATAAATTTTGTACTATTGTCCACTGGAGTACATGAGAGTATCTTTTGTACATGTGTTCAATTTTGGCATCCAAGAGAGATCTTGGAAAAATAAGGTGCTTATTACTGTCATCTTTACTTGCATTTTAATTATTCATTCCCATAATATGCTATCCTTACATATCCATTGTTATCTTCTTGTTATTTAGCATATTACCAGTGCTAATTAGTCCTGATGCCAGTATGCATTTTTCACTTCATTTCTCATACCTTATATATATTCGTTGTAATCAACTTATCACTTATTGTGATGCTTCCAAAGACATGTGATTCTGCTGAGATAACATTTCCTTTGCCAGGTCCTGAAAAAAGTAGCTTCAACAACAGCGTAGCAGATCATCAAGTAGGTGTGACTTTCCTCTTATGTTCTCATTTGAAACTTGATGCTTTTTGAACTTTGGAGGAGTATCTATCTTTTTTTATTTCTTCTTTCCACACGTTATTTTGGATGGAGATAAAGTAGAAAAATACTAATCTGGCAGAAACTGTCAATCAATAAATGAGTAATTTAAAAAGTTATTTTCAACTAGTTATTTATATTAGTAGATCCCATCATTCCATAATACTGTAGGGCTGTAGGCACTAGATGTATGAAGATGAACCACCAAATTTTGAGATGCTCGGAGGTTTAGAAGTCAAGAAAAGAAAAGTAAATTAAACATTTAGCCAATACTTTAATGAACCTAATACAGAGGATCAAGGAGTCTGTCTAAGCATGCCTTAGTGATTCCGCTTAAGTTCTAATTTTCTGAATTAATCCCAGAGGTATTTATAATTCAGAATAATATGTGGCTTAAATTCATACATAACATTTGTTTCTTTTGCCAAGGGCTTTACTAATTGATATATGCCTGCATTACTTTAAATTCAATTTCTTGATCTCTTTAATTTTGCCATATATACGCACAGCATTAATATATGGAATTATTATTTACTTTTCTTGCCACTAAGAGGGCATCATATATTGCTGAAGTACCTAGCTTCGGAAGATGTTCACTTTTCATCTGCGTTAGTGGGAGCTCTTTCATGATTTTTAAGGACAATTTTCTGATATATATTTAGATTGCTGGCTTTAGTGGGAGCTCTTTCATAACTCAGACTTGCTAAGTATTGGTTGATTTTCTATCAGGATAATGGTAAAAAAAGGCATATACTTCATCATATTCTTGTATGTTATTCTTTTTATCAAGGATTCCTGGTTATTCTTTTTATCAAGGATTCCTGTGCCACTGGCACCGCTTGTGCCGCTGTGCCAGCGGCATGGGGCGTGCCAATGTCGACACGCCCCTTTGTGCTAATGGCACTCCCACTAGCACATTGGCACGCATTGGCACACATTGGCATGGATTTTTTTTTATCAAATGTTCATAAAAAAACATAGCCTTTTAGATTGTTTTAATATCTCTAATTATTGCTCAAGTATTATATCTCGTACAATTTAGTAAAAAGGGAGCCATAAAAATCTTAATAACTAATAAAAAATGTTTTATATATATTATGTAAGTATATGCTTTGAAACAAAACTAAAGCCATAATTGGGTTAAAAAATGTATAGAAAGACACTACCATAAGGAAATTCATTACATCTAAGATGATAAAATTTTTTTTTGAGGGAGATCTTCTTTTTGTTTCTTTTTTCACTAAAAGTTGATGTCTTATGCAATTGAACTCATTAATTGCAATTAATGTTAGCAGATTTACAAGATTTATATTTGGAAAAACCTTTGTAAAATTTTTCACCTGAAAAAAAACTTCAAAAGACCTTCAAAAACTCAAAAAAAATATTTTGTCGATACCGTATCGGCACACCCCCATGCCACATTTTGGCATGGCGTCCGCGCAGTACAGCACAGAAGACATGTGCAATCTTTCCTTTTTATTAAAAGTTTTAATGGCCAATTAGTTGTTATGATGGCTACCATGTACTTTTTATTTGCTATTATGCCAATACCATATATATTTATCCTAATATCAGACACTGATTCTATTTTTGTGGCTTTATTAGTTAGACTATTTTGAAGTCTCTTCTTCTAACGTTCTGTAAAGTTTACTCCACAGACTTACTTTTAGAACTGTACAGGCTGTTTTGGAGACTGTAGCTATTATTACGCATGACAAGTCAAAGAAAAATGGTTCGGAGGAGAAAAGGTATAAAAATATTTTCAAGGTGGCATTAACTAGCTGCAATTTAACGATGAGTTTATGGTGACTTCTATATTGCCTTTTATTATAGCGCCGGCAAATCTTTCCAAATTGGTGATGTCTTTTCACTGGAAAATGAGGGTTCTGATGATACTACAACCTTGATAGATAGAAAGGTAATTTCACAGACAACATGTTTTACTGATATGCAGAAATTTTTGGGTTTTTTTTGTCTGATAATTTTTGATTGACCCTTCTAAAGCACTTTCTTGTAATCTGCGCAGGACAATGTATTTGTGATGTCAAATCGTAAATCTAAGTACCCAATGCTTCAAGTGGATTTAAGGTTTGTTTTTTAAGTTAGATATTAGAAATATCTTGTATATAATCTGTCGTTTATAATTGGTGATACTTGTGAGCAGCTTATTTGATGACAATGATTGCTTGCAGGTTGATTTCTGATCTGGTGGTTGTAATTGTTTCAGCTACTATTGGTGGTATCACCTTTTCCTGTTTGGGCCAGCCAGTAAGTAGTTACAATATGCTCTTTTCCTGTTAAAGCAGTCATTCTACAGTTAAAAATGTGGTTGCACCTCTTCACTTATGTTGAAAGGTGCTCCACAGTGACATGTGTTCTTCTTCTGCTTTTGCTTATGGATTTTATGTTTTGTGCTGCTTACATTTATAAGGTCATTGTTGGTTATCTTCTTGCGGGGTCTCTCGTCGGACCAGGAGGGTTGAACTTCATCACTGAAATGGTGCAGGTAATTTGATAGCGTTCAAATATTTGGAATTTTATCCTTTCTAATTTTTTACCTCTTTTGTTGGTTTAGCTGCACATTCCTCTACTTCTGATCAATTCATATTGACTGGTTTCTCCAGAATCTGCTGTAGTCAATCGGTACTACTACTAAATGGTTCATCCTTAGGTAGTAAAGATAAAATAAGTTACTTATGCACCTATATACTCCTAAATGATTCATCCTTTTGGGGTGAAAACTGATTTGTTATAGATGGGGGGAAAGTGGGCAGCCCTTTTTAACCATGTGACCATTCCTGTATATGGGATTCAGATATGGAAATGGATATTAAAATGTGGAAGTCCTATTCAAACCAGATGTTAAATGGATAGGAATAAAAAAAAAGGTCTGTCATTGGCAAGTGGCACTAGGTGCATGTTACTGTGCATTCATATGCTAGCTTCTAAATAACATGTATTGAAGGATATGCAGAAAATGTTATGCTTTATGAAATTTCTAAATTGATGTTCTTTTAGGCTATTCTTAGTGATGCTATATTTCTTATCTCAAGTGTTTTCTGTATGATATATTTCCTTCACATTCAGGTTGAGACTGTTGCACATTTCGGTGTGGTTTTTCTTCTTTTTGCTTTGGGCCTCGAATTTTCATTGACAAAGGTATCTATCTGTATGAGACTAACAAGTATACTCTATCCTTGCATGATTCAATTCTGTGCTGACACTGTTTAATCTCATGCAACCACTTATCTAAACAATGCCAGTTAAGAGTTGTTGGACCTGTTGCTGTTTTTGGAGGTCTACTTCAGATTCTTATTTTCATGTCCTTGTGTGGTCTAACTGCGATGGTACGTTAATGTTTACTTTATCTTTACTGGGATCTGCTCTGTCATGTATCCCAGATCTTTTTTTTGAATGGAATGTATGAGCTTTTCTGTCTTAAGTTTGAGGTTTTGATTTCATACAGTTATGCGGCGCGAAACCTTCTGAAGGTGTATTTGTTGGCTCTTTCCTATCAATGTCATCTACTGCAGTGGTGATGATTTCAAGCCTAATAAATAGATTCAAGCCTTTAAACATTTTCTTCTCTTTTTTCTAGACTAATTATTTTACCTTTCATTACCATTACCAGGTCTCTAAATTTTTAGTGGAAAAGAGTAGTACAAATGCTCTTCACGGTCAAGTAACAATCGGTACTCTTATTCTGCAGGTTTGGTTTATGAATTGTTCTGCTTTTAAATCATTATGAGATAGGTCATATGTTACCATTTCCTAGGCTTCTTTTCTCCTTGGCTAGACCACCATACCATGTTAAACCACTAATTTTTTTTTTTTAATCATATATCCAAGGACCACCATACTATGTGGCTGTGATGCACTGTATTGTTCAACTATATTGCCATCGTTCAATCATCCAATCAATAAGAAAACTGTCAATAATGTGGCTTTTAAAAAATGTAGGCTCAGTAATCAGTATAGACATCACTTGATCCTGCAGGTTGTGATGACAGCATACCATCACATAGAATGAGTAAAGTATGTTTCTAAGCTGGAAATATTGATTTCTTAATTGCTTTTTCTCTACAGGATTGTGCTGTGGGTCTACTCTTTGCTTTGCTTCCAGTTTTGGGTGGTAGCAGTGGTGTTTTCCGAGGAATAATGTCTATGGGAAAGTTGTAAGAGGCTATAACAACTTGTAATGAACATAGTTTAACCTAAGTTCTCCAAAAACAAAGTCTGATCTGAAAATTCATATTTAAGTTAGATTTAGACAATAAGATCTGTGTTAATGTGCTTGTCGAAAAAAATTGTCACTTATAAATTTGTTATTCTTTAACAATTAATAATTGTGAGTGATGTATTAGATGTTCTTTTACAATTAATAATATAGTGAGTAATGCTCATTTGAAACATTTCCATACACAGGTTGATGGTCTTGTCCCTGTTTATAACTGCTGCAACTATACTCTCTTGGTCTTTTGTTCCTCGTTTCTTGAACCTTATGATTCAGTTGTCATCACAAGTGAGTTGTTTCCTCTGCATGATTGCATCTTTTGACAAGAATTGTCAAGAATTAGAATGCTTTATCCTTAACCTTATTATGTTTTTCTCCTAGTTATCAGTGATTCTCACTTGTCTACTATATGCAATTAGAGTTCGGTGACTTTTGTCAAAATGAAAGTTAATAATAATTTTTGTTTGATATGCTGAAAATTCTTACATATTGTTAATTAAGCTCAAATTGAACCTGAAAAAGCTAGTATGCAACAACCTGTACATGGCTGTCCTTTCAGTAAAAGTTTGTCTATATATTTGGGGTAAATTACATCATTAGTCCCTAAACTCTTGCATGACTTTCACTCTGGTCCCTAAACTTCCAGTTGTTGCATTAGAGAGTTCGAACTCGAACTTTTAAAATGTTCCAGTGTTAGTCCTGCCTTCAGCTTCTGTCACCAAAGGCAGAAATCTTACATGGCATGCTAACTCACTGATCCTAAACCCGTTTATTATCCACATGTGTTTAACATCTCCTTGATTGGCATACTTAATTCCTTCAAAAGTTTTATGAATCTTGATTGTCATGAACATTCATTATTGTTGGCAGAAAAAAGTAATTTAGGGGCTTAGAATCAGTGACTTGCATGGCACGTTAGATTTCTAAATCTTCAGGCAATCAAAGCTGACGGCAGAACTAAGCTGGGAATATTTCAAAAGTTCCAGCCCTCTAATGTAATAAATCAAAGCAAAACTTGAGCAATAGTTTAGGGACGACTGGTAAAATTTACCCTATATTTTGTTATTGCTAAATAATTTTTCTGTTAATGTGGATATCCATCACATAAATCTCATGTCTTCTTATGTCCCATAGTAAAAGCATAACCCTTTATTGAGTTCTTCTCACAATATATATCTCATTTGTTATTTACTAGAGTAAAAGCAAAAGCCTTTGAGTTCTTCTCACAATATATGTCTCATTTGTTATTTACTAGAGTAAAAGCAAAAGCCTTTCTTGAGTTCTCCTCACAATCTATCAGCACATGTATCACATGTGACATGCTTGAAACCCAAATAATAGGGCATGTGGAATTTGCTTCACGGTTGGGCTGAAATGCTTTATAATAGTGTCAACTGTTGAGTGCATAGCATCATAATTTACTACAATTGAGAACGGTCACGTGATGAAAAAGAGAGATCAAGGAAGTTTCTATAAAGTGGCGGATAGCTGTTTGCTAGTACCGGACATAAAAGTTCTTTCTTTTGATCTTGTTCCGATTGCAGCTCTGTAACTTACTAATATTTTATTGCTAAATGTATGTAATGATGAGTTCCAGTTATTGCCCTTTCAGTCCTCTTTTTTATCATAGATTTCTATGCATTTTCACTTAACCCATTTGCTGAATTTGCAGACGAATGAACTATACCAGTTGGCGTCCGTGGCTTTTTGTTTATTACTGGCATGGGTGAGTGCATGCTAAGTTTTGTCCTCACTTTTTTCCTTTTAAAAAAAACAATTTACAGTCCATTTTTGCACACTTGAACATAAGTTTTTGGTTTCTGTTTATCATTGCGCAAGAACTTCCCCACAGTGTAAGCTGCAATTTGAAGTCACCTTTTCTTTTAGCTACCGTTGATTGTGTTGCTGTTCCACGAACCACTACTGTTACAGTTTTGCTGATCTTTTACTTTCCTTTTTATGTATGTCAGTGCAGTGATAAGCTAGGATTGAGTCTTGAGCTTGGTTCATTTGTAGCTGGTGTTATGATATCCACCACGGATTTTGCCCAGCATACCCTGGAGCAGGTTAGAGTAATTTGTGTATATCTCGAAATAAACATTACACGAAAAGCATGGGAACTTCTGTGATCAACTCTATTACCTTTTATATATATTATATTAAACACATTATTTTTAATTATGAGCCAAAATAAATAGGTTTTATTTTTTTAATTAGTTAAATATAAATTTGGTGCTGATCTTAGACATGTCAAGACGTTTAAAGTCTGCATGTACTTTAATGGGTCACTTGTCACTGTTATTTGTTATTCTTCTATCAGGATACATGTTTTAGGTATGAAGTTTTTGCCTCGTTTGGTATTGCTGCCATTTTTTTTTTTTTTCAACACTAATTCTATACAATTTTGTTTGTTGGAGGAAATACTTCTCATTTGTTGTTATAGTTGGTTAGCTTACAATGCATCTACCTAAATGATAGATGACAACTTCTTTAAAAAAATATTGGAAGCAAAAAAGAGTTGTTTTCAAGTTTTTGCTTTTTGTTGCCAAATAAACACTTTGGATAAAAGGATTGCTTGCAATCCATAGTCCACTCCTGCACCTTTTGATATACAAATTTTTATTTTAAAAAATAAAAAGAAAACACAATACCAAACGAGGCCTTTGTTTTTTGTTTTTTGTTCTCTTTTGTTTTTGTCACTTTATAGTAATAATTCTAATACTCTTGTTTTTCTCCTCTTAAGGTGGAAGCAATACGCAATCTATTTGCTGCACTTTTCCTTGCTAGTATCGGCATGCTCATACACGTTCAGTTCCTGTGGAACCATGTTGATATATTACTTGCAGCTGTTATTCTGGTTATTATAATCAAGACAATTGTTGTAACAATAGTAGTAAAAGCATTTCGGTACAGCGCCAGAACAGCTTTTGTGGTAAGCATCACAAGCAACATTTATTTTTATTGTGCCACTAAGAGAGCTTTACTCTAATAATTAGAATATTTTACTCTGTTGTTTAATGCTTTTTCTACTTTTGGCACATAGGTGGGTCTATCATTAGCTCAAATTGGGGAGTTTGCGTTCGTTTTATTGAGCCGTGCTTCACATCTTAAGCTTGTTGAGGTGAATATTCTCATCCCATTCTGGAGCTACTTAATGCTCTATATATATTTAGTTAGAAGTTGGCTCATGACTTTTGAGGGATTGCTTAGGCTAAGGAAAATGTTAGAAGGCTATGGTTACAGGACCGGTTGCGCAAACAAGGCTTGTAACTTGTTTGCCTTTTCGCAGTGTTGACATGGGTATTCTCATATGCTGCTAATATTGATTCTTGACTTTTGGTTAATTTCTATATTTTCTACAAGGCAAGAGAAAAATTGCCGAAGTTACTCTCTTCTATCATCTGTAAACAATTCGTCAGTTACAAGTTGTACAATGAGTTTTTTCCTCCCTTGATCTCCTTGATTCAATCTGCTGCCCACTATTTCATATGTTATCTACTCTATTCGTCTTTTAGATCCTTTAGTCAAAAATATATCCCACCTATCATACCATGGGGATAACTTTAATTAGGACTGAAGGCTTAATTCTTGTTGTTTTTGCAGGGAAAAATGTATCTCTTGCTTTTGGGAACAACAGCTCTTAGTTTGGTAAACCTCTTCTGATTTAATTGCTTTTGTAATCTAGCCATTTTTGTCTTAGAGAGAGAGAGAGAGAGAGAGAGAGAGAGAGAGAGAGAGAGAGAGAGAGTATATCTAACTGCCTTTTCTCTCTGCAGGTAACAACACCTCTTATTTTCAAACTAATACCTGCAGTAATGCACCTTGGTATTCTTATGCATTGGTTTCCTTCCGAGAGCAGCATGCAGAATGAGGTGTGTTCAATCACTTTTTTTATTACATTCAATCGCATCTCTTAAGTAATTCCGGCCCAAGCTTATGTTCGTAGTAATAACTTGCCATAAGAACAACGGGATGTTAGTTTTTGATGATTGTCCTCTTTCTTTACTTTCATGGAAAACTTGGAATTTGCTTAAACTAGTAATGCGAGTGAGCTTCTACCAGTGCTGCTAAATTGTGAGGCGTTTCTGAAGCTTCAATACTCTTTGCCTGTTAACTGCTTACAGGATAGAGCAACCATGCTTGAAGTCTACAACAGGTCACTTTGACATCGCCCACTTATTACCTAATATAAACAAAATTTGAAGTTCACCAGAGTTCTTCCAACTGTTCTTGCTGCAGAACATTTCACAACAGATTTTACAGTTCTTCGCTGCCTACAAAATCAAAGTGACGAATAAAGAAGATCCCCGCCATTTGGCACTCGTGAGCAGTTGTTTTGTAAACTGAAACTAGTTGGCATTTCTGTGTCTTGTAAATATGCCCAATATTGGATTTCAGAAAATTCTTTCACACGACAAAATTTGTATCCAGGACGTTGTTTTTTATCTTGAATAGTTAGAAGGGAAGCTTATTCTAGAGGAATGCCTTCTTCCATTGTATAATTTTCAAAGAGGAAGTTACATGTAAGACTCGGAAAAATTGATGAAATAGCCATTAATTTCACCTCTTTTGCATATTTTGATGGTTATTGTTAAGTTTCTGTTTAAGATGCGGTTAGCTTTAGCAATCACCTTTTCTTCATTGTCCTTAAGTGGGGGCTTATCTTAAATTTAAGTCAAGATAAGCAGCATGTCTTTTCGTAGATAGTGAAACCAGAGCAAGGAAGTGGTGGTCCTACAAGTCTCATGTATATGATGAGGAAAGGTTCATCCAAGTCGAGGTATTATCCTTAATTAATGTTGCTAAGATTAATTCCTATTCCTAGATGCTTCGTAGAGTGCCTAAAATGGCTTTCATTATGCTTTGCAAACAAGCAGATACAGGAGCTGCTGATGTATTACATAGCCAATTGAAAAGTGTGTTGCTCATTTCACTTAATATTGCTATATTGGTACAATATTAACATGGTGTGGTAAAAGCGCTCAGTTGCAATACCCACCATGGAGCGATCTTTTTTGAAAAAAAAAAAACTCTCAAACAGAAAAGCAACTTGTAGTATGACTGTCATCCATTGTCTTACTCTTCTGCATGCACGAGTCTTTGATAAACTTGTAGTTTATGTTACTGTTGCTCCAGCTGCGGCCGAAGGGGAAGCATGTGACAAGACCCTTTCTTATGAATTCCTGCAAGCATAGTAAAGCGAGCACAATCTCGATGCGACAGCAAAAGATAACAGGAAATGTGAAATGTTTCGTCTTTGCGGAAATGATTATAGCAGTAAAAGAGGTACGGGATCTTGATTTATTACAGAACTATTGTAACATTGGTATGAATTCCTGATTAGATCATTGAAATCTCTTGATTCTCGTAATAGAACGACTTATTATTTTGTTCATCATGGCTATTAGTTTGGTTCAGTGTATGCAGAGCTACCAGTATTTGAGCTGAATGCTGGTGGACTAGAGAAGTATTCATCCATTCGATTGCTTATTTATTATCAGATTTCTGTGTTGTTCAGTGAGAATTAAAGAAAGAAGGTTCAGATATGTACCACAGAGAGGCATTTCTTCTTGGCAACAAGCGGCTTCCTTTTGTAGCTCAGTTTGCGGCTAAGCATAATGAGTTCTCCGAGAGTCAGGGTCCTCCTCGCCAAAGGCCTCGGATTGTCGTCACAAGTGTTCTTACAGAAATCAGCAGCACCTCCATCTCGCCTGTGAACCTTGTTAAGAAAACCTTCTTCTGGAAGGGAAGAAGGGAAAACGAAATCCAGAACCAAAGCATCAGTGCCGCCATTCTGTGCTGCTGAGCTGGTCGAGCTGCTGCTGTAGGCATCAGTCTCCGACGTCAAGCGCCAGTTCTCGTGCCGGCTCGAGCCACCCCGGCACAAACTTTCCTGAAAAGTGAAACCGCTAGGGAGAGACTGATTGGAAGTAGCAGCAAATGAAAGTGAATTGTTAAGGGGAGGATCTGCTCTGAGTGCTTGGTTATTATTGACTTGAAAAGCAAAATTCTCAAGATCAAACCCTAGAGAATAATCCTTGTCCTCAGCATTATAAGTTCCGAACTCAGGATCAAACCTTTCTTCATCGACAAAAGGGTTTAGTGAGTGAGTGGATGAAGTGAGATCACCGAAAATTGCGGGGAAATACTGAGGCAACTGTGCGAGCGGTTTCCCAGGTTCTTCCTCCCATTGGAAGGGGACACTCACAACAAGTTTAGCTGGAGATGGAAATGAGATCAAGGAGGTTGGATTGGAAATCCACTCCCTTTTGGGTGTGCCAGGTTTCAGCTCCCACAGAAATGGAACTGAAATCTGCTGCTTCACCCTTTGCCTCGGATTAAATTCCACAAGTCCTGTTTCCTCAGGCATCTCCAATGTAGGATTGGCTTCAGATAGGTTGTAGTTCACATCATAGAATGTGGTATTTGTAGGAGTGCTGCTGAGGTTTAGATAAGCTGCTCCTTGGTCAAATTGCTATGGTTGAACTATCCCCCTCAGGGAGAAACAAAAAGCTTACTATACCCACTCCTCTTATGTTATTAATACATGAGTTCAGTAAACAATAGAAATCTTTCATAAATAGCTGGGGTTACCATCATTTGCTAAGCGAAACAAAAGGAAGAAAATGCTGCAACCAACAAAATAACAATTTATTGCAAAATAAATTTGAGGTTCCATGTATCAAATGCAACAACAATGGTGACAGAGTAAAGAATGAAACGAAAGAATGTGATATAATTTATCTTTGTGCCACCAAAAGCAATCACCCTTGCACGACAAATATTTACCGCGAGAGGTATCATGAATTGTTCCTAACCGACTCCAAAAACTGCACCACCTCCGCCATGCTCGGCCGCCTCGTCGTTGCCTCGGAAGTGCATATCAACCCTATTTTCAGCACCTGAATCAATTCGCTCTCTACAAACTCCTGCAAATTCCCATCGAAGCAATCGGATGGGGTACCGTCCTCTAAAACCTCCCTCACGTAGTCGCGCAGCACCACCACCTTCGCCGCCCCCGGGCTATCCACCGGCTTCCGTCCTGTTACAATCTCCAGCAAAACTACCCCGAAGCTGTACACGTCACACTTATCACTATACCGCAAGCTCTGAGAGGCTAACTCCGGCGCTACGTACCCAACTGCAGTATGAAACTTCGTCAATTGAAGGCTACCGAGAATCGGTAACAACTTGCCCAACCCATAATCCGATAACTTAGCTTCGTACTCTTCATCTAACAATATGTTAGTAGACTTAATGTTAAGATGCAGGATTTGGGGTTTGCAATCATGGTGGAGATAAGCGAGGGCTCGAGCCGTTCCAAGAGCTATTCTGAACCGTTGCGACCAGAGGAGCTTACTTGTGCCTCTGCCGCTGCTGCTACTAGAATAGGGAAAGTGATTCCCATGCAGGTGATCGAAGAGATTCCCGTTAGGGATGAATTCGGAGAGAATCAACTGCATTGTGGATGACCAGTAGTAGCCCTGGAAAGCAACCAGATTTGGGTGGCTGAGACTGCCGAGCCGGCCCATCTCCTGCTCGAACTCATCCTGGTTCCGAATTCTCCCTAAGGTTTCGAGCCTCTTCACGGCGATCGATACCCCGCCCTCGAAGCTGGCCTTGTACACCGTGCCTATCGATCCGCCGCCTATAATGCAGTCCTTATCGAGAAGCGCCTTGGTACCCGTCTCCCAGTCTTCGTACTTGGAAGGTAAGCTCTTGCTGAAGAGGACCAACTTTCCGATGATCACGTTCGATCCGGTGGAAAGAGGCGGCGTGCTCTCGGATACCAAGACCTCCTCCTGCGGCCCTCTCTTTCTATACGCCCTGATGTTCATAATTGTGACGATACAAACTCCGACGAAAATGATCGCCGCGGCAACAATGACCACTATGGCGGAAACACTCAACGGTCTTGTCGTTCTCCGTGAACCGCCGCCGCAGATGTTGTTCAACGGAGGGCCGCAGAGCTTCGGATTGTGCATGAAAGCTGAGAAGCCGAATCTTTGAAGGTAAGAAGGGATGGTGCCGGAGAGATCGTTGTAGGAGAGATTGAAGTAGGTTAATTTTGTCAGGTTTTCCAGGCGGGGGATGGCGTCCGTGAGTGAATTCTCCGACAGATCGAGGAATTCGATGTTGGTGAGGTTGTCGAGGGCGCCGGGGATTCCTCCCTGCAAGCGGTTCCCGGACAGATCCCTGCATCGGCCACAAACTCTTAAAAAAAATTCATTGGATTGGCGAAAGCAAACGAGATATATTATTCGGGAGAGAAGGCTGCGATTGCTACTACTTACAGCTGGAGAAGCCAGAGGCATCGGCCCAGGGAAGCCGGGATGTCGTCGGAGAGTTGAAGGTTTTCGAGATCGAGCACCATGAGCAGCTCGATCCCGCCGAGCTCCGGCGGGATGGGGCCTCCTACGGCGGCGTTGTTCCCCAGCCTGAGAATTGAGAGCGATTTGAGTGTCCCGAACTCGGCCGGGATGGTTCCGGTGAGATTGTTAGATCCCAAATCCAAATACTTCAATGCCTGGCAATTGACAACGCTGGCAGGGATTCCGCCGCCGAGAGCATTCCCGGAGACGTCGAAATAGCTCAGCCTCCTCCCGCAGGTGGCGATCTCCGGAATCTCTCCGACGAAGCTGTTCGCCGATGCATTGAAGTAGGTGACGTTCACGAGGCTGAGGATGCCGAAGGGGATCGATCCGGAGAAGGAATTGCTCCCGATATCGAACAGGCTCAAGCTCCGGCACTGGGAGACCTTATCGGCGACGGTGCCCGAGAGGGAATTGCTGCGGAGGGAGACGTAGTTGATCTCCGGGGGGTCGCAGATCTGCGGCGGGAACCCGCCGGCGAGGCCGTTGAAGGAGAAGTCGAATCCGACGAGCTTGGAGCAGTTCCCGATGGATCCGGGGACGGGGCCGGTGAGGGCGTTGTGGGAGAGTGAGACGTAGCGGGTCTTGATGCAGCTGCGGAAGAGCTCGTCGGGGATCTCGCCGGAGAAGGCGTTGTAGGAGAGGTCGAGGAGGCGGAGCCCGGGGAAGGAGCCGAGGAAGGAGGGGACGGCGCCGGAGAGGGCGTTGCGGCTGAGATTGAGCTTGTGGAGGGTGGGGGCGAGCGCGGCGAACTGGGGCGGGATCTCCCCGGAGAAGCGGTTGCCGAAGAGGGAGATGATCTGGAGCGAGGGGAGGCGGGAGAGCGACGCGGATAGGGTTCCGGCGAGGTCGGCGCTGTGGACGAGCACCTTCACGACGGCGCCGGATGGGTCGCAGGTCACCCCGACGAAGTCCAGGCACGGGTCCCCGCCGGGGCTCCACGTCGCGAGCGCCCCGCTCGGGTCGGAGCTCACGTTGCCCTTGAACTCCAGGAGTATCTCCTTCTCCGCCGCCGTCGCCGCCTCCGCGCGCGGCGGCGGCGCCACCACCGCCGCCGCCGCGACGACGACGACGACGACGACGATGAAGTCGAAGATACGGTCACGGCGCCGGAGGAGCCTCATTCCCGCCGTCCGTTACCGACGGCGTGGGGTGCGGTCACAGCCCCGGTAAGCATCATCTCCACACTGTTGTTAGAATGCTCACCCTACGCTTTTTAGTACTACTCGTAGCAGTAGCAATAAATAAAAAAGTAGCAGTAGGTCAGTAGGTGAGAGGTAGAGGTAAAGCAGTATTAAATGCGTAGTGTGGGGAGGGGACTCCTCCGGTGAGGCTAATAAATAGTGGGGAAGCACGTGTGTGTTCGTTCTTTTAATTTTATGCGCACAGTAAGGCCGTAAGGGGGGGATCCCCCTGCGTTAAAGGGACTTAGAAATTCAAGTGGTGGATGGAGGAGGAGGAGGAGGTGACCGTACCCGCCATTGTTGTTGGGAGGGATTGAATGTTCTCGCCTACCACCTCCACCACCTCCACCACCACCACCTTCAAAAAGATGGGTGATGATTGAGCTGCAAAAGTTACGCATCAGTACTGCCACCAGTAGTAGTAGTAGTAGTAGCCTTTATTGCGAGAAAGGAAACGAAGTTACTGTGAAGAGTAAAGAGCCCCCCAAAAAAACAAAAGGACTTATGTGGGTGAAGTCATGAGATTGCTTCTTCTTTTTTTCCCACTTTCTCTTCATGGGAAGTAGTAGAGGACATGCTGAGGTTGGGTAAGATTGCTGGTGATGTGCTGATGGAACGGATTATATAAATAAATTGTGCTGCTTTTTATTTATTTATAATAATTAATACATGTATATATTTATTTATTTTTATTATACATATTTCAAACTCACGAATTAGATGAATAAAATGTAGAATGTATATATTTTTTAATATACAAGTAGTATTATTTTGTATTTATTTATTTATTTACTAAAAATATATAAAATTTATTTAAATTATAGATTATTTAAATTTGACCACTTAATCTTTCCAAGTTTTAATTTTATTATTTAATTTTGTAATTTATTTTAATTGAGGCAATCAATCAAATGCATTATTTATCTTTATATATTTAATTAATATATTTTATATAATTTTTGCAGCTATAAGTTAAATTAATATATTTTATATAATTTTTACAATTATAAGTTTATTAAAATAAATATTTAACTTATATTTTAGAGTCGAAGTGTCTTTGACTAATTCAAATCAAATAAATTAAAATTTTAAAATTTTAAAATATTAAATAGACAAATTCTAATGATCTATACTTTAAATAAGTTCACATACATTCTTATCTTATTTTAAAAATTATATATTTTCTATACATCTAAAAGTGGACGGTTATTATTTTATTCTATCCAAAATAAATTTTCTAAGTTTTAAGTATTAAAAATAAAATTATGAGAAAATTAATTATGGGATGGAGAAGATCTAATTTGGTAATATTCTTCAATATAATTTTAAAAATATATAATATTTAGTAGATAAAAAGTATAATTAAATCTCTAAAATAAATATCATATTTCTGCCTTTTAATTATATTTTAGAAAATAATAATAATAATAATTAGTTAGCTTTTTTCAATTATAAATGTCAATATATTTTAAAATATAAACTTTTATTTTTGAATCACATAAAATTATATTAAATAAATTATAATAATTAGATATTTTATTCTCAAATCTACACAGCGCGTAAAAGGATATGCTGCGTACTTTTATGGCGTTACCTAAATTCGAAAAAAAAAAAGAAAAAAAAAAGGGAAGAAAGTAAAAGCGGTGAGTGGTGGTTAGCAAAGTTGGTCAGACAAGCACTAATCCTCGGTACGGCAGGTCGAGCCGGCACAGTGCGGAGAATCTCCATCCGCTTCCGCCGGCCGAATCTCAAACCACTCGCTGTTTCGTGGTGTCTGCTGTCTGCCCCAAACAGCAAGAGCAGGCTCCTGAAGTTTACTTTTTAGTGAAGGCAGTAATAAAAGAGCAATGCTACATGTACACCCCGAAGGGGTGTACATCATACACCTCCATCATTTTAATGGTGGCGATATTTTTTACGGGTCACATCAAGTGACCCATCATCACACCCCCACTCTTGGATGGGTGGGGTGTATGATGTACACCCCTTCGGGGTGTACACATAGCATTTTCCATATATATATGGTTAATGCTTTGTGTACATCTTATTTGAAGTGTACATCTTACACCCCACCCATTCTAGGGTGGGGTGAATTTTACCAGTGAATAAATGTCCACTCTAGGATGGACTTAGGTGTAGGATGTACACCCCAAATGGGGTGTACAGGTAGCATAGCCCAATAAAAAAAAAAAAAAAAAAATACCTATTTTGTTCAACAAATAAGTAAATAAAAAAAATTAGTGAAGATATAACAATCCACTAACAGTAATAATTTTTGATCCAAACTACAATCGAAAATACTTAAGTCAAGTTATTATAATTAGTATGCATGTCTTTTATATATCCAATCACAACTCGATTCTTATCCGATGTGGAATAATTAGAGTGTCACAGACAATACAAGACGATAGAAGAATATATTTGAGAGGGTAAAATAGTAATTTTATAGAGATAACTAACAATTTACTAATAAAATTAGGGAAAATGCTAGATGTACACCCCATTTGGGGTGTACATCTTACACCCACCCCATTCTGGGGTGGGTGAATTCCACTCGTCACATCGATGTGACGAGTGGATGAATACCCACCCCAAGATGGGGTGAGTGTAGGATGTACACCCCATTTGGGGTGTACACCTAGCACTTCTCTAAAATTAGACTCTTGAAACGTTTAAAAAATATTTTTAATATTATGTAACGACCTAGTGTCCATGTTTTATATATACCCAAACACATCCACACTCGGATACTGTAGCAAACTACATCCCAAAATACTTAAGTTCAGTTATTATTACTAGTGTTCATGTTTTATATATACCCAAACACATCCATACTCCCATCCGATGTGGGACTAGTTATTATTACTAGTGTCCATATTTTACATATATCCAAATACATCCACGCTCCTATCCTATGTGGGACTATTGGGATCTCACAGACTCCCCCATTTAAGCCTGACGTTTTCGTCAGTCTAAACACACACAGCAGTCTAAGATCATCAGGCAATGTGAGACTTGTCTCGCTAGCTCTGTCATCTAGATTCAAGCTCAGGCGAGACTCGCCACACATTTCCGGCTGGTTATTGATTCTGATACCATATGTAACGGCCCGGCCCTTTAATAATAATAACTCGTTGGGTCTAAACCACAGCCCAAAATACTTAAGCCCGATTATTATTACTAGTGTTTATATTTTATATATACCCAAATATATCCACACTCTTATCCGATGTGAAATATTGAAATGTCACATATTAACTTTCTAAGGGATATAAATAAGAAAATCGAAATTTTTTTAGAAACTGGTAAACAATTGCTCCTTTTATTAACAAGGAGTACAAAATTTGTGCCTTATTTTAATAATACATTTTAATTTATATTTTATATTTTTTATATAATTTTATTAGTCGACATTATAATCAAATAAAGTTATATAATAATAATTCTATAATTAAATTTATTTAAATAAAAATAATTAAAATTGATATATGGGCAACATAAATTTGTATAATAGTTTATTAATAATTAAATTATTATTAATAATTTTAAAAATTAATAAATAAAAGAAAAATAGCATAGCAAGAAAAAATTATTTAATAAAATTAATTAATTATATATATAATTTATATTAAATTAAAAATTAAGCTGTTATACTATTAATAGCACCAAGTGATTGGTGCTATTAGATTTTCGACACTTAGATAAAAGAATGTGTAGTTAGGAAGATAGTGGTTAGGATTTAGTGGGTGGATGGTAAAATAGTAAGATGAAAAGAGGAGAAATGGTCAAAGGGTATATCTAACGATGAAAAATTTGGTAGCATCAAGTGCTTTGTGCTATCGATAATATAATAGTCGGATTCTTAAATTAATTATATATGTATATATATTTCTAAAATTCTATTACACAAATTTAAATTCTGTATTTTTTTTCTGCATTAGTATTTTATGTAATTTATATCTCATCTATCGAATTGAATTTTAGTACATAATTTATTAATAAAATTATATATATATATATATATTATACTAATGAGTAATTGGTGCTATAGTCTCAACCCTCCTTTAATATAATAAAAGATAAATTTGTTTAAGCTAAAATATTAAGCCTTTGTTCCAAAAATGGGATCGAAGAACATCGAAGAATAATGATTCAAAAATATTACTAGCTCAGGAATTATTGGTTGAACTAGTGACGTTAGCATGATATCATAAATAAATAATTTTTAATTTTAATTTTATTATAAAAAATATATATTTATTATTAATTTAGAATTATATTTTTTTTATCGTATACTAATTTTTTTTTACTAAATTAAGTAGATATAAATCTTCATGTTTTACTTTCTATATGATTAATATGTACTAATAGAAAATAAAATTAGTTAAGTTAATTTTAAACTATTGAATTTTGATATAATTTGATCAAAAAAATTCGACTGATTTAATTAAAATTAGACAGCTTTATCTATTTGATGATTGAACAGCAAATTTGATGGTTAAATCGTCGGTTCGAACGGTTCAAAGTAATTTTTTTGACTTATTTAATTTTAAGAGTTAAACCGAACTGCTTTATAGACTAGATCACGATAAAACCAATCAAATCGACCGATTTAATCCGAATTTTAAATTATTGTTTGTAATATTTTATCCCTCAATAATATAAGATTACAATAAAATTATATAAACAAAAATTGTGATCCAAAAAGCATGTAGTTATGCCCAATATACTTCTACTGCGACGACAATCACCATAGTATTATAGTATTAAAAAAAATTAAAAATAATTTTAAATTATTAAACATTTTAAATTACAAAAGTGAACGTATATGTAGCCTTGCTCATTTTAAAAGACAATTCTACATTGGGTCTTAGTGTGGGGTGATTGAAAGGATAGTCCTTGTCTTTGTCATTGATAAAAACAGCATTAGCTGGAGGGGAAAAAAATGTAATCTTTTGTTGGGGGTGTCCCAGAAAAAGAGCTCCAAATGGTGGTTAACTAATCAATTATCAAATAAGGTGGATACTTATGTGACATGGGGGCTAGGATTTGACCATGCCCATATAGAATGATCAAAGTGTTCATAATTTTGGATGTATATACGGATGCGTTCAAAGATATAAGTCTTCTAAATTTATAGAAGACGAGAGAAGGATGAGAGAGATTCAGGAGAAGGGTTCTGATTGAAACTACTCTATTGCAGCAGAAAAGTCGGTGTAATTCTTCTCTTAGTTAATGAATCTTACTTCACCTGCATATTTTTTGTTTTAATTTTGCTTCTCTATATGATTATATTGGTTTCAGTTTTATTGAGAGAACGAATTTATAATAAAAATCTGATTTGACGCATCGGTTACAAAATTCCAACACTAGACGGTACGGACGTGAATTGCGATGCCGGAGCGAGTTGCAGATTCATACAATTTAATATCGGGACGAGTACCAGATTCCCAACAATCACCGGTCTTAAGTTTGAGGACCGCACGTGCATTTTACCCTTATTATTATTATTATTATTATTATTATTATTTGGTATTAGTTGGACCATTTACATGTGCATTAATAATTACACATACCATCACCCAATAATTAAAATTGTGATAGTTAAAGTGGATACTTTAACAACCCAGAAGCCATAACAAGCTCAGAGCTTGAAAAGGAAATTGTCCAACTTTTTTAGGACATATGATTAATTAACTAGGGCCAATTTATTATTACTGCTTGGTTGTGGTTAAATGAGTGGTCTCATTACACTTGGGCACTGGTCCCATCACATACCAAATTACATACCCTAAGTTATAAAAAAATTTCTTGCACTTTAGCATTACAAATTATATTTTAACTATTTCTTTATACTTTATCATTATTTCAAATAATTTTAGCTATTTAAAATTATTGTTGAATTCAGTTATAAAATTTTATAAAAATATATTTATAGATAGAGTCATTTATAAGTAATACAATAGAATGATATAATAAACTCTCGATTTTGATAGTATTTAGTAAAATAAAAGATTGTTTATCTGAATTTTTGTTATCAATTTTTTGTGCTATAAATTTAATTAATGCTGAAATATGAAACAATGTGATTTGCCAATTCATTTTACTGAAGTTTTACAATCAAATTTGTTAATTTTTAATTTTATAAATTTATTTGAAATAGTGACAAAGAACAGGATATATAATAATTAACACAATTTTGTATAGAACAGATAATTAAGATAGAGACTCAAGTGCAAAGAAACATTTCATAATTTAGCCTAAATAATAAAAGGTGTAAGTTTCTAAATGATTTTATGAGAACTTGTAATTTCATCAAAGTTTCTTCAAAGTTTAAAATATCACTAATATATACTCTAGTAAAAAGCAAAAACATTCTTAAATATCTCTAGTGTTAGCAAAAACTTGTCCAAATTTGATGAATTATATTTAAAATTTTATTTTTATCTCTCAATAATCCAAAAACTTCAAGGAGTAGGTGTAAAATTGCCCCAAAATTGAATATGTTCATCCACAGTAAAATATAAAAAATAGAAAGCATAGTGAGGGGTTTACTCTCATCATACACCATACCTTGCTTTATGAACAGCTATTTAGATCAAGTTTTAGGTTTTGCAAATGTAATTGTGAAGGTAAAGTTTCATACTTTAATTTATCCCAATAAGAAATTTCATGTAACACAGAGTATAGAATTCTTTAGTTTTAAGATATTTTAATTTATTATTAATTTTTTTTAGAAAAAAAAATAACAAGCTTTTATTTATTTTTTTTTTTTTTTAAAATTAAGCTAAAAATATAAATAAAAATTAGGTTTCGAAATTGAACCTCAAATACCAACATTTGAATTCTTTTAGGTGGGGTTTCCTAAGTCCCATTGACCTATCCCTAAGCTCTGATACCAAATAAATCTGTCACGTCCCGAATATAAATCAAAACTCGGGTTCGTCAACAGATCTGTCGTGCACACAAAAGATTTCATGTACACGAAGCATCGGTAACCTGTTCAGATATATAATATACAATAAAAAAATATAATACAGAGCTGAATTAAAAAGAACTACATAATATTTTCGAAAATAAAATAAAATGGTAATAAATACAATAAACTTGAAACTGCCATAGAAAAGATGGGTTAATCAAGTTAAGTTATTTGGCTGCATTAACAATAGTACAAGTACCTCAAAAAGTTTTATTTGAAATTTTCTCATAGTTCACTGAGTACCTAACAGTAGTAGGCTCGCATATTTAAAGTTAGGCTTCATTTTTTGTACATGAATTTGCTTCCATAATGAAATCAACAGTTGATTAATTTTCAGTCCTGGTACTTCGTAGTTGTCTCACATGGCTTTCTCGTGACACCCCAATAATTTCATATCGAATAGAAGTATGAATGTGTTTGGTTATATATAAGACATGAACACTAATAATAATAACTGAGCTTAAATATTTTGGGTTGTGCGTTGGCCCAACGAGTTATTATTACTAGTGGGCCAGATCATTACATTTAGTATCAGAGTCAATATTCAACCGAAAGTGTGTGACGAGAGCCTAGGTCTAGATGACAGGATTAGCGAGACAAGTCTCACATCGCCTGGTGAACTTGGGCGTTGTGTGTGTATTTGGACTGACAAGAACGTCAGTCCTAAACGGGAGAGTCCGTGACACTCCAATAGTCCCACATCGGATAGAACTGAATATTTTTGGATATATATAAGACATAGACACTAATAGTGTTTGGGTATATATAAGACATGAACATTAATAATAATAAAACTTAAATATTTTGAACTTTCAATAAATTATTATTGCTAGTGGACTGGATCCTTACATATCTGCTTTGAGGTCAAGGACATTGACGTTCGGTCGGTCGCCACAGTTCACAAAGTCCTTATCTTTTCTTTTGCTTACCGTATACGTTCAGTCGCCACACTTTAAAAATTCCGTATCTTTTCTTTTACCTATGAATTACTATATACGTTCAGTCGGCACTGTTCACAAAGTTCGTATCTTTTCTTTTGCCTATGAATTACTGTATTTAATTAATTCAGTCTATAATCCAGTTGATAATATAATATTATTATAAATGATGTAAAGTTATTTTAAAAATATTATGAGAATAGATATTTCGTATTACTGGTAACGAATTATTTTACTATGTTATTTTTAAAATTTTAATTTAAAATTTTAAATTATTAAATTTTATATTTTTGTTCAAATTTTAAGTTTATATTGCTTATTTATAATTTATAAATTATTTCTAATGCAAATTATATTAAGTTATAATTTAGTATTAAATAATATTAAATATGACTATAAGGGTAATTATGTAATAGACTATATTTTATCATTAAAATTACTGAATTTTATAAAATAAACCAAACGTAGTAATTATATATATATATATATATATATATATATATATATATATATGTATTATAATTCAGTATTATATTACTACATTATACCAAATTTAGTAATACGTTATCAGTAGTAATATGATTTAAAAATTTTATATATTTGGTTATGTTAAAATAATTTGCAATGCTACGTGTCCCGAAATAAACACGCCTAGAAAAATACATTACTTATAAACAAATTTTATAGCAATTTATAAATTTTATAACTTAACACGAGTTTTGCCGGACTACTATCCACAGTAAATGATCCAATTTACTCAATTTATCATGAATTTGTTTTGATGATACAACTTCTAAATTAACTATCGACGTCGTTAAATAAGATCTAAACTATTTAAACTATCTAGAAATTAAATTTTATAAATTTTTTATATTGTTCTCTCATGCATGAAATGCATATAAAAACAAACACTTTAAAATAAATATCTTTTAAAAAAATGATACGACGCAGGTCTAAATTGTGTTGAAAGGGGAGAAGCACAATGACGAAAAGAGATAATATAGGAAGAACCAATTCTTCGACAAAGACAAAATAATATTAATCAACTCTCCAAAATTTTTAAAAATCTTTTTAAATTAATCAAATGCCATATATATATATATATATATATATATATATAGGCAATATTTGTATCATAGTGTAAATCAAATTTCTAAAATTTAGTAATTTTTTTAATATAAATATATCTAATTCTAATTTAAAATTTTTAAAATCATATTCTTAATTTCTAAAAAAATATTTTTTATAAATTTTTTTAAAAATCTAAAAAATGTCACTAAAAGAAAATTCTCAAAAAAAAAATCAAAAATTAATTAAAATAAAAATTTAATCCTAATTAGCTTTTTCTGGTCGCTGATATGAGTTTTGTAGTTAATATTTATTTTTCCTACTATTTAATTGTTCGGTTAATATGATGTCAAAAAATATAAAATTTAATATCTAAATAATTTAAATAATTTAAATTATATTCAACAATACCGATCATCGATTTAATAATTTTTTTAATAGTTTTGTAGAAACGGATTCATAGGCAAATTTTATACGGGACTTTTAGCAAATTAAGAAACCATTAATTTTCTAAGAAATTTCATATTTGCTTTTTATTCATCTAACAAGGCAAAACTTTAAGGCTGTATTCAAAAGTCGTAATAAATTATTTAATAATAATTTATTTTATATAAAAAATTTATTAGGTGATCAGTAGAAAAAAAAAAATAATTTTTACATCTTAAACGGTTTAATTTGACATTCATAATTTATAAGAATACTATAGCATACGTCACTTATGTGGCAAAATATTTTATTAGAAATATTTTATTCTAATAAAACAAATTGAAGGTTTAATATGATATTACTATATTTTAGACATGTGATTTCACCTCATCTTCCAAATATTATAATTTTTTTGCAAAATTTATAGAGAAATATTGAATCAAATATTTGTGTTTGTAGGTCATTGGCTTTAGATGAAAATTCGTATGGATAGGATAATAATAGTTTTCTATAGTTTAGTGAATGGCTAGTGAAACAGTATTATTTAAAAAGTTAAATTAATCAAAAAAATAAATCTATCGATAGATGACTTGCAAGTATTAAATGCTTAGTTTATATATATATATATATATATATATATATATATATATATATATATATATATATATATATATGAGCAATGCTACATATACATCCCGAAGGGGTGTACATCATACATCTCCATCATTTTAATGGTGGCGATATTTTTTACGGGTCACATCAAGTGACCCATCATCAAACCCCCACCCTTAGATGGGTGGGGGTGTGAGATGTACACCCTTTACGGGTGTACACATAGCTTTTTCCTATATATATATATATAAAGAGAGAGAGAGAGAAAATATTATTTAAAAATTAAATTTTATAATTTTTCGATAATATTTATCAAGTGATTAAAAGTATTAAAAATAACTATTTTAACGATCGATGTGATACGTTTGTAAATTCAATGGTGTAGAACAATTTAAATTATATAAAACTTTAAAAAAAAATTCTATTTAATATTTAGAGAAAGATCAAACATTTTTGTTTTAAAATTGGCTAAATTACAAAAATCTCCCTGTAATATTTCGCTTTTTTTTTTGCCCCTGTCTTTTAAAAGCCTATATTTTGCCCCATTGTAATTATCGAAATATGCATTTACCCCCGCCGTCACGATTCCGTGAGTGAGCCGTCAATTTTTTAAAAATATTATTAGATATACCCAAAATACCTTTCAAAAATGGCGAAAAATAAGTCTAAACTCCTTTCTCTTTCCTCCATTATCTTTTCCCTCCAATATAAGGTAAGGGCATTTTGGTCAATTTACCTCCTCCGTTAACGCCGTTGCCCCCTAAAGATGATTCGGTAATTACGAGGGAGCAAAATATAGGCTTTTAAAAGGCAGGGAAGCAAAGTGAAAAAGCTGAATATTACAAGGGAGTTTTTTGTAATTTAGCCTGTAACACCTCCGAAATTTGGATTAGTCCTCTATATAAATGATATAATAGGACTAAATCTCTAACCCCGCTATAGCATTTTGGATGGTAGCAAGATCCAAGAGGAACATGAGAGTTAAGCGTGCTAGAACTAGAGTAGTTCTAGGATTGGTGACCCCCTGGGAAGTGGGGCGTCACAGTTGGTATCAGAGCCATTCACCAGCCGGAAATGTGAGATGAGTCTCGGCTGAGCCAGGGTTATATAGTGGGTAGAGCGAGGCTCCCCGGCTAATGACCGTTGTGAGTGGAGTGCAGCTCCTCACAAGGTCGGCTAAGGCTAGCGAGACGAGTCTCACATCGCCTGGTGCTTGTGAGTGTGCTTGAGCCTGACGTGGACGTCAGGGCTTAAAGGGGGGAAGAATGTAACACCCCCGAAATTTGGATTAGTACTCTATATAAATGATATAATAGGACTAAATCTCTAACCCGGCTATAGTATTTTGGATGGTAGCAAGATCCAAGAGGAACATGAGAGTTAAGCGTGCTAGAGCTAGAGTAGTTCTAGGATGGGTGACCCCCTGGGAAGTGGGGCGTCACATAGCCTTTAAAATTTAAGCCTTTTATCACTATTTTTTATAAATTTTTTATTTTCAACCGTTCATTTTGGGGCTACTATTTTTGTAACGACCCGGCCCACTAGCAATAATAACTTGTTGGGTCCAAACCACAGCCCAAAATGCTTAAGCCCAGTTATTATTACTAGTGTCCAAGTTTCATATAAACCCAATCACAATTCCATCCACATCCGATGTGGGACTATTGGGGGCGTCACAAACTCCCCCCGTTTAGGCCTGACGTCCTCGTCAGCCCAAACACACACACAACAGCCCAAGATCACCAGGCGATGTGAGATTCGTCTCGCTAGCCCTGTCATCTAGACCCAGGCTCAGCCGAGACTCACCACACACTTCCGGCTGGTTATTGGCTCCGATACCAAATGTAACGACCCGGCCCACTAGCAATAATAACTTGTTGGGTCCAAACCACAGCCCAAAATGCTTAAGCCCAGTTATTATTACTAGTGTCCAAGTTTCATATAAACCCAATCACAATTCCATCCACATCCGATGTGGGACTATTGGGGGCGTCACAATTTTACTAGTCAAACGAAATTAAAAAATTACTAGATATGAGTCTAGATTACTGAAAGTACCTAGAAATTAAATTTTAAATTTTTTCGGCATCATTAACCTAATGATCAAAATATTGTAAAATTTGTAATTTTAATGATAGATATAATTTGCTTGTTTAACAATATAAAGAAATTTAAATTAATTGAATGTTGGTTAAAAAAAAATTAAACTATTTAAAACAAAATATATACTCTCTATTTGATTACAAAACTCCTATATATCATCACTTTTTGAAGGATATTTATTTTCAACCATTTATTTTTGTGTCCACCTGATGGACGAGAAAAGAATATAAAAAAGTATAAAATTTAATTTTTAGATAATTTACATGGTCTTGATTATATTTAACGGTACTGATCGTCGTTTTGAAAGCTCCATCATCGAAAATAAATAGGTGGCAACGAAGCCTATTTGCTATCGATAGTATTTCAGCTCAACTATATATATATATATATCTAAAATTGAGTTTTTATATTTTTAAAAGTACCAAGTCATTGGAGCTTGTAGGTTTTTAATCCTTGGATAAAAAGATGTGTGGTTAGGATGATAGTTGGTTTCTTGGGTTAAGTGAGTGGTTTGTGGAATAGAATAATCTAAGAGATGAAATTAGTCGACGGGATAGATTTAACGGTAGAATACTTACAAACAACAATTGCTTGCTGCTTGAACAAGTATAGTAGCCGGACTATATATATATATATATATATATATATATATATATATATAAAATTGAACTCATGTGCTTTTAAAAGTACAAAGTCATTGGTGTTTGTACGTTTTTAGTCTTTGAATAAAAAGATGTGTAGTTAGTATGATAGTGGGTCCCTTGGGTTAAGTGGATGGTTGGTGGAATAGTTATATCAAATGGATGAAATTAGTCAAAGGGTAGATCTAACGGTAAAAAACTTACAAGCACAAATTGATTGGTGCTTATACAAGCACAGTAGCCGGACTATATATATATATATATATATATATATATATATATATATATATATATATATATATATATATATATATATATATATATATATATATATATATATATATATACACACACCTAGGCTACTATGCTATTAATAACACTAAGTCATTGGTGTTATTAAGTTTTTAACCTTTATATTAATAGATGTGCGGTTGGGATGATAATGGGCCACTTGGGTTTAGTGGGTGGTTGGACAAATAGTATGATCTAAGGGTTGAAAATGATCAAAGAGCTAGAACTAACGGTAAAAAATTTAGTAGCACCAAGTGTTTGGTGCTATCGATAGTATAGTAGCTATATATATATATATATATATATATATATATATATATATATATATATATATATATATATATATATATATATATATATATATATATATATATATAGTTGAACTGGAATACTATCAATAGCAAACGAGTTTTGTTGTTACCGATTTGTTTTCGATAATGAAACTTTCAAATCGACGATCGGCACCGTTAAACATAATCTAAATCATTTAAACTATCTAGAAATCAAATTTCATATTGTTTTCTTGTCTATCAAGCGGACACAAAAATAAAGAGTTGAAAATAAATATTCTTTAAAAAATAATGATAAAAATTTTGTAATCAAGATCAAGAGTATAGATCTTATTTTAAATAGTATAAAAAAATTTCTAATCAAAGTTCAATTAATTTAGATTTCTTTACCGACCATTAAAATCAAGAATTTAAGTATCCATCGGCACTGGCCGTATCTACCGTGCCGTACCGTGCCAACAAGATACCGGCACGATACAGCTCCCGTGCCGATGGCACAATTCAAAACCTTTTTTTCTTAAAATTACTAAGTAATTTTCTTAATAAAGTTCAAAATATTTGATAAAAATACATAATAAGTAATTAAAAAATTTTGTTGCTAAAGAAATTAAATATTTCATGCCATTATGTGTCGGCATGTATGTATTTTTTGTGACCGGCACTCATCGGTACAGCTCGGCACGCACCGTGCCGTACTGTGCCGGCAAATTTTCTGCACGACCCCGTGCCACGGCACTTAAATCCTTGATTAAAATTACAAATTTTATAATTCTTTGATCACTTGTTAATAATGTAGAAAAAATTTGAAATTTAGTTTATAAATACTTCAAATAATATATATAGATTATATTCAACGGTACCGATTATTGATTTGAACTCGAGAATAAATCGGTAGCAACATAACTTATTTGCTACTGATAGTATTCTGACGCGCGCGCCCACACACACACACACACACACACACACATATATATATATATATATATATATATATATATATATATATAGTCCGGCTACTATATTATCAATAGTACCAAGCACTTGGTACTATAGGCTTTTTAATCTTTGGATAAAAGAATGTGTGGGTAGAATTATAGTGATCCCCTAGGGTTTATACTATTTCACCAGCAACCCACTTTCCTAAACCCCCCCTTAGCGGGTTATCCGCGGATAACCCGCTAAGGGGGGGTTTTACGAATCCCCCCCCCCCCCCCGGGTATACGCATTATACCACACCCAGGCGCGGTGACCGAGGCTCCCTCTTCACTCCTCCATTGTTGCCCTGCTCTTTTCCTCCATCTCCATCTCTGCCGAGCTCCCCTTCTTGCTACCACTTCTTCCCGAGAGGCGGATCACCATCAGCTCGGACTACATTTTTCGAGCACTCCTCTTCTCCCGACCCAACCATCTTTCTCATTCTCCGAGCTACTCTGCTTCTTCCTTCCCGGTGCGGCTCGGTAGCCGAGGTAGGCAGATCGGACGTCCGGGCGTCCCCGGAACCCCGTCCGCCGCCATCTCGGCAATCGGATCCCTTTATTCTTTCCCCCTTTTGGTCCGATCCGAGCGATTTCCTTCCTCGGCGAGGCACGGTAACCGAGGTACGTAGATCGGACCCCCGCGCCTCCCCGGAACACGCTCCGCCTCTATCTAGGCATTCGGACCAGCTTCATCTCCCCCCCTCTTGGTCCGATCCGAGCGAGGTACTTCCCCATCCCCGTCGCGGCACCCTAACCGGGGAGCTTGCTCGGTGCACCGAGCCATAGTGTGCCTCTCCTTTGCTTCTTCACAGGTTTGAAATACTCCTAAAAAGGTAAATATCATGTGGCATCTTGTTTATTTATAAATGTTGGGTGTTTGAAGAAATTTTGCCATATTGTTTGAAGAGAAGTGTGTGCTGGTTGAATAGATTTGCCATGTTGTGAGCTAAATTGTTGCTGCTTGTACTAATTGTCCCATGTTTTAAGAGAGAAATGTCTGCTGCTTGTACATATGGTGCCATGTAATTAGAGATAAATTTGTCATGCTTGAACTAATTTTGCCATTTTGTTAGAGACAAATGTGAGATGCTTGAAGTAATTGTGCCATGTTGTTAGAGAGAAATGTGAGCTGCTTGTACTAATTGTGCCATGTTGTTAGAGAAAAATTTGTGATGCTTGTACTAATTGTGTCATCTTGTTTAGATACAAATGTGTGATGCTTGAACTAATTGTGCCATGTTGTTAGAGACAAATGTGTGATGTTTGAACTAATTGTGCCATCTTGTTAGAGACAAATGTGTGATGCTTGAACTAATTGTGCCATGTTGTTAGAGAAAAATTAGTGATGCTTGAACTAATTGTGCCATCTTGTTTAGATACAAATGTGTGATGCTTGAACTAATTGTGCCATGTTGTGGGAGATAAATTTGTGATGCTTGAACTTATTATGCCATCTTGTTAGAGACAAATGTGTGATGCTTTAACTAATTGTGCTGTGTTGTAGGAGATAAATTTGTGATGCTTGAACTTATTATGCCATCTTGTTAGAGACAAATGTGTGATGCTTTAACTAATTGTGCCGTGTTGTAGGAGATAAATTTGTGATGCTTGAACTTATTATGCCATCTTGTTAGAGACAAATGTGTGATGCTTTAACTAATTGTGCCGTGTTGTAGGAGATAAATTTGTGATGCTTGAATTTCTTATGCCATCTTGTTAGAGACAAATGTGTGATGCTTGAACTAATTGTGCCATCTTGTTGGAGATAAATTTGTGATGCGTGAACTTATTATGCCATCTTGTTAGAGACAAATGTGTGATGCTTGAACTATTTGTGACATCTTGTTAGAGAAAAATTAGTGATGCTTGAACTAATTGTGCCATCTTGTTTAGATACAAATGTGTGATGCTTGAACTAATTGTGCCATGTTGTGGGAGATAAATTTGTGATGCTTGAACTTATTATGCCATCTTGTTAGAGACAAATGTGTGATGCTTTAGCTAATTGTGCCATGTTGTAGGAGATAAATTTGTGACGCTTGAACTTATTATGCCATCTTGTTAGAGACAAATGTGTGATGCTTGAACTTATTATGCCATCTTGTTAGAGACAAATGTGTGATGCTTGAACTATTTGTGCCATCTTGTTTGAGAGGTATGTGTGCTGCTTGTACAAATTGTGCCATCTTGTTTCGGAGCTATGTGTGCTGCTTGTATTAATATTGTCATCTTATTTGAGAGAAATTTGAGTTGGTTGATTTAATAGTGCCCTCTTGTTTGAGAGAATTGTGTGCTGGTAGAACTAATAGTGCCATCTTGGAGTGATAATGTTAATTGATTGAACAAATATTGGGATCTTATTTGAGATAAATGTGTGCTGGTTGCACTCATAATGTGTACTAATAATTGTGTAATGTTGGCATGTTCTGTGCTGGATGTGTGTATGCTTCCTATCCCCTGTTGCCCTCTTTTGCTTTTTTTGTGTGTATGCGCTCAAGGAGATTTTGTTTATGATGAGATAAACAAATCGACGATGATGACGGTTGCCATAAGTATCAGATGGATGGCATGGATTTACAATCCACTGCAGCCCCATACCACTTGGCAATCATTTGAGTCAACTTTTTAAAATAAAAAGAAATATGTACTTGGCTGATACGCAGCATACACACAAATTGGCATATATGAAGGCAAAATGGATGATAGGCATCGTACACACAATCAGCGCATATTAAGGCAAAGTGATGGCAATATAAGTTTAACCATCACCCATTTCTCTCAAACAAGATGGCACTATTAGTTCAAGCACCACACATTTATCTCTAACAACATGGCACAATTAGTTCAAGCAACACCCATTTCTGTCAAACAATATGACAATATCACTTGAACCAACAGTCGGAAAAGTGGGTTTGTCGGATAATCGCTTAAAATATCGACAATGATGACGGTTGCCAGAAGTATCAGATGGCATGGCATGGATTTACAATCCACTGCAGCCCCATACCACTTGGCAATCATGTGAGTCAAATTTTTAAAATAAAAAGAAATATGTAATTGGCTGATACGCAGCATACACAGAAATTGGCATATAAGAAGGCAAAATGGGTGATAGGCATCGTACAAACAAACAGCGCATATTATGGCAAAGAGATAGCAATATAAGTTTAACAAACACCCATTTGTCTCAAACAAGATGGCACTATAAGTTCAAGCAGCACACATTTATCTCTAACAACATGGCACAATTAGTTCAAGCAACACACATTTCTGTCAAACAATATGACAATATCACTAGAACCAACAGTCGGAAAAGTGGGTTTGTCGGATAATCGCTTAAAATATCGACGATGATGACGGTTGCCAGAAGTATCAGATGGCATGGCATGGATTTATAATCCACTGCACCCCCATACCCTTTGGCAATCAATTGAGTCAATTAAGTATTTAAATATACTAAGTTTTAGTAATGTTTCAAATTCCCCGGCAATATCCGTTCAATTAGATAGCTCCGAATATTTTCAACTATGTATTTTTCATCTTGTATGATTGAGAGTGGTACTAGTAATTCACTTTAAATTGTACTTAACTTATTGTTATCATTGTGCCAACCAAACACCTTATTCCAGATGCGTCCATTCAAGAAACAAACCAAGCATCAAGCAAGAAAGAGTGTAGCTTTCGAAGGCATCCCTAATATCGTAGCTTCATAGGAGGGTAATTCTGGGCAGCCAGCCCAAACGCATACCCGAACCCAGAATTGGTCAGAATTGATGGACTCAATTTTTTTGGCTTTGCTCACTGAAGAGCATGCATTGGGGAACTTCGTTAATGGGGCGTTCACCAGTGTAGCCTGGGTTCGAATCATATCTGTATTCAATGCAAGGACCAACTTGCATTTGAACAAAGAACAAATAAAAAATCGGCTTAAAGTTTTAAAGCGAACATTCATGCTTTATAACACTTTAGCCAACAAGAGTGGTTGGGGCTGGGACTTTATAAACAATATCCCGACCGCCGGTGATCCAGCTGATTGGGATGCAGTGATTGCGGTAAATTTAACCTACAATCATAAATATTTTTGTAAAGGCTCGCGTACTATTCACATAATTGACATTAGACATTCATTTAAATCTTTCTCCAGGATAATCCGACATTCGCAAAATGTCGAGGTAGGCCATTTCCGGCTTATAAGGATCTGGCCTTCTTGACCGAGAAAACAACGGCCAGTGGCCATTATGCTAATACTACTACAATGCCTGGACCTCAAATTGTTGAAAGTTCATCCTCATCTTCCCCTGGTGAGGATGCTACTCTTATTGGGGAGCGAATGTCGACTTTCAATATCTCATCTAGTCCATTTGAAGCAGGATCTTCAGAAGCGCCTCAATATGCAAATACTAGGGGGACGCAATTCTCCGACTCTCAAACCCCTACTCCTGAAATCCCAAGTGTCGGAGGTAGTGGAAGTGGTAGCGGTTCTGGGGGAAAACGTCCACGCTCACCAGATCCCACAAACCCTAGACCCAAAAATACCACGACTGGAGGGGGACGGCGCCGCAAATCTGACGCCGGGCTTGCTGTAATCACTGAGATGGTTGAAATAGGCAGGCAAAAGCTAGAGCTTGCCCGTGAAATTTATCAGTCTGAAAAGTCGAGCAGACCAGTTATTCCAACCATCCAGGAGTGCATGGCCCGGTTGTATGCTATGCCATCTATTACTCCAGAAAGGGTGCTATATGCAGGCGAAGCCCTGAAAGAGCCAAATAATCGTCAATTCTTCATGTCCATGACAGACGACATAGCTGAAATGTGGGTTGACCGACAAGTCGCAATGCAAAATTTCGTATATAGGGGTCTCTTTCCTGGACTTTAGATTTCGTTTAAAATGTTTATGCTTTCGTTTTTTTTATTTAGTACGTTGACATTCTATGTATTATGCTACGTAGACAATGTTTTCTTTATTTCGCATGATGGTTGATGTGTTTTGTAAATATTGACTTCATTAACACTAATGTTTGAAGTTGTGTTGAATTTTATCCCCATATGTTGCGATTGTCAATGTTCATTATATATTGTACTTACAGCATAAATGGGTGATTCGAATGATGGTCATGTGTTAACCTCCACAATCAGTACCCTCCTACGAGACCTTTTACATGATGACGATGACATATGGAATGATGTACTTGCAATGTTGATTCAGCAAGGTTATCTCACATTCACGGAAACCGTCGAAAGGCAACCGTGTCGTACCCGTCCATTTACAGGGCACCAGCTAATATGTGATATCTTGAATGGTCATCCTGATCGTGGGTACGACCAGTTTCGAATGCCGACCACGACTTTCATTGCACTGCGCGATGAGCTACTCCGAAAGGGATTGGTACAGAACACACGCAATATGACAATTGAAGAACAGTTAGGAATATTTCTGTTTTGCATAGGACATGGGGTAGCTAATAGGGTCATGGCTGAAACATTTCAACATTCAGGTGAAACTATCAGTCGACATTTCAACAATGTCCTTCGGGCGATTGTAATGTTAAAAGACGATTACATTAAACTTCCGCCGAATAATCTTCCGGTACATTCTCGAATAAGAGATAATGCAAATTTTCTTCCATTCAAGGTATGCATAATTTTATATTTGTGATTTAAGTTATTGGACATTTTGAAATGTTATTAATTCACTTACTATGTTTGATGTTTACTGTTAGAATGCAATTGGTGCGATTGATGGGACGCATATTCCCGTGGTAGTGCGCAAGAGCAAGCAACCGAGATTCCGGAATCGCAAAGGATTTACTTCACAAAACATGATGGCTGCAGTATCCTTTGACCACAACTTTCTATTTGTCTGCACGGGTTGGGAGGGATCAGCAGCTGACATGCGAGTACTTCGATGGACTTGCGAAAGTGGAGGTTTCACGGTGCCTGAAGGTATATCACACATACTTAGTTTTCTTACATTATTTTAATCATTGTGAATATTACAAATGACATTGTACATGTTTCGTAAAATATATAGGCAAATATTATTTGGTAGATTCAGGCTATGCAAATACAGAAAGATTTCTTGCACCATATCGATCGGAGCGTTACCACATTAGCCAATTTGATGGAAACTCAGGGGTCCGCACTCATCGAAGTCCACGCGACCTATATAATCATCGACATGCTCAATTGAGAAATGTCGTGGAGAAAACATTTGGTATTTTAAAAAAACGGTTCAAGATTTTGACAGTTGCAACACCGTTTCCATATAGAGTTCAATGTCAGATTGCGATGGCATGCTGTGTTATACACAATTTCATTCGACGACACCAAGGTGCAGATGCTATCTTTAACGAAGAGTTGGAGGAAGAACCAACGGATTTAGGTGACGAGGATACGGGTGATAATGCTGGGAGTTCAGAATCACGGGGAGGCGACGACTTGCGCACATTTATAACAAACGAGTTATGGAATACTCGTACTTAGGAAAATTAAGGATTGTATTATACAAAAATTATGGAGTGTGCTGCTTGTATTAATATTGTCATCTTGTTTGAGAGGTATGTGTGCTACTTGTACTAATTGTGCCGGCTTGTTTGAGAGGTATGTGTGCTACTTGTATAAATTGTGTCGTCTTGTTTGAGAGGTATGTGTGCTGCTTGTATTAATATTGTCATCTTGTTTGAGATGTATGTGTGCTGCTTGTACTAATTGTGCCGTCTTGTTTGGGAGCTATGTGTGCTGCTTGTATTAATATTGTCATCTTGTTTGAGAGGTATGTGTGCTGCTTGTAGTAATTGTGCCGTCTTGTTTGGGAGCTATGTGTGCTGCTTGTATTAATATAGTCATGTTGTTTGAGAGGTATGTGTGCTGCTTGTACTAATTGTGCCATCTTGTTTGGGAGCTATGTGTGCTTCTTGTACTAATTGTAGCCGTCTTGTTTGAGAGGTATGTGTGCTGCTTGTATTAATATTGTCATATTGTTTGAGAGGTATGTGTGCTGCTTGTACTAATTGTGCCTCTTGTTTGGGAGCTATGTGTGCTGCTTGTATTAATATAGTCATCTTGTTTGTGAGGTATGTGTGCTGCTTGTACTAATTGTAGCCGTCTTGTTTGAGAGGTATGTGTGCTGCTTGTATTAATATTGTCATATTGTTTGAGATGTATGTGTGCTGCTTGTACTAATTGTGCCTCTTGTTTGGGAGCTATGTGTGCTGCTTGTATTAATATAGTCATCTTGTTTGTGAGGTATGTGTGCTGCTTGTACTAATTGTAGCCGTCTTGTTTGAGAGGTATGTGTGCTGCTTGTACTAATATTGTTATCTTGATTGAGAGGAATGTGTCAAGCTTGTAGGAGATAAATGGATTTTGGTTCATATAATTGTGCCATCTTGTTTGAGAGAAATGGGTTTGCAAATTTTCTTAAATTTTTTTCATTTTTAAAATATATAAAATTAAATTGTTAATTTTATATAATTTTATAAAAATATATAAAATATTTAAAAAAGAAATAAAATATTTAATTCTTTTAATATTTATTAATATTATAAAGAGTAAATTAGTAAATAAAAATATTTAATCCTTCAATTCTTCTTATTCCGCTATTCACAACCAAACACAAATTTCTCTTATTCGTCTTATTCTTCTTATTCCTTTTTAACTTACCAAACACAATTTCTCTTAAACCCGGTATTACTCTTAAACCGAACCAAACGCAAATTTACTCTAGTTCCAACTTAAACCACAATTTATACCTATCCCCGGTATAACTAAAACCCGGCTAAACCCGAACCAAACGAAGCCATAAAGATTAGAGCTTATATACTTTTAAAAGTACAAGTCCAACTATATTTATGAATATTTTATCATTAAATTTGTATCAGGATTCGTGCTATTGTACTCTCTTTTTCTCTCTCTTTAGTTGACTTTACAATAGCACAAATTTCAATATAAATCAAATGGTAAAAAATTCACAAGTATATATAGTTGGACTTATACTTTTAAAAATATATAAACTCTACTCTATATATAGAGCAAGGCTTGTATGTTTTTAAAAGCACGGAGGAGGCTCCCGTGCTCCCAAGTTATTTTTTATGTTGGGACTTCCGAATGGACGATCGGCTCTGTTAAACTTGATTTACGTATTTAAAAGGCCTAAAAATTAAATTTTATGAATTTTCGATATTATTTTTCTAGTGATCTAAGTGGCTTAAAATCAATCATTTTAATGATCGTGATGTGATGTTTACAAATTTAACGGTCTAGAAATATCTAAATCGCTTAAAATTTTGATAGAAAATTCTTTATACTATATAGAATAGGATCAATATTTTTGATCTAAAATTTTAGTATCATATCATCACATTTTGTGGATTTTTTTATTTTTAGTCGTTTATTTTGTGCCATTTCGATCACTATATAAATGATATCGAAAAATCGTAAAATTTATTTTCTAGATACTTAAAATATTCTAGATTAAATCTAACGGAGCCGATCGCCCATTCGAAGTCCCAACATTTAAAACAACTTAGGAGCGCGGGGGATTCTGTTTGTCTGAAAGCATGCAAGTACTACTACTACTATATATATATATATATATATATATATATATATATATATATATATATATATATATATATATATATATATATATATATATATATTGTAACTCAAATTAAAAAGGTGAAATGGGCCCACAGACCAAAGTATTTTGTGGCTTTTTCGATCACACTAGGAGCCCACTCATTGTGGCTCGATCACACGATTCACACTCACGGTCCAAAAGGCTTCTATGTGGGCCTATAGCGAACGCTACCGCAGCAAATGCTCTTCTTCCCCGTTCGATCTCCAACCAACGGTCTCGATGGAACGAACCTCCTCGTGGCCCTCGACGGGACTCGCACGAATCACGAAGTCCACGACCGGAGATGCTCTCCCTCTGTCACCCCTAACCTCGTCCTCTTCCTCCTCTCTCCCATCGCCGCTCTCCGTCCATTAACGCCCCGGCCCGAGCGCGCGAAGGTCCTCCAATGGCGGACGCCGCAATCGACGCGGCGAGGGAGGCGGCGCCGCCGCCGCCGCCTCCGAAAGCCTCGGAGCGCGAGATCCGACCCTCCGCCGCCGCCGCCTCCTCTGCCTCCTCCGCCTCCTCCTCCGCTTCCGCCTCCTCCAATCCCGCCATGGAGGCGGCGCCGCCGAAGCCCCGCCCCTCCATGGGGTCGTCGGACTCGAAGAGCGCCATCCAAGCCGTCGCGCGGAAGCTTGCCGACCAGCCCGTAGAGAATCCCGACCGCGCCGCGTGGGCCGTGCTCACCGCCATCTCGAAGAGCGCTCGCAAACGTCCCCAGGTAACGCCTTTTCCCTGTTCTCAGAAACCCTGGAAATCTCAAATTGTGAACCCTGATTAAAACCCTAACCCTAACCCTAACCCTGATCAAAGGCGGTTTGTTTGTAGTATTTTAGCATTATCCGTTTTTATTGGTTGAATGAGGTAGAGTAGTGAACGAGCAGATACCTTTACGCTTTTTTTCATTTTTTTTTTCTTTTTCATTTTTTTTTTTTCCTGGCAGTTAGTTATGTGTCTTTGGGTACTCAAAGAAGAAACTTTGCCCATTATTGCTTGTAGATATAGGAAATTGGGTTTGTTCTCCGTTATCCTGTTCTAATGCTGCTTAGGTATAGTGTTTACTGGAGAGAATCTTATGAAAACTCTCCTACTTGGAGCTTCAGTGCCCTGTTTCTTGATTACAGCGGTTTCCTTTATTGTAGGGATTACTTTGATTAGGGACAAGATTTGCTCAATTTGGTATTATTTTTATATTTTGGATGTAATAATGTTGTTTATTGGGATGGTGAAGTAAAAAGATAAAGACAGCTTAGGAAGTTAAAAAAATCTCTATGAGATTGATTAGAATTTGGTATAATCTTATGAATGAAGCGGCAGCATCCTGCCTTTTCTCAAAAAAAAAAAGGAGAAAAAAGAATTTGGTATAATCTGAATTTGGTATAATGGCGCCTTGGTCCTTGGGTAAACTTAGATTGAGCATGTGTAAATCAGGTGAGCAGTATGGCAAATCAAGTAGCATTTACTTTGTTCTAATGAAGAAAAGTTTAAAAGGATTTTCAAATTGGATGCAGTTTCAGAGTTCAGACCTTTTTCGAACTAGTAATGGATAGAGGCAAATCTAGCACAATTTAGCTTGGTACCTCGTTTATCATAAGTAAGACTGATTGCAAGTCCAACAGTCTCTACATCACAGATTAAGCACCGATTAAATAGATTAAACCACTAATATCCAGAATAAATAATTTTTGTTATTTCTGGTCTCTTAGGTAGAAAATTACTATAGTATTGTTTAGATCAGTCTGGCTAACTGCAATGTTTTCTACAAGGGAATGAATATTCTTTTGAGGGCGTCTGAGCACAGTTTGGGCCGAACAGTGGAGGACAAAAACTTCCGGATAGCTATATTGCCCGTCAGTGGAAATCATTGTAGGATCTTTAAGGATCCGGCATCAGTTCAAAATGGTGAGCTAAATACCACCTCACAGCTGCCAGTTTTCCTCAAGGACACAAGGTTGCCTACTTCCCGAATCTGGGAACTTATTATTCTCACATAATATTTGATTATTGATTATGTATATGTAGAAGTTTCTGATGGTTTCTAGCTTTGCAGCACTAACGGAACGTATCTCAACTGGACAAAGCTCAGAAAAGATTCTCCTCAAGCTAGGCTTCATCATGGAGACATTATATCTTTAGTTGCTGCTCCTCATTGTGGTAAAATGTGCTTTCTTTTTGGTGTTTATACACTAGTCATGTCTTTTGTTAATTTTTTGGAATAGATTTGGTGAAGATGTGCAAATTGTGATAATAGTTTAATTACTGAGATATATACTAAGCGCTTTAAGTTGCACTTCTTTAAGGAATGATGAGGGCTCCATTGTGGGCTTGCTTCATGGAATCGATTTTTTTTGTTTCTTGATACGGATACATTTTATTAATTTGATCGCATTATGTGTTTATGATTGTTGGTAAGCTTTGTTTATATTATTTTGTATGCTCTGTAACTCCCATTATCTTCTTTTATCTGGGAGCCTAGTAGTTGCTATGCCCCGTCTTGCTCTTGTTGCATACGGATGATCCTATCCTTTTCTTTTTACATAATCCCTCTGTGTCTTATTTGACTCTTCAGATAGTTCCTATGCATTTGTGTATCGTGAAGTTCGTGGAGTCACTTCTCTACAGAATGGGAATGCAGTATTAAAAAGAAAGGCAGGTAAAAATGAGTGTTCTAATTTTCATGATTTTAGCAGAATTAATCTGTTCCTCAGCTGGATATTGCATTAGAATTTTGTCTCTTTCATACCCTTTTTACTTAAACCACACAGAAGTAGGAAATAATTGTATATACTAGTTTGAAATAATAGTAAATAGTAAATAGTAAATAGTAAATACTAGTTTATTTTGTTTATTTAGAGCTCCTTTATTTGAGAAATTTTCTGTCATTTAATGAAGAATTTGCCAAAAGAATATTCAATATTACTTTGATTGTTGATTTATTATATTTTTGTGGTGCTTTTAGATATAAATGCTGGATTAGAATGTCTGAGGATTGTCTTTTTGCATCAAATAGGTTTCTTTCAGTATTGGGCCTGACATGCTACCTTAACAAATAGTGGTTTTGATTTTTATCAAGGAATATGATTTGTAGGTATGTATGTAGACTGAGTGATTCTAAGCGATAATGGTATGGCTTGACTAAAGATGTTCCAGTAAGTTGCAAACATTTGTTCATCATTCTGTTATCTAACTTCTACAGTAGTACAGTGTTATACGATTTCTATTTGAATTATTGTTGGCTTTTTTTTTCTGCTCAGAGGATTTTGTTAGTTTCCTTATTTTAATTCCGACATATGCTGCTATTTATTCCATGTAATCCTGAAGAGGAGAATGTTGCTGAAAGTAAGAGACTAAAAGGTATTGGGATTGGTTCTCCTGATGGTCCTGTTTCCCTAGATGATGTCCGAAGCCTTCAGAGAGCTAACACGGTATATTTATCCTTATAACTATAAATAAAAGCTTTGCTGAAATGATTATTTTCTAAGGTTCTTGTTATGTTTTTAATCAGCTTTAAATTTATTTAGGATCTTAGGCAGCATTTGGAATTGAATGTTTTGACAATGGAGACACTAAGGAGTGAAAACCGTGCATTAGTAGCTCGGCATGAAAATGTATGCAATTTATCCCTCTCCCTTTGTTTATGTGCAATGCTTTTTCTTATAATTTAAGTTGCACCTTTGCAATTATGCTGATGATTAACTGCTTTAGAAACCAGGTTTGCCATCTACATTTAAATCTCTCTCCAGTGGTGCCCCTGCGCTTGCGCCTGCCTGCCTCTTTTCTGTCTTCTTTGTCCAAATAAATTTTCATCTGAACTGTTATTAATTGCTTGCTTCATGAAAATTCAACATCCAGGAACTGAAAGAGCTGAAGGGTGTTGTTACCAATTCTTATCTCGATCAGCTCAAAGAGCTGCAACAAGAGTTGGACGAGAAACAGAAGGAACTAAATACATGTAACACGTCAAATTTGGAACTACAGAACTCCGTAAAAGATCTTAATGAAAGGCTTAGTGCATTAAAGCAATCACGCATTGATGCTGATGAGATAATTCAGAGGTAACCATACTAAAGCATCATCTATATTTCTTTCCCAAACATATCGGACAAAATCGAAAAATCCTAGTACAAAAAGAAATCTATAGCATTTAAAGTATTTTGCCCAATAATTTTTCTTGTTCAAACTCATTATATAAGGCCAAAATTAATTTTCTAGTCAGAGAGCTACTATATCTGAACTCGAGGTACGGTTAAAGGAAGAAAGAAATATGAGAAGAGAGGAGAGGGAAGAGGCAGAAAAAGATCTGAAATTAGCCTTACAGAAATGCCAAGCTGAGGCTCAAGAGGAAATCAAGCGACAGAGTGATGTTTATCTGCGACAACAGAGAGAGCAACAAGAAGTCATCAGTAAATTGCAGGTTATCTTTTCATGGCCAATTATCGGTCCAGGCAATACTTCCTATACTATAACATAATGTTTCAAATATTAATTGAACTTTTCCCTCTAATCTCAGGAGTCAGAGAAAGAGATCCGTTCCCTTGTGGGAGCATTGAGATCAAAGCTGGTAAATGCTTCTTGCGCATCGTAATCTAGTTTCATGGAATCCTGTTTCATTGACTTTGTAATTTTGTTTTCTTTTGATTTAAATATTTGTTTTGTGAAACAGGAAGACACTAGGGAGAGCCTTGTCGCATCTGAGAAGAAAGTCAGGCAATTAGAAGTCCAACTTCATGATGAGCAGCTTGCCTCTGCAAACGGCAGAAAAGTATGTTGTACTGCATATTTTTCTTTGTATATATCTATAAGATTTTTAGACTAATTAATACATGGAACAAAAGAAACATCTTGAGAATTCATTCAAGTGAAAAGTGAGATCAGAAATAGGTTTTGGAAGAAGAAAGAAAGAGGGGAGACACTAATAAAAAATAGGAGAACACAAATATACCATTGTACCAGCCATGCTTTAACTAGGTCTTTTCATCATTTTAAACCACTTGGCTGGCAAAAAGATCTTTATCTCCTTATTTGATAATACGCTCTAAATTGATACGTCATATTTGTTTATTGATTCTTTTTTCTGGACAGAGATCAGAAACACTAGAGTCTGAATTGAAAAGCCTGAAGGATGAACTTGAAAGTGAGAAGGTAGGAAAGTCCTGTTATTTCCATTTCATTCAAATGCCATGATCATGCTTGTTTACAAACATGTTAAGTTGTACCTAGTTTGTAGGAGCATTTTTCTTCAGGACTAGAAAATTCAGCTTGATGATAAATTTCCACTTGAAATGCTTCATATGTTCTGCAATATTTTCTGAGAAAATAATTTTACATGCGTAGACAAGAAACGGTGTTGGAAACTGCAAACTTAACAAAAGGAACTCAGAATGAGATCAAGTAAATTGTTGGCAATTTCCAGCCATTTTCATGTTTCATATTAGTATTCAGCTTTACATGCAGTATTCTTGCAAGAATATAATACTGTTAATTTTATTGATATTTAAGGCTTGTAGTATCCAGCTGTGCATATTGTGCGCATTAAAGCAAACATTTAAGTTTGGCTTATTCTCTTTTATATTCATCTGAGATTTTGTATGCTCTTGTTAGCAGGCAGCTAGGGAAGAAGCATGGGCAAAGGTCTCGGCCCTTGAATTTGAAATAGCTGCTGCAATTCGTGATCTCTCAATTGAGAAACAGAGGTTCCAAGGAGCCAGAGAAAGAATAATTTTGCGGTAAGGAAACTTGGTTCACTTTCTAGCGACTCATGGATTTATCTATTGTAGCAAAGCTCCTGAATGACTCCTAGCATTTGATCAGATATGGTATACGTCTGGGTAGTCAGTTGAGATAAAACAGTTGACTAAATAAGACTCCGTATTTACTTCACTAGTTGTTGAATTTATCGTCACCTCATTTAAAACTTAAAATCACATGCAGAGAGACCCAATTACGTGCTTTCTATTCGACTACGGAGGAAATTTCTGCTTTGTTTGCAAAGCAGCAGGAACAGCTGAAGGCCATGCAGAAAACCTTAGAAGATGGAGAGAATGATGAGAATGCATCCTTTGGTATAGATGTAAATGAACCATTGTCAGGAAACATGAGAGTTGCCCATGCCTTTCGAAAAGAAACCTCTTCCCTCAATAGTAAAAGAGAAGCTCTTGCTGCTTCCCCAAACAAGGAGCAGGCCAGCCGCAGTAGTGCCAGTCATGACGATGATAGTGTCAGCAACACAGAGAAGCACGACTGCATTGGAAGCCAAGACGGCAACACTCAAGACTTGGAATGCACAAGTTCTGATAGATTTTTCAGGGGGTTCGGTTCAGATATCGAAGCAGTTCCCGCTGGGGAGCCAACTGACACTGAGCGAGTACTTGGGACGGAAAGCCAAGCTGGCGAAGGTGGCTTTGGTGAGAAGATCTGTGTCTTGCAAAAATGCAACAATATGGAAGGAGAGACTATGCAGCTTGATGATGAAACCCAGTTTCAAGAAAAAACAGAAACCCAGCTCCAAGAAAAGGCTGAAACCCAGCTCCAAGAATATGCCGAGACTGCTGGGAAGCTCGAAGATCCAACTAATGGTAGTAATGGTGGTTCTCAGTCAAGAATTGAAGACACGCAGAATAACACAATAAGAACTACCGATCTCTTGGCTTCGGAAATACCGGGTAGCTGGGCGATGAGCACTGCTCCATCTGTTAACGGGGAAAATGAGTCTCCGAGGAACACAGGAGAAAATGATAATGGTGATGGTGAGAACGCTGCTGCTGCCGCTGCTCTATTGCTGTGCTCTGAAGTCCAAGCAGCAGGGAGTCAGAGTAATAGAATCAACGGAGCCGCCAAACTAACAAGGGACCAAGAAACTTTGAATGCCATGATAGCTATAGTTGCTCCTGACTTTGGGCAGCAGTTACGAAGCGAGGGAGGGAAGAGTGATTCCATGTCTGATGCCGAGACAGAGGAAGGCGACAACGATGGTGATGCCACCGACGATGACAGCAATGCTAAGAAGGGTAGTGATGTAGATGATGATGATGATGATGATGATGGCAATGATGCAGGACATAATGATGATGGTGATGGTGCAAGAGATGGTGATGAGGCCATGATAGAAGATTCTGTTGGATGAACTGATAATGATGGATTGGTTTCTGCCAAGTTCTGCTGTAGATATTGTTAGTTTGCTTTCTTTTGTTCCCTCTTTTTTGTTAACCTTCTTCTGTTTGCACGTTTACAGTCTAATTTTGATGTGAAAGGGTTAGATTTAATTTTTCCTTATCATCTAATGCTTGCAAATTTCTATTGCTCGCTCTAATGATCAAAAGATCTTTTTTTTTCTGTTTTCCTTTTGGGGAATCATCATAAAAAGTTTATGCATGTTGTAAATATCGTAATGCGCAAGGCAGATTTGTACCTGCTTGTTGGATAGCCTTTGTAAGCGTAACCATCTTTTGGTGCTTTCATCAGGTTTAAACTAACACATACCGGATAAGAACTGATGAACTTTGCGGACTCGAAATCAATTCGTGAATCGAAAAAGATGCACACAATGTAAATAAATTTGAGTTATGACATTGCGAACATCAATTCAAAAGCTTCTGAGCTCGAAAATCTGGCATCAGACATACATAGTTCATGCAGAAAAATACAAGAATCTGAGTTCTTGACTTCTGATGCCTACGAAACGAAAAAACCATCCAATATAAACCTTTTAACAATCTTATAATGCTTTTCGTGTTTGAAAAGAACCCGCTTCGTGCAACTGTTTACCAATTATTACCACCGAGGAGAATGTAAATGACACAAGTAGAATTAGTTTAAGATCAAATCACAAAAGAGAGTGTCTTATAATTTTTGTTTCTAAATAATAGAGTATTTAATTTTTGCAAAATTTCTATCCATCTCTCTCATTTTAATAACTAATCCATTTTCGAGTTTTTACGAATACACTTAGCTCATTTTATAACAGGAAGGATATACAGCATACTAAAGCTAACAGACGATATATACCTTCACTAATACCTACTAACTAATAAACAAAACATTCGTCGTCGTCAAGAAACTGAGCATCTTCGTCTCCCATGAAAACCTCTTGACAAATTCGCCTCTAAGCTGGAGGAAGAGGAATATATGGCAATCTGAAAGCTAATCTTTACCATACCCCAAACAAACTGAGCAAGAGCAGTATTCAGGCTTATGGGATTCGGCTCGCAAATCAACCAATCGATCGATATGATCCGCTACTATAATCACACTTATAGATCAAATTTATCAAGGGATTGAGATTCTAGAGATAAATCATGATTTCTTCATCAGAACCAAACTTAATCACACGTATAGATCAAAGATTCAAAATTACTAGGTAATATAAGATTTTAGAGGTGGCTAGTACGGGTTTAATAGATGGTTCCTATCAAACTAGTCTTAAGGTAAATTTTAACATTCTCGTAGAGTACAAATCTAATCACACATACAGATTCAGAATTATCACGAGATTCTAAAGGTGTCTGCTACAGATTCAGAATAATCAGACAATGTGAAATTTTAGAAGTGATTTTTATGAATTCAAGAGGTGGATGTGAGATAGAAACACCGCCTACCAAACTCGGTGTCCGATACTAAATATAACGACAGTCCAAAATACTTAAATTTAGTTATCATACGGTGCTCGTTAGTAATCCATGTCACTATTCCTTTATCTGCATAATCTTTCACCCGGTTATTATTTATTCCCCCCCCACACACAGTCTTGAGAAACCTCCTGACTAACTTGAGGAATATCGTCTGTCTGCCTGCCGACGTTCTGCAGCATCAGAAGGAACAGAAGCACGAGAAGCAGACTTCTCCAAATTTTAATATAGAGGATGTCACAGGCGCATTGACGCTGCTCTGTGGTGGCGTATCTAAAGAGATGGGTTTACATTTATTGATAAAAATAAAAGTGTTGCCCAGTTTACGATCACTCCTTGCGCAATTTATCCATAATTACAGTCCATGTTACATTAAAAATGACATACAAATGACGAAGGACGCAAAAGCAGGGCTATCAACGAGCCGAACACAAGTCAACTAGACCGACTTGTGTTCGCTCATTTAGTAAACGAGCCGAATACGAGCTAGCTTGTTATAATATCGATCTGAAAAATTCAGTCCCTGTTCGACTTCATTAATGAGTCAATCACGAGCTGACTCGTGAACATCAAGTTAAATTATCAGCCTTACTTCTGAAAGAAAATTTTGAATGAACATTAGAATCTTAATATAATAATTAAAATTCGCAAAATTTAGGTCGTTTTATATTTGGGTCGACCTATAATTCAAAAAGTAAATTTCGTATTCGGCTCGTTAAGAATTTGAGTTGAAAAATTCAGCGCGTGTTCAGCTCGTTAAGATTTTGAGTTGAAAAATTCAGCGCGTGTTCAGCTCATTTATTAAACGAGTGATCGATTAGAAGCTCATTTCGAGCCAAATATAAGTTAGCTTGTGAACAGCGAGCGGAATTGCCAAAAAAATATCAAGAGAATTTGCTCATATTTCTCTGTTTGCTTGCAGGGTTTTCAGATGGAAAGAATTCAAACTGCCTACTACTAATAATATTGAAGGTGAATTGCACGTTTGGTTATCAAACTATAAGGCGGGTGAAAGTTTATTATCCTCAAATTTTAATTTATTATTTTTTTATAGATTAAATTTTAAAATTATTATAATCAAATTTTATAACTCAAATTAATTAACTTAATATTAATATACTATTAATATGCAAATAATATAATAGTGTTTTGATTGATGATGCGTCAACAATAAAATTACCACATCACTTTTACAGCGTTGGAATAAGATTACTAATGTGGCATATCAAGCAATCCATCATAATCTTGAGATCACCGATTACGTCTTATATAAATAAAAAAGAAAAAAGGAAAAAAAAAAAAAGACAATCTTATTAAGTCATTTAATCACAAAATATAATTTTTTTTTTTGTCAAAAATAATTTTGGTGATAGAGTGATTGATGTAAATTCGCAACTTGATACAAAATATTTTAAGCTGGCTCATAGAATATTTAGATTCAGCAGCAGGTTTAAAGGAAGAAAAAAACCCTCACAAAAGAAGGTTCAAAGTGGAAATCACTACTTAAGCAAAATAAAAGCACTAACAAAATGAAAGGAAACCCAATTATGAATAATGTGCATATTCAATATTCGTTTATAGTAACATAAAAAAACAAACATTTCTGAAACTAAAAGAATACAGCTTACATTCCTTATAAATTCCACGCGCCAAAAAATAGATTAGTTTTTTTAAAAAAAAATTATTTATGATGGATTTACTGATTGAATTAAACAAATGAACAATCCTTCCTATGGATATTCCTCCTTGCATATTATTCCTCTATTTCGTGGTTCGCAGCTGAGCCATTCTGCTGCGGCTGCTGCAGTTGGTAGAATAGAACATGCTCTTGCTGCTGCTGCTGCTGCTGCTGCTGCTGCTGAAGCTGAAACATCTGATTCTGAGAGTGGGCTCGCATTTGCTGAGTTAGGTTGTTTGACGAGCGAGAGTCACCGATCTCTGCGGAGGCAATCTTCAGGCGCTGAACTTCGGCGGTCAGTGCCTCATTCAGAGCTGCAAAAGGAGTACAAGATCAGTAACAGAAAAAAAAGTGTAGTAAAATGTGTGACAAATGAGAAATTAGAATGTGGGAGATGGTTCTTTCTATGCCTTCAAATTGCTGACAATTCCACATTCATGGTAGAGTCAGATACATGAGAAGCGAGGACAGTTCACTGCATGTGGAATTTATAGGGAAGGACAAGAATTTCTATCATGGAAGAGATCTTTATGTGTTTCACTTTCTATAGTAATTTTGCAGCCGCGGGGAGAATTAAAGCTTAACAATTATCTCCCATCTCCCACCATCCATACCATATTATGCGGTAATTGAACATGGCCATAGCAATAGGATATCTCCAGTCTTCCATGGTAATTTTGGGAAAAGAATATGAGGCCATGGATTTTATCAATGTTGAAGTAAAGTTGGTTTTGATCATCTACTTGAATAATTGATCATCATATATCTAGACAAATGCTTACGTTTCTGTTATTTTCAAACTTCTCTTTCATGACAGGATTAAACATCACCATAAGAGGCTACGTGATTTAACCAAGGCAAAAGCTACCGATTAAACCTCCATCGTCTTTAAATCATCTTAGAATCATGAGTACGAAAGTCCAAGCAGAGACGAATGTAAGTTGATGTAATATACTATCAGCTCAATATGGACAAACGCATGAAGGGTTTTTTCTCTAGAAATTACTCATAAATTAGACACATGTAGATTTTACAAAGAATTATATCCAACAATTTAAGTATAGTATGCCGAACAGAAAGAACGCAGGGCATTTACATTATCCAGAGAACTAAAGAAAAGAATGGATAAGGTCTTTAAGTGGTATGAGTGCTTAAATATACTACCTCTGTAGTCATGCTATCATATGAGGTATAGTCTAATCTACAGCGATCGTAGATCTAAATCTCTTCTTCTTTCATTAGAAACGCTAACAAGATGATTCCTTACACAGATATGATAAAACTCAAAAATAAAGTGACAAACTTTTCGAATGCCATTAGACGAAATTCAATCCTTCTAGGTCAAGAAAATACAATCTAGGGCCATTGAACAAGGTAGAGTTAGTACAAACCGCGAAGAAAAGTACATACAAAAACCTCAAAAAGCAGTGATTTTATTTGGTCCTAAACATCAAAATGATAACTCTCTATCACATTAAGGCTTGCACAAACTTAGAGATGTTTTCCATGCAAGGTGGCCATAGCAACATGGAATTTGTGATACACTGATTCTTCAGTACACTGAAGAAATTCGCCGCCTAGATCACTAAATTTCACAGGTCTCCTGTGTTTCTTATTTCTTTCTTTTTATCACAAGGCCTACTTTAGTGCAATGGAGTGCCAAACACCATTGCACTCCATTGCGCTAAAGTAAGCCTTGTGAAGAAAAGAGATGGGTGCCCAAATATAATATCAAAATCGGCATGTTATAGTAAAGGAGACAGTTGCCTATAATAAATGACTCGGCCCACTAATGAAAGCCAATAATGTGACAGAACATGACGTCTAACGAAAAATTCTGAGGGTATCACCAAATCAGGAGGAAAGGAAATGCCCAAACAATATAAAATGGTACTTCACAATGAATGCTCTCTTAAGCACTTTGACTGATATTGCAGTGATCATTGACTACTGATTATTGACCTCCCTAAAATGTTCTTGATCCATCTTCAAGTCAAACACTAAGCAATATCGAAACCATGTCTACCAAAGATCAAGGCACTCAAAAACTAATTCCATGTCTACCGAAGACCGCTGGAATAGCACAGCTAATAATAGACTGGATCAGGAAATAAAATAAAATATTAAATTAAAGTGTCATCAGGTCATATACCTGAACTCAACTACTCATAATCTTGTCTGATAAATAATTAAATACGCTACTTAGTCATTGTGAAAATTTGAGCATTAATAAATATTCCAAAGTATATGTCATGAGACACGCTAACAACTAAAGCACCAACTAATCAATAAGCAAGATAAAAAACAAGGCAAAATAAACTACCAAACCGATATAACTACAATCAAGCAACATAAAGGAATTAAACATAGCGCATTATAAATTGATCTATTCAAACGGACAATGCAATAGAGCTTGATCTAAAAGAGAAATGGATTTTATAGCGCCTTACCATCTCTTAATTGTGCCTGTTGCCCCATGGCATGAAGTCGCAGCTTCAGCTCATTGTTATGGCTTGAAAGTCCAGCTGAGTCTCTCTGTAAACAAGATTTCAATTATTTAACCACAAGGAATACAACACAAACCTAAAAAAGCTACACTATTATACTTTAGCTTCTCACAGAAGCCATTGAAATAAGGATCATAACACAACCAAGAGAAGCTAAGTGAACCAACCTGTAACAGAGTAAGCTGCGCAGACAATGCAGTAGCTTCTCTCTGCAAGATCTGCACCTTCTGCTCCAATTCAGCGATATACCTCGTCTTCCGCTCCTTGGAGCGTGCTGCGGATTGCCGATTAGCTAAAATCCTGTAGATTAAAATCCATCAAATTGTTGTAAACTATCATTTCAATACATCCTCGCAGCTTAAACACTTGGACTAATGAATTACTACCTCTTAACGCGCTTTGGATCGGCCAAAGCCATCTCCGCAAGCTTCTCATTTGCCATGATCTTCTTCATCTCTGAGGGCGTGAACTCCCCATTTCCAAACTCCAAGCTGAACTTATTAGAAGCCCCATTCGCCAAATTGATCTGCGCACAACTCTGCCCACCCTGCTGCCCCGGGGATTCCTCCCCGAAATTCAACTTCCCCATCAAGCTATCCATCGAAAGGCTCCGCCGATGGCGGCCGCTGGCCATCGCAGGATCCTCGACGGCATTCCTCTTCGTCCCTTCCCTCCTCTCTGGCTCCATCGCCGGGCTCCAACTCGGCCACAGCCGCATGCCGCTGCCGCCGTCGTTCGCGCTGCTCTCGGCCTCGTTCTCGTTCTCGCTGCTATCAGCTCCATTGGTCTTGATGCTACTCCCCCTGCTGTCCAAATCGTCGTGCTTCTCTTCCGAAGAGTTCAACGCGTCCAACCCGTCCAAATTCAGGTAGGCATTGAACAGGTCGTCGCCGATTTCGCCCTCCTGCTTGCGCTCCTCGGCGCCATTGGAGTTGAAACCCCAATTCGCCTCCGCCTTGACGTGCGGAGGGGGGGCGAGGGGGATCGAGGGTTGGAAATGGTTGAAGGGGACGTCGCTGCGGGAGCGGCGGTGCGCCTTGCGAGGGGGGAGCCCCGGGGAGGGTTTGGGGAGGAGAGGGTGCGCGGAGGAGAGGGAGGGGGCTGCGGCGAGGTCGTCCATGGCGGCGTCGGGGGAGGAGTCGGAGAAGGTGGAGGAAGACGAGGGGGGAGGAGCAGCAGGCGCGGGCGCCATGGGGGGGAGGGAGTCGAGGGAGAAGAAGCCCGGCTGGGAGGCGGAGCGGGCGTGAATCGGACCCGGTCCGAATCCGTGGGGCGACGCGGACCGGGCCGGGAACGGCGGGGTCGGGGGGAACCCGGCCCGCTTGTTGCCGCCGGCGCCGGCGCCGGCGCCGGGTTCTGGGCCGGAGAAGTGACCGTACGGCCCGTTAGAAGGAATGGAAAGCGAGAGGCTCCCGTGCGACGGTTGCATAATGGCATTATTATGCGAGTTGCTCATTTTTGCGGCTAACTAAGGAGGGAGAAGAAGAAGAAGAAGAAGAAGAAGAAGAGAAGGAGCAACGGTAATGGAGAGGGACGCAGCAGTATAAAAGCTTCTTCCGTTTTTTTTTTTTTTTTTTTTTTTCTTTGCTTTGCAGTGAGAGGGACGCGTTTTGGTGCGTGTGTTTTCTTTTTTTTGGAGGAACAAATACTACTTACTAGTACTTACCGCAGCGGCTGTAAAGACTCTTACCCCCACATGAGTAATAGAATCACAGTACCCACACACACACACACACCCTTTGGCCACCGTGTGGGGCCCGCCGAGTTGCAGGGTTTAAAATTTTTAGATTTGAATAAAATAATAATAATAATAAGTATACAAGACGCCCCTCAACTACCGGAAATCTTTTATCAACTTGTGTTTTTTTTTAATTATTTTTTAGTGTAATAAAATTATTATTAAAGTAACTAAGGTGCATATTTCAAATACATTGTAATTTAATAGGGGAGAAAATTAGTGGCGATCACATTGTGAGACGTGCTACGGAGCACTCCGAAGAAGAAGAGATCAAGAAAGAGCCAAATTATTTTATTTTTTTTTTATTTTTTTTTTAAATTTTTTTTTTGGGGTGCATGGTGGTGTACTGGTGTGTGGAATTTTATTACGGTGTTGGATTTTGGTGGGGGCGGCGAGTCAATGGCGTCGATGTCGGGCAATTTGGTGATGACGTGGCAGGCGGTGGATATGGCATCCTCGTGAAAGTTGATAGTTCACGTGGCGCGGTGGGACGGACCGGACGAATCTGATCCTCCACCGAAACTAACACCATCTTCCGAATCCGGACTCTCTCTCTCTCTCTCTCTCTCTCTCTCTTCAATAAATTATATTTATATTTTAAAAAATAATATATAAAAATGCACAGAATATACAGATACGTATCCTCTCTCACGCTTCTTCTGTAATATTATTTATTGGGCAACGCTACATGTACACCCCAAAGGGGTGTACATCTTACATCCACCCATCTAAGGGTGGGGAGGTCACTTCACAAATTGTGAAGTAACCCCTCACCACACCCCACCCATTGGATGGGTGGGGTGTGCGATGTACACCCCCAAATGGGGTGTACAAGTAGCATTTTCCTTATTTATTATATATTAATTCTTAATAATTTTTAACACATAGTATCATTACATTCATTCTTAAGTGTGGACTCTAATCCAAGTTTTAATTCCTTTCCTCTCTTAAACCGATTTTTCTTCTCTTTTTACTCTTGGATTCCATGATTTTTTATTCTTATTGAATCCGCTTCTCTTTTTTCTTGAACTACCACTTTTTTTAATTTTTTTTTTTATCTTTTTAATCTTTCTTACACTGATTTTTCACTTCCTCATCTCGAAGAATGTATAATTATTATTTTTTTTTCAAACTAAGCATGTTTGAGATGACATTATATATAATTATTTTTCTAAATTACTAATAAATTTTAATAAAATTAATCACAAATATTTATTTTTATTTCTATTCATATTTTATTATTCATATTTTATTATTCATATTTTTTTCCAACAATACTTACCTACGTCATTGTGTGAATTACTACACTAATATTATTAACGTCACGATGATATTATTATTATTATTATTATTATTATTATTATTATTATTATGTTCTAAATATTAATTATTAAATTCTACGCAACATCATTGTATCATAAATCCTAACCTAGCTATTTACATGTATATGCCTCGATAAAAAAAGAAAAAAAAAATGTTTATATATATTGTGAGGGGGACAAATTGAATTGGAACTTTGTTACGAAACTAGTATATTTTTATTTGTATTAACGATTTTCATAAATATAAAAATAAGAATATTTTTAAATTTATGATAATATAATATTTCTATCCCCTAGAATCTATAATGATTACACTATTTTACTAACATCTTTTACAAAATATCCAACTTGAGTTGAATAGTTGGTAATAATTTGAAGAATTATCAGAATATTGCAATTGCAAATTCTGGACCAAATATATTCATCAATGTTTAAATTTAGTCGATTTAAATCAATTAATAATATTTTAATTTTAAATTTAAAATTAATTATTTATTTTAATAAATTTATAGTTATAAAAATTACATAAAATATATACTAACTAAAATTAAAGTACAGTTGATTTTTTTCAAATCAACTAAATTAAAATATTTAATAGTAAAATTAAATTTTTAAAAGATTGATCATTCGTTCTAATTCTTTTTCAAAAATAAATTCAGATAAAAATATAAAGTAGCCAAACTTCAAACTTAAAAAAAATAAAAATTAGTTATTAATTATTAAGTCCTTGGCTAATTATATTCAGTATCATAGTCAAATATTAGTTATTAATAATTGGGTAAAAAATAATGGTACTCTATACTCCATAGTGGTTTACATAGGTTTGTAGATAGCATTGCTCTGGTGAATATTGTATCGGCACGGCACCGCCGTAACGTGCTCTAAGTTAATAGGTAGGAAAATAACAAGTCAAATTGGATGAAACCAAAAATTCCGTGATTGGATTTGCACGGAATAAAATTTCTATTGGCCATTGAACCATGTGAAAGTGATGTGTTTATATATATATATAGTAGAGCTTATATATTTTTAAAAGTACAAGCCAAATTATACTTGTAAATTTTTTACCATTAGATTTGTTTTGAGATCTGTGCTATTGTACTTTGTATTTCTCTCTTTACAATAATGCAAATCTCAATACAAATTCAATAGTAAAAAATTCACAAACATAATTAGGATTATATATATATATATATATATATATATATATATATACCAGCCTCTCTGTCTCTCTCTCTCCCTCTCTCTCTCTCTTTCTATATATAATAGACCTCGTATGCTTTTAAAAATATTAAGTCATTGGTGCTTATAGATTTTTGGTTCTTGAATGAAAAAATTATGCGGTTAGAATGATAGTGGGCATATTGAGTTTAGTTGGTGGTTGGTGAAATAGTATAATCTAAGATGTGAAATTAGTTAAAGAGATAGATCTAACAGTAGAAAACTTACAAACACTAATTGTTAAGTACTTTTAAAAGCATAGTAGCCAGAATATATATATATATATATATATATATATATATATATATATATATATATAAGGCTGGAATACTATTAATAGTACCAAGTTATTGGTGCTATTAAGTTTTTAACCTTTAAATTAAAAGATGTGCGGTTGAGATGATAGTGGGCCACTTGGGTATAATAGGTGGTTGGAAAAATAGTAAAATCTAACGGATAAAAATGATCAAAGGTGTTGATCTAAGGGTAGAAAACTTGATAGCACCAATAACTTGGTAGGACTATATATATATATATATATATATATATATATATATATATATATGTAGTAGAGTTTATATACTCTCAAAAGCACGAGTCCAAATGTGCTTGTAAATTTTTTACCATTGGATTTGCATTGGAATTTGTGTTTTTGTAAAGTCATCTAAAAAGAGAGAAAAAAAAAAGTAAATATCACAAATCCCCATTCAAATCCAATGGTAAAAAATTCACAAGCACATTTATGCTTGTGCTTTTGAGAGTATATAAACTCTACTATATATATATATATATATATATATATATATATATATATATATATATATATATATATATATATATATATATATATATATGGGGCTACTATGCTATCGATGGCACCAAATCTTAGTGCTACAAAATTTTTCGTCGTTAGATCTAGCTCTTTAATTATTTCCACCCCATAGGTCATACTATTTCACCAACAATCCATTAAACCCTTGGAGACTATTTGTAATGTACCGGATTTTGGTATATAAATAAATGTAAATAAAAATGGTATGAAATACTATTTTTATTGAATTTAGAGAAGTAAATGATGATCTCGAAGCGAATTGGGCCGAAATCGGATTAAAAATGAGGCTTCTAGAATCTTATATGAGAAAGTGGGCCTAGATTTTTAGCAGACAATTCACAGTGTTAGAAAATTCTGAGAAAATTCTGAGAGCTCCGTAATTATGTTTTGGGGCCACAGTAAAAGTTTCGCGTCGATCGGATACCCGGACAGTAAGAACGGGGTCCGCCAGCGATTCTGAATACAGCGGGACTTTCGGTAAACCAGAAATTTGTCAAAACCGAAAATTTAAAATGTCCTATGATAAATCAAGTTAAACTGTGGCTGCCTGTCAAATTTGAGCGAAAACGGGCGAGAAACAGGCGAAAACGGACGAAACGGGCGAAGTCCGGAAGTGGGCCTTACTTTCGGGCGCCCGAAAGTAAGATTTGGGCGCCCGGAAATTACTGTAGTGGGCCGGGGTGTGGGCACTGTAGCGAACCCGGTTCGGCTCTGGCGGGCCGGTTACTGTAGCAGCCCGGTCCAGATCGAAGCAGTGCCTGAATGTTACTGTAGCGCGCCCAAATCCCGATGCAGTGGCACAGATCTTGAGGTAGTGTGTACGGATCCCGATACAGCGGGCACGAATCCCGAAGCAATCGACGCACATCCCGAGGCAAATGCGCGGATCCCGAGGCGTGGCGCGCGGTGCGAGGCGCGGGGTAGGTGGGGGGCGCCACGTGGCGTCTCCCCATTGGCCACAGCGGTCAATGGCGCAGACCCGCGCGGGGAAGGCTCGCTGGCCCTGGCGCGGCGTCAGCGGGGCAGGCCACGTGTCGGCCTCCCGTTCGCGGGTCAGCGCGACGCGACGCGTCGCTGCTGCCGCGTTGACGCGCGGGGCGGGAGTGCGGTCCACGTGGCGGCCGCCGATTGGCTGCCGCTGGTCCGTAGGCGCGGTGCACGGGTCCATGGACACATGTCACCTCCTGGATGGCCCGCCGCGCGTGACGTGGAAGGTGGGGGCGGTTACTGTAGCCGCCTGAAACCCTTTCGGGCGCCCGAAAGTGGTTTTTCAACTATATAAAGCCCGAAAAGCCTTATTTCTTTCTCTTTTCCCCTTTTTGCTCCAAACCGAGCGTACCAGGGGAGGGAAGAGGGGATTTCGTGGGGGGTTTTGGGGTGTCGCGAGCACGCTGATGACCCCGTGGAGCGCGTGCAAGGTGTTCCAAGGAGCCGGATGGACACGTGTGCACGCGTTGGACGGTGCGACGATGTCGAGGTAGGTCCCATATGTGATTTTGGGGGTGTTTTGGCACAGTTTGGAGTTTTTCTTTTGGATTTTGGATTTGACCCCATGCCCTTGTGCATGTTAAGGACCGAGTTTTACTGTGCCATCTTACTACACGAAGCGCCGCCGGACGTGTCGAGGTGCACCGTTTTGCGTGCAATCATGAAGAAAGGCACGCACCGTTTTGCGTGCGAACTCGAAGAACGTGCACCGTTTGGCGTGCAACCTTTGGGAAGAACATGCACCATTTTGCGTGCAAACCCAAGGTATGTGCACCGTTTTGCATGCAAGCTCGAGGAAACGAGAAAATCGTGCGGAGACCAATTGCAAGTGTCTACAAGCAATTGGGTACACCACAAGGTGGGGGATTCTACCGAAACTGGGTGACCTCTCCCTTTACTCCTTTGCTTTTGGATTTAGAAGCATGATAGTAGCCTGTTAGAGGCGTTAGGTAATCATGATTAAGATCGCATGTATAAATAGACATAGAGAAAAGTAAATGTTTCTAATTGTCAAAATAGGGGATAAACTTGTATGTGTAGATGAACACAGATGAAAGTGCAACTTTTAGTTGCCAAAAATAAGATGATAAATTTGCATGTTCAAGTGAACATAGAGGAAAATGCAATTTTAATTTATTTAAATAGATGATAAATTGCATGTGTAAATGGTACTCTAAGCTAAAGGAAGAATGTAATTAGAGTTAATAGACTCTAAGCAAAAAGGAAATTTCTAAATTGCCAAATATGGATGATATTTGTATGCGTAGATGATAAATTTTATTTATGATTGAGATGGAAATAATTGCATGCGTAAAAAATGAATTAATTGTTTTATGATTGTGAGCATGTTAGGGTGTAACCCTAGGAACTATGTACCGGCACAAGGGAAAAGAGTATGTTTGGTAGTAAAACTAGGAGAAAACCTAGATTAAGAGTTAACGAGAGGCATGATATCCTAAGAGTTAAACCTAGATGAACGAGTGACACTGTCTTAGAGGATAACCTAAGATTGAGAATAGGTTATTTAACATAGAGTACGTCAAGGAACTCTAGGTTAAACATGATATAAGACTTAGGTAAAGAAAACCTAAGGTGAGCTAGTGGGTTGAGAATAGATTATTTAACACAGAGTCAAGGAACTCTAGGTTAAACATGATATGAAACCTAGGTAAGGAAACCTAAGGTGAGCTAGTGGAGTTTAAACTCACAGATAATGAATTAGAGTCAAGGTAACATTAAATGCAAAGTGGAACAGGTAAATAGAGTTAATGTAACTCCAGGTTCAACAGGGAAAAAGAAAAAGAGTATGTGGCCATAAAGTTTAAAGAATTAAATAGATAGCAAAGTGATTAACTTAGAGTCAAACTCTAATGACAAGTATGTGTGATCACAAAGTTAAAAAGCCAAATAATACAACCCTAGAGTGGGTCATAGGGTGTCTGGGCAAATGGACAATCACTTTAACTTTAATTTCAGTTAAATGAATGAAAGGGAAATGATAAGAGTTCAAGAGACTCTCTAGTTATCCTTATGGCAAGACCTAGGATAAGAGGTAAATTAATGCAAAAGGCAAAGTTTAAAAGCAAGCTAAAAGTGGCTAAAGAGTTAAGAAAAATTACCAAGTGGCAAGATTAAGTGTAAAAACAAATGAACAAGAGGTTCAAATCTCAATTGGTGTTAGAGACACCCAAGCTATCTTAGAGTAAAGAACTTAGGATAAAAAAGAAAAGTAAAAGAGAAAGCATTAAGGCATAAATGCTAACGGGAGGGTTGAGCATATGTCACTCCCGGGTAGATGAGTGCCAAGGTGCTTTAAACTCATCTGAAACCAAAGTGTAAAGGAAATGCTTAAAGAGCAAAGAAGCTAAAGGCTTAATTGAACAAAAGAAGATAATGCTTACAGAAAGGTAAAAAGGGAAAATAAAGTACATTGGGCCGAGCACTACGGGAGGCGGTGCTACAACCTGTTCTTGTTTGATTGGGGTTGTAGGCATCCGTCTTTTGGAACCCCCGGACCCGGTAAATGTAAGTTGTAAAAGAAAAAGTCTGAAATGGCTATTGGGAGGGTTGAGCATATGTCACTCCCAAATGAATTAAAGAATTAAAGGCAAGTTGCCATTGGGAGGGTTGAGCATATTTCACTCCCAGGGGGAAGTGTGTGAGCAAGACTCAGCTTCCCAAAGGTAAGGCAATGTAAAGAGCTAAAGGCTAAAGGAAAGAAAAGAAAATGATAAAACGGGCGTACCTTCGGGGGTAAAACGTAGATCTTGTCGGAGTGCATGGGCAGTGACCCTCTCCCGGGCAGTGTCCCGTATGACAAGTTCCCCGTAGGACGGGGTAGCACTTAAGGTGCTATCGGCAACCTTGAAAATCTTGTCTTATGGTAGCATGACTGCCGGGCTGGGGCCCTTCGGGCAAGAATTTTCGAGGGTTAGCAACTTGAATTAAAGCACAAGAATGTGAAAAAGGTAAAGAGAAAAGCAGAGTGGCCTAGGTGGCCGGGTTAGTATAGCCCTGTTGTAGCGGCATAGTTGCCGAGTTTTGGATAGGGGCCCAGAGGGGCAAGATTGATAGCAATGAGACAAAGAAAATACACAGATAGAGTAGAGTTATTCATACATGTTATGATCATGCTAGTTGGCATCTGCAGTTATTTTTAGCATAGATTATCTTGCTATCTTGCTTCCATTGGACCAAGTGGTGTAGGACATTCTTTCTCGGTGGTTGAACCCACTGGGAACTTTGTTGTAGTTCTCACACCCTCAGGTGACCATTTTTTCAGGTCCGGATTCAGCGATCGAGACAGACGACAGGGCAAGAGCCCAGCAGCATAGAGGCCTAGAGGGTCTAGCAAATGTACCTTTTTACATTTTTTTGAGTGAACCATGTATTGTGAGGAAAAGATGTAAAGATTTGTAATATTATTTAAATTGCAAGTTGAGAGATGGAGATGTAATAAAGTTTATTTATGGTTCATTCTTATCATGCTTTCATTTCTGCTTAAACTAATTGTTTATTGAATGAAAGTTTTAAATTAGTAGTGATTTTTAGTACTCTGATATTGAGCTTCCGCATACACTTGATGTATTGTTTTGGATGTTACCGTTCCTTTCGGGTAGTGAGAGGTCATACTCGATTGGCGGGTCTGTTGGCGTGCCCGAACTGTACAAATTGGCGGTCTCGGGGCATGACACTGTTTTCGCGAAAAAAGAGAGAAACGAGATAAAAGGAAACATTTATAAAAGTCGGGGTTGCACTTTTCTTGATTATATTTGTTTTGATCACGAAAAATGTATAGATAATTTAAAAGACTTAGAATCAGAGATTAAATGGTTTAATTCTTTCCAGATATCCGTAGGTATCCGATTAATTATACTCTTTAGTCATATTTAGGCCACCTCCTATTAAAATGATTAGGATTAAAATACTCATGCTCTAATTAATTAGGTAAGAATGCTGAGTGATGTAGTCGAATTTAGAGTCTAACTAAGTCCAAAAAAATGTATATAACAAAACTAGAAGCAACAAAATTAAAATATAAGGCTAAATGGGTATATAGTCCCTACCGTTGGAATATTTTTTATTTATCTAAGTGAATTACACCAGACACTATGAACTTTAAAGCCAATCTTAATATATATAAATATATATATATAGAGTCCGGCTGGAATACTATCGATAGCACCAAGCAATTGGTGCTACCAAGTTTCTAGTCTTTGGATGAAAGAATGTGCGGTTGAAATTATAGAGTAATATATATATAAGATATTAACAGTAAAAAAAGTCGATGTATCATTGCATAGAGTTGATGTCGTCTATACTAGGGGTGTAATGTGGGTCGTGCCGGGCCGGCACGGCTCACATTTTTCGTGCCGAAACGAGCCAGGGGCCAGCCTGGCCCGGCTGGATTCAAATCTGGGCCGGGCCGTGCCGGGCCCGAGTTGATGTAGTCTATACTAGGGGTGTAATGTGGGTCGTGCCGGGCCGGCATGACCCACATTTTTTGGGCTGAAACGAGCCAGGGGCCAGCCTGGCGCGGCTGGATTCAAATCTGGGCCGGGCCGTGCTAGGCCGGATCTCTTAAGCATCTGGCCCAGCACGAGCCCGAAAGGCACGGGCCGTGCCGGGCTGGCCGGCTTTTTAAAATTTTTATTTTATTTTTTTTTTAAAAAAAATAAATTTTAAAATATAAATAATAAATTATTTCTATTTAATTTTATATTTTGATAAAAAAATAAAATTTATAAAAATAATTATAAAATAACAAATTTTAAAAAATTTATAAAATTATTTATAAAATTTTATTTTAAAAAATAAATTTGAAAAAGTGTCTTAGTCAATTGGACTATAAAATTTTGATCCATTAGACCAGAATCATATCTCCCAAGGTCTGCCATGAAGACTTTCGGAGGAGAGCTCATGGGGAGAATAGCCAAGAAGAGCATTTCTCCCCAAGAGGCTCATGGGTAGAAGGGCCAAGCTCTTCTCCCCAATAGTTGACCCCAAGGCCCAAGGCAAGTAGGCAACTTGCCTTGGGCCTTGGGGTCCGGGCCGGGCCGTGACGGGCTGCGGGCCTGCACCTCGGCCCAGACCCGCCACGGGTCGTGCCGGGCTGGGCCAACGGGCTTCAAAGGAATAGTCCAGCACGGTCGAAAATTTGGATCGGGTCGGTCCGGCACGAAGCTACAGTAACCGTGCCAGACCACGGCCCGGCCCGGAGTCGTGCGGGGCCGGGCGGGCCACGGGCCGCCCAGCCCGTTTTATACCCCTAATCTATACCCAACAAAACCCACCAGGCTCATATTTCACAATTAATAATAATCCACTAGTATCAAAATTATTCAAACTTTTGAACATATGCAAATAATAATCTAAATATTCAAGATATAATGTTTATCATCAAAACTTTTAAAATTGGCCAATTAATCACCAGGCTCATATATCACCAATGGAAAACATTAGCATTAGCCAATTAGTCCGAAAAATAATAAAATAAATTGCAACGATACATATGAGTTTTCTTGAAGCCAAAAATCACCTTTGTAGGAAACATTGATCATAATTATAACATTTAATTAATAAAAGTTAAAAGTTAAATGTTATTTTATTATGTTGTAAAATTAAATTTCGATGTGGAAAGACTTTTTTAACCTAATGTGATTTTAGCGAATGGACAACCATAGTAAAGTTCCAAAGAGTTTTCTATTTACATGTACCAAGAGTTTTCTATTTACATGTACAAAAAAAAAAAACGAAAGATGGAAAAGATATTAGTAATCATGATTTATTAATCTAATGTTGTTGAGTTGGAAAACAATTAAAAGAAGTGAAAAATTACAAGCCTTTGGTTCAGATCACCTGAAATTAGAATTTGGAACAGTGGGCATCTATCTCGAAGCACCATTCCTATTTATAATCGGAAGGAGAAAGGAAAATAATTTTTGGCAGCGAGGAAAAGAGAAAGAAGTAGGGGGATGGGTAATTCCATCATTACCAACGACCATCTAATCTGCGGAGAGCGCGAGAGAAAGAGAAAAAGGAAGAGAGAGAGATGAAGAGGCCTATCGTAGCAGGAGATGATGAGAGGGTAATGATCCCATCATTGTAGATCATGATGAGCATCAAACCAATCATCAGCAAAATTTGCAAGCCTATCAGAGATGGAGGAGCGATAGAATCACGATAGCAAGCAATCCCATCAAGAACCAAGCTCGATCGTCGCCCGACCATAGGGATCATCACCACCACCACACTCATCACCAAGAAGCACTGGGAGACGTCAAGCAAGAGGCCAGAAGGTAAGAGCTCTCGAAACCCACAGTGTGTGACGACCCAACTTCTCAGGAGGTCACCCGTCCTAGAAATAATCTAGCTCCAGCACGCTTAACCCTCTTAACCTGTTTGGTCTAGCCACCACCGAAAATATTATAACCGGGTTAAAAGATTTAACCCTATTATATTTCATATATAAGATTATTCCAAATCGTAGGGTATCACATTCTTCCCTTTTTTTAACCCTAACGTCCTCGTCAAGCTCAAGCACACTGCCCTTTTAAGCCTTGATGTTTTCGTCAGGCTCAAGCACACTCACAAATACTAGGCGATGTGAGACTTGTCTCGCTAGCCTTAGCCGACCTTGTGGGGAGCTACATTCCACCCACAACAGTTATTAGTCGGGGAGTCACGCTCTATCCGCTATACCTCTATATAATCCTGGCTCAGCCGAAACTCATCTCACATTTCTGGCTAGTAATTGGCTCTGATACCAACTATGACATTCCAACTTCCCAGGGAGTCACCCATCCTAGAATTACTCTAGCTCTAGCACACCTACCCCTCTTAACCTCTTAGGTCTAGTCACCACCCAAAATGCTACAATCGGATTAAGATGTTTAGCCATATTATATCTCATATATAAAACTATTCTAAATTCTAGGGTGTCATACAATAGTAGAGCCAAGTGGGAAAAGACAGGTGACAGGTAAGAAAGGAAATGAATGGCAGCGAATTGAAGAGAAAGCACGGAGGGAGAGAAATAAGAAAAGAGGGTAGAGGCTAAGGGTATAGCTCTTAATTCCTAAATTGGCAGAGGGCGGCGGCTTAGGAAAAAGAGAGTGAAGAGGAAGAATGAGAGAGGGTAGAGGCTAGAGGTATGGGGCTAGGAACCTGCAAGGGCCTTGGGTTTTAGTTAGTACCTGCAAATAGGATTGAAAGAGGATGATGACTAGGAATGAGCTTTACCTAAAAATCAACACCGGGCACCGACAAACTCTCGATTTTTATGAGTTTGTAGAGATATTACAAAAATTAATAGTTTATTGAATAGTACAATTCAATAAATATAAGTTATTTTATTTATAAACTTATGAAATTTTATACTCGAATTTAACAATTATTTTAAAACTTTAAATCTATTTGTGATAACAATAGAGTTAAAAATTAATATAATTTTTAGCGAAAAGTAAGGAAATAACAAATCTAGGGTCGAAACATGCCTCACTTTTTGACCCACTAATACCAAATCCGTTTGGCCACTCGCTAACTGTTCCAAATTCGTCCATCCAATTAATTTTTTATTTTTATTCAAATTTAAATTAAATATAATTAATTTTCTTATTATTTTATTAAAATAAAATTTTAAATATAATAAAAATATCATAAAAACAACAATCTCTAAAATAATATTTGTTTTTAAAAAGAATTAACATTTAAAACTCAAATAATATTTTAAAAGAATCAATAATTATTTTATAATTTAAATACTGATTCCAGATGGATTCGAGGTAGGGCTCGATAGATCGAATTCAAAACACGTAAATTGTTTTCATCGGATGCCGCTCAAAATCTATTTTTCGGTAATAAAAGTATTTCAATTTATTTTTCTGATTCGCTATTTGTTGTCCCTACTGGTAGATATTTTGCAGATCAAAAAAATAAAGAGATTCACCTTCTGTTTTATTTTCTTAAGCTGATCTAAATAGAATTGGACCGATTTTTTTTTTTTTTTAACCTTTTTTACTGCTCCATTAGGAGTAGATCCGACCCGAAAGCTCTATCAATTGGGATCCATTATACATCCCCACCCACCCATCCAAAGCGGATCCGACGGTCGTTTTAAAAATATAGGGTGACTTTTGTAATTTCAACCATAAATAAAATAAAATCACAGCCGTCCGCTACAGCTCTCTCTCTCTCTGAATCAGAACCGTTCATAAACCCTAAACCTCACCCCCTCTCCCCTTAAATAAACCCTAAACTCCACGTCGATTCACAAGCTCTCCGTCCCCCTCAATGCCGCACAAGGTAGTGTAACCCTAAAATTGCGTAACCCTTTTTTTTTTTTTTTCTTTTTTTTTTCTTTGTTTCTCTCCTTAGGGGATCTAAATGATGTGGATTTATCGAAAGGGAACGCTCCAAAATAAAATAAAATAAAATAAAATTTTGGGGTTTGGTGATCTCTACCTTCAATTGAATAGGAAGATCTGATAGATCCCCTTCTTGTATCTTGTTCTTGTTATTATTTTTAATGTTCTTGTTCTTATTTTTAATAGTATTGTTGTTGTAATTTTTTTAAAAAAATTTATAGCTATCTTCAATTGAATAGGAAGATCTGATAGATCTTCTTCTTGTATCTTGTACCTTGTTCTTGTTCTTATTTTTAATGTTATTGTTGTTTTAATTTTTTTTTTTAAAATTTTTATAGCAGCAGTGTGAATGATGAGAACATGAAAAATTTACAGTTATCCCTGTCTGATAAATTCAGTGCTGAAAAAATACTCAAATCTGACACATACATTTCTGCTGTTCAGTTTCCTTCTTAGATTCCAATTTTTTTTTACAACTAATTTGTTTATGCTCTGATAATAATTTTTTAAATATAATTAGAATTTTGATGTTATTTTATTTGATAAATTGCCGATGATGACATTGCGAGTTGCTGAACAGCAGGTGGTTTAATTATCTGCCGCATTTTGTTGAGAAAAATGCAAGAACTAGGACGGTCTGAGGCATCGATTTCTTTTTTTTTTCTTTTTTGTTATAATAATAATAATAATAATAATAATAATAATAATAATAAACATGAAGTGTTATTGGAATTTAAAAGTTCCAAAAATATGTAATTGTTTTGTTTTGTTTTGATATTAACTCTGTGGTTTCATTGAACTAAATATGGGGATAATATTTAATATGTTCTTTAAAATTTCTGATAGTTCAAAATATTTTTATTTATTTTTAGATTCATTTTAGTTATTCTCTTGGAAATTTGGAGTTTAGAATGGTATTTTAAGAATAGAGGGATAAATTTTAAAAATTTGAATAGTAATGAGCAAAATTTGTGTTATAAATTTTAATCTGTTGTCAATTTTTTGTTTGTTTTGTTTAATTATTATAATAAAATTTTATAGTCTAATTTAGTTGATTAGTTATTTATATTTTTTAGTGTGTTAGTTATGTGATATTTTAATAATTATAACTTGTGATTGATTATAATAGTATCATACTAATACTATAATACTATATTAGTAATATATTATTATTTAATTAATTAAATTGTATTTTGAGATAAGATTAGATTAATTTAAAATTTTAAGTTAGAAATCATAATAAATAATAAATTAAAACTTGAGGGTTAAAAATTTATGATTATTTTGTATAAAAAATCTATTGATTTTTAATTTTTGTAAATCTATCCCATTTTTTAGAATCTTGTAGATTCTATCTTATTTCTTTTTAAAATAATCAAATTATTTTTTAAAAAAAATATAAACATTAAATATTTTAAAAAACACAACTTACAAATTATTATTGCAGCTAAGTAAAGAAAAAAGAATGAACTATCTCTTAAATAATGTAATATTTTTTCAAATTGTGTAACATTCCGTTCTAAATTTAAATTTTTATATTGGCATTTTAAATTTAAATTTTAAAATTTTAAAGTTTAAAATTTGATACATTTTAGAGACGAGGGAGTCCAAAAATAGTAAAAAAAAAAAAAAACTTTGGTTGAAGTGAATTATTATTTTATTTTTTTTTTTATTTTTTGAAGTATAGTTTAATCAAACTTATAAAAATAGAATTACTTTTGTTTTCTGTCAAATACTTAATAAAATAGTATTTTAATGGGTATACTATAGTTTTAATATTAAATGTTTTAAGAATCTAAGTATTTATCGGTATGTATCTATTGTGTTGTATTGTTGTCAATAAATTATCGGCACGATATAGTTTTCGTGCGACATAACTTAAATTATTATTTTTTATTTATTAAGTATTATTTTTTAATAAAATTTAAAATATTTAATAAAAATATATAATAAATAATTAAATAATTTTATTGTTAAAAAAAATAAATATTATAGACATATATATATTTTTTGTGATTGGTACTTATCAACATTATTCGGCACACATCATGTCATATCTTTTTCTTTGTATATGTGTCCTAATTCGCTTGACAAAATTCTATTCTTTCAAAATTATAATATTTTTAAGTAAAATTTTTAGAATATTTAGATTGCATTAAATTTAGATTTTATCAATCGTTGCAAATTAAAAATATAGCATTTTATTCGAATACGAAAAAATAAAATAAAATAATATATTACTACGTATTCAAAATTTTATACTCTATTTTTAATTTTTGTAATTGCCAAATAGATCCTTAATATCACTCCAAACAACCTGTAAGAGTGAAAACACAACATCTTGCAAAATATAAATTGCAAGACTGAGAATATTTTAGTTCTTACATTTTAATTTGTTATAACTTTTAACTCATAATTTTAAAGTTATTATAGTTAAATTTTATAATTTAATTTGATTAATGAAATATTGATAGAGTCTCTATGCTGTTTTTAAAAGCACAAGGCATTTAGTACTGCTGAGTTTTTCAATGGTAGAATTAATTTTTTGATTAATTTTATTTCTTTGATTATAATATTTTACCAGTCATTCATTAAATTTAAAAAAAAATTATTATTATTCTAATAATATATTTTTTTATTTAAAAATTAAAAATTTATAAATACCAACGACTTTATACTTTTAGAAATATAGAAGCTGAATATATTAGTATAAAATGATACAATAAACTAGTCTGACTCAAAGCCTACTATACTAAATAATCACAAGTTGCCAACCAAATAAGAAATGTCCTCACAAGTCCACAGCTAAATAATATAAGAAATGTCACAAACTAGCTGTGATGATCATATGAGTAGAGCTTGTATATTTTTAAAAGTATAAATATAATAATATTTGTAAATATTTTATTATTAAATTTGTATTAAGATTCGTATTATTGTAAAGTCAATTAAAAAAAGAAAAAGAAAAAATATAAATTTAATGATAAAAATTTATAAATATATTTAGATTTGTACTTTTAAAAATATATAAGCTCTACTCTATATGATTATAGTAATAAATAGTTAATAATCATCTAAGCTCACAACCACATAAGAAATGTCACAAAGTAGCTTGTATATAGGCATAACCAAGGGGTCATTTGGTTAGATAAAATTATCAATGTACCAGCACGTAATTGAAACTAAAATAATTACAGCTACATGCATTTTATTTTTATTTTGTTGGAGATATTAATACAAAATACAATATATATATAAATTGTTCTGTAACAGGAAGGATGGAGGGGAGAGGAGAGCTAGGGCAGAGATGGGCGAAATGCGGGAGAAGTGGAAGACAACAGGCAGGGGGGGGGGGGGGGGGGGGGGGGGAAGTGGAGAATCCAAAGTAGATACAGGAGTAGATTCAGTGGATCGGGGGTAGGCCTCAAAGGTCTAGTCCGAGGGAAGCCCAGTGGGCCACAGGTTGCTCAACCCGAGCCCGCCAGTGTGGCCCACTGAGGCAACCCAATAAGAGATAGGAGGCCCAACTAGTCCATTGTAGGGTTTAGTTAATTTACCTTGGCATTGTAGTAATTACAGCTTAGTCCTCAGGATATGGGGAACAAATAGTAAGGAAATTAGGATGTAACAGAGGCATGAGAAATATAATTATCTTCTTCCCCAATTCTCCTCTCCTTCCTCCTCTAACTCCCTTCTACTTCGCTCCTTCCCAATCTCCTCAATTCCTCTCCTTCAAGTCCCTCTTTCACCCACAGGGTGTACCATCATCTCCGCTCGAGTAGCCTCAGCAAACCCACATCATCGCCCACTGCGAGCGGATCAGGGTTGTAACAGAAGTGGTATCAGAGCGGCACGATCCCAGAGATCGGTGCTTCCATCATCTACCAACAAGCAACCGATAGCCACAAGCAGCACCAGATCCAACTCACAGGCGACCCGAAATCGAAGGCCACAAAGCCACAAAAAAGGAACGAGGCAACCAGGCAACAACCGAAAATCGAAGGCAACAACACAATACTGAGCCCCAAGGCAACAAGAGTTTTAAGGCCACCAAGCCACAGGAGATCGAAAACCACAAGCAACCATACCTACCAGAGCAACAAACCGACATTGAGCCCAACCGAAGGAACCGATTCAGATTTAGCAGCAAGAAGGCGCTAGCCATGGCCGAGGGCACACGGCTCAAGATGCTCGACGAGCATGTTCACTCGCTGGAACAGAGACTTCAAGAGCTCACTGCAGATAGCCACAGAAAAATGGGAGAATTAAACGACAAAATAGTAGAGATGCAAATTGAAGAAAGGAACCATTACGAGGCACTGCGCAAGGATTCTGCACAAACAACCAAGAAGCTGGAGCAATTAATGGAATTCCTAGCCAACCAGCAGCAACAATCCCCATCGAAAGGTATGACGGATTCCACTTCCCAAGACGAACGGGGTATATTACCTACGCCTCCCTCGTAGCTCGCCAAGGATGATAACTACGCCCACCAAATGCCAAGTAGGGTAAACAGCCCTTTTTCTTTTCCTCGATTGGAAATTCCGCATTTCACCGGCGAGAACCCCAGAAGTTGGGTGAGGAGGTGCGAGGGGTACTTCGAAATCTATAGCATAAAGGAGCAGCAAAAATTGGAATTAGCAACCATGCACACTGACCAAAAAGTGGATACCTGGTTCCACGGCTACTTAGCCGAGAAGGGAGTAGTGCGCTGGGAGCAATTCGCGCACGATGTGTGCAAGCGCTTCGAGGCTAATAGGTTGAAGGACGTGGTCGAAGAATTCAACAAGTTGATGCAGCAGGGAACTGTGGAAGAATATCAAGAACAAATCGAAGAGCTGCGATCAAGACTTATGAGTACAGATTCCCAATTCGCACCGGGCTACTTCTTGTCGAGTTTCCTGAGTGGGTTGAAGGAAGAGGTGCGAGCCGTGGTAAAGATGATGCAGCCGAGCACTCTTGCACAGGCCTTCGAAATGGCCCGACTACAGGAGCAAAGCGTAGCGGCCATGACGAGGAAGAATCGGGTATGGTTTAAAAACCAAGGAGGATCCTCAGCTAACAGTCAGTACAAGGGAGCAAGCTCGGCAACACCAACCAAGGAGGCTGACACCACCAGGAGATACCCCACAAGACCAACGGTTGATAGAGAATTCCCCAACAAGCAACTTATTGAACAACGGAGAGCCGCAGGGCTGTGTTTCAGGTGCGGCGATAAATACACATTTGGACACCGATGTAAGCAACCTGGATCACTCATCCAGAGTGTGGCCCAGGAGGTGGTGGAAGTTTATGATGAGGAGAGCTTGCGGGAGAGCAAGGAATGGGAAGAACCAGAAACCGAAGAAGAAGGAGAAGAAGAAGAAACGGGTCTTTCAGTGCATGCACTCAATGCCGAGAACCCCCAGGAGACCCTCAAAATACAAGGAGAGGTCAAGGAAAAAAAAATGGTGATATTGGTCGATACCGGAAGCACCCACAGCTTCATCGACATTAACACCGCAAAGGAGGTCAGGGCTGTGGTGGCCCAGGTTCCCATGCAACCTTTCCTGGTGAATCCACTGTTGGAACACCTAGTGTTGGTGTATCTGGCCCATAGTGCATCAAAGGGATGCCACAGATGGACCCTGTGAGGTATTTTTAGCTGTGTTGGCTTTCGGCTGCATTTGCCGAAATTTTGAAAAGGATTTAGGCCAAACAGAGGTTGGAATTGGATTCAGCACGGAAAAACGCTTGAAAACGGCTATTTGTTTGTTTGATTCTGAGTCCGGATGCCCAAAAACGGACTCCCGGAAGTTTTTATTGGATTTCGGTGCATGGGAGGGGCCGTGGACCGCCGGCGTGCCACGTGGCGGCCTATTATTGGCCGGTCCGCAGCGCTCGGTCCACAGAGCGTCGCGGCTGGGTGCACGGACCCGGCGCATGGACACGTGGCGCCGCCTGATTGGCGGGCTTTGGAGGCGCGGTCTATGGGTTTGGCGCGGCGGTGCATGGACCAGGCGGGGGGGCTCGTGGCAGCCCCCGGTTGGTCGGTGCACGCGGGGCGGTCCACGGAACCCGAACTAGGGTGCGTGGACCGGGTGCATGGGACACGTTTCAACGTGTCATTGGTCGGCTCACCGGGCGCGGCGCACGGGGGCGCGGGACCCTGCCTCGGGGCGCGTGCGCGGCAGGCGCTGCCTGCCCGCACGTGTGACCGCGACAGTGGCAGGGACGCGTGTCGCCCTGCCACTGGCGGGCGCCACCTACCCACTTTGACCGGGGAGGCGCCACGCGTCGGCAGCCCATGCGCCCCGCACAGCTGTTCGCTGAGCGGGACGGGTGTCGGACGTCGGGGCGTGCGACGTGGCCGCAGCGGAGTGGTTCCGCCCGCTGCCGCCTGTTGGTCGGGCTACGTGGCGGCCCCGGGCCGTTTCGGGCATGCACAGTGTTGGGCCGGGCCCAACACTGTAGCAGCCCGAAAATTTCGGCGCCCTCAAGTTGGGACTCAACCGTCTTTTTTTGAAAAGATTTGTGAGCCTATAAATAGTCCAAAAACCGTTCAACATGGTTTTTTCTGCGTTTCTAGGCCTTTTCACACCGAGCTTCCTTCAGAGGACTTCACCCCCACGCAGTGTAGCATCCATCTGCAGAGTTTGGAGATTTTTCGGGGCACGGTTTTTGAGATTCCCTTTTTCTTGGAGCGTCGCGACGCTCTTTCTTCGGTGTTTCTTCCGTCGCTTTTCGGTGCACGAGCTCTCCCGGCCTACTCCGACAATATTTTCGAGCGATTTCTTTGCCGTTGGATCCGCGACAGGTAAGGCTACGATTTTGGTTTCTTCCACATTTTCTCGTTTTGCGTTTTTCGAGGAGATTTTCCATGCTCACTGGGACCTATATTTGCTGTGAGTTTTTGTGGGGGCAGCGCCTTGTTTTGAGGAGATCTCCGCGCACGAGTCTCGGATTAGGATGTGCTTGTAGACTTTTTTCATCTACTCGACGCGAGGATCATCATAGTATTTTTCTTGGAATTTTTGGAGACCTTCCCGAAGGTATACATTTTCCTTTTTATCTGTACAAGAGTTTACAGTTGTATGGTTTTGGGATTTTGCGCACCGATACTGTAGAATTTGTAACTTGGCCTACGGTGCTCGGAATTGGGCGTGCAGGTACCCGTTTCGAAGCTATCCACGCGAGTAACGCTGTAGTATTTATTTCAGAATTTTTGGAGCTCTTTCTGTAGGTGAAAAATTGACTTCTTTGCAGCTGAAATTTCAGTGTTGTATACTTGGCAGATTTTGGGATTTAAGTGTAATTGTAGCCTTGTGTTGTACCCAGGAGAGTTTGTGGACAGTGCTGGACCTATTAGACTTGGAGTTATTATTTCCTTGGTATTCTCTACTGTGGGACTCTGGACAGATCGACCTTACAGGTGGGTGGCCTAGTCTACAAGATCTGCGAACTGCGCATTAATTCTATCTATATAGGAACCTACTTGTTGTAGATGTTTTTGGTATAGCATGTTAGAATATAGGAATTGATGTTCCTGATGTATTTAGTTGTTCATGTGTTATATTGTTTCCTACAACTTGCTAATTTATTGCTACCTTGGGATTTGACCTAGCACCCCCGCCATATGCAGCATGTTCAGCCAGACTGTAGAAAACTTCAACTTGGGCTAGGTTTTTATTGCTCTAGACATTCCCACATCGCTATTCTTTATATCATTCTGGACTTAGCTTTTTCCTCGCCCGTGTAGTGAGCCGAGAGGTCGGGTTGTTGTGGGATGTTTTTACACTCGTGTCTGGGGACCGAGTGGAGTCTGATAGCAGTCTGTAGATCAGGTGTAGTGGCCACTGGTTTTAAATTATTTTGGATCTTTTAATCTTGGGTTCTTTTGATTTTGGGCGCCGTTTTTCGCTCCAGGGGTCCGGAGGGTGAACTAATATTTTTTTTATTTCCGGGCAGACCGTCGGGGCTCGCGAGTATTTTTAGACAATAAAGCTCGCGAAACGGAGAACGGCGGCGCGATCGGTTTTGGATTCCGACTCCGGAATCTCCCAGAATAAATTCCGGAAGGTTGCTGACGGTTCAGGCGAACCGGACCCTGGTTCGCATCCGACTTATTAAATCTTTTGGTTTTAGTATTGGGTTCATCCCCAGTGCTCTTTTGGACCGATCGGTTTAATTAGCGTTTTGGGAAACAGGATTTCTACTCTTCTCAACACCCCTCACCCTAAAGCGTACGCGACCCCAAGCGCAACGAGGAACCGACGTCCCCAACCCTACTCCCTTCTACCGATCGCGTGGAGAACCAAGGCGGAGCGATCGAGGAGAGGGAAGATCGCCGGCACGCCCTTCGTCACCGGGCACGCAAGAACGGGACGATCCTCCCCTCGATCAACACTAGCCGATGAAACCGAGGTGAGCATTTTAGGGTTCTTGTTTTAGTATTTCTTGGCTTCTTGTTCTTGGCATACGAGGTGGGGGAAGGCGACGGCGTCGCCGGAGTCCGGCGCAGGCGGAGCCACGCATGCGGGCGACACGCCGCGGAGCCCGCACGGGGCCGGCCGCGCGTGCACCCCCGCATGCGGGCGGCGCAGCCCGCGCGGGGCCGGGCGCGCACGCACCCGCGCGTGCGGGCAGCGCGCCCGCCCAGCCTCGCGGGGCCGGGCGCGCACACCCGCACGTGCGGGCAGCACCGCATGCGGGCAGCATCGCATGCGGGCGGCGCGGGGAAGGGGGGGGGGGCGGGTGTTCCCCGGGGGAGGGTCGTGGGCCGTCCGCGTCGTTGGCCTCGCCCGAGGACGTCGCCGTCTTCGCCGATCGGCAGGTTGTGCCCCACGATCGACCGGAAGAGACGAGCGTTCCACAGTCTTTTACCTGTTCAGAGTTGTGAGTTACTGACTCCCGTACGGCAGGTTCGTGTAGGTCCGGGCGGACATACTGAGACACGAAAGAACCTAGCATCGATCAGGAGCGCGACAACGAAAGGTGGGTTTTTCTTTGAGACTTAGCATAGAATCAATGTTGTTGGAAGGTTACTCATTGCATGTTATCAGTACTAATGCTAACGGTCTCTAGTGTTCGCGATATTACCCTGTATATTGGTTATTGTGCTCGTAGTTGCGACACGCGCACCCGCGATCTGGCCACCGCAAAGGGTGCTCTTTTCCGGGAAAGCGGTCTCCGACCCGTGTAAACCCACGAGGTGAGGTAGTGGGGGCCCCCGTAGGTGAGGGGTTTGAGGCATCAGAAGGGGGGGGGAGCTGTGTGATCTGTCGGGATAGGTGCCCGACGAGGTCAGGTGCCCCAAGGTGTGAGCGGTGCGATCTATCGGGGTAGGTGCCCGACGAGGTCAGGTGTGTAGGTGTTACAGGTGTGTAGGTGCTACAGGTGTTACAGGTATTACAGGTATTGCAGGTGTTCGCGTGTTACTTTTCAAATGAGCAGAGTGGTTGCTCCGGATAGTCTTACTGTTGGATTTGGCTTTCTTTCTTGCCCATTATTATTATCATGTGTCGCTGACTACCCACTCCGTGACAGGTTCTTCCAGGGGTGAGCGGTAGACGACGGTGAGGCCGAGGCAGGAGTAGTCGGGCCGTGAGGAGCCCTAGTCTGTATCTCCTTTACTTTTCCCTGCATTTCATTTGATACTGTAGGTTACTGTGTGGTTCTCGATACCCTTGTGGGGTCGGTGTGGATGTTGATTACTTTTACTCTGGATATGAATTCATGGTTCTTTTATTATTCCCGTTCGGCCGTTTTCCAAAGCAAAATAACTAGAAAAGAAAAGAAAAGAAAAGAACTTCGAAAACTATCTTTCAAAATCTGGGGTCGTGTGGACCCGTTTTCCAAACCATGTGGATTTATGGGATTTCTAAACTGTTTTCAAAACCCTGGGTCGTGTGGACCTATTTTCCAAACCATGTGGATTTATGGCATCTTTCCAAACTATTTTCAAAACCTTGGGTCGTGTGGACCCGTTTTCCAAACCATGTGGATTTATGGGATTTCTAAACTGTTTTCAAAACCCTGGGTCGTGTGGACCTGTTTTCCAAACTATGTGGATTTATGGCATCTTTCTAAACTATTTTCAAAACCTTGGGTCGTGTGGACCTGCTTTCAAAACTGTGAGTTTATCCTTTCAACTTGACTGGCCTCGGGCATTGTTTTCAGTCTGCATTTGTAGTTAGATTCCGAACTGTTGTGATTAACTGAATGCTTGTGTTAAACTGTTGTAATAGCCGCGACGCCGTGCATATACAGAGGAGACTCTGCCCGATTGTCGAGTGAATCTGTATATGCGGCGGGTCTGGGCACGTGCCAGGGAGGACCGAATTTCAAAAAAATTATTAGCAACTCTTTCTTTTTCGCTGAGCGAGACCCCCGGGGCGTGACAGATTAAGATGGTATCAGAGACAGGTTTTCTTTTAATCACAACAGTGAAGGTCCAACATCCACGGTAATACCACACGTAGCTTCAAATAAATGAAATGTGTAGGACATAGGGGTGTAGGACGTGAGTGATCGGGGAGGGGGGGGGGGGTGTAGTTTCTTCTCTCTCGATGTAGGCCTGTTGTTCTAGCGGAGACTAGGACTAATGTTTTGGTTGCATGTGTGTACAGACGATGGTCCGAACTAGAGCGTCGGCCGGGGACGAGGGGGCAGATGCGACGGCATCGACGGCCGCGGAGAACCAACTCCTGCGGCAGCAACTGCGAGAGATGGCGGGGCAACTGGCGACTCTCACCGACCATGTGCGTCAGTTGACGCAACGACTCCCGGCCGCGACGGCGACGGTCGCACCGGCCCCTCCACAGGGGCCAACCGCGCCAGCAGCAGTACCGCAAGTGACGGGGATTGGGGCAAGAATGGCCCCTCCACCGGCCGCAGCGGCCGGGATAGCATCAGCCGGGATAGCATCAGCCCAGACTCCGACGCCGGTAGCGGCACCCCCAACAGCGCCCATGGGACCGGCACCGGTGGCCTTTGGCGGGGGTACCTCGGGGGAGACCCTGATGGCACCCATTCCTACTGTGGCCGCCGTCGTCGCAGGAGAGGGGTTAGCTTCACTGACGAAGCGGGAGCGGGTTCGGGCGAACCTGGCGGACTTCAAGAAATACGATCCACCCGTTTTCGAGGGAGAAACGACCGATCCATGGGTCGTCGAGGACTGGGTGGGATCGATGGAAAAGCTGTTTGAAGACTTGCTCATGGAGGACTGTGAGCGGGTCCCCCTAGCGGTCCACTGTCTGGGGGGAAACGCCCGCTTATGGTGGAAGACGGTGCGCCCCGACCCCACCAAGAGCACCGTGCTTCCATCATGGACGACGTTCAAGCAGGAGCTGTTTGGGGCTTTCTTCACCAACAGCGTCAAAAAAAAATTGGAGGACGACTTGAACCACATCCAGCAGGGGAGCAAGACAGTTATGGAATATCAGCGCGGATTTGTGCGATTGGCGAACTGCGTCCCTTTCGTCATAAGGGACGAAGCCCACAAGGCGCAACTGTTCGTGGATGGTTTACGGAGTGATATCTTCCAAGTGGTACAGGCAGCCGACTTGCACACGTTCCAGCAAGTGGTCGACCGGGCCACCGTAGTCGAGCGCGGGTTCGCAGTTACACGCGCCAAGAGGGAAGCCCCGGCGTGCCACGAGGATAAGAAGCGACAACAACAGTACTACGGGGGGGGGGGGGGGGGTTCTTCCAGTGGAAGTCGACCCCCCAAGTGGTGGAGACCACAGTCAGGATCCCGGAGCGCACCTGCAGGAGGACCGAGGCCGGGGGACAGGCCTTGTGTAATCTGCAGGGGGGCACACCAGGTGCTAGACTGCCCCCAGAGAGTCGATCATTGCTTTCGCTGCGGCAAGCAGGGGCACTTCCGCCGCAACTGCCCCCTAGCCGTGGGACCAGCCTCCTCTGCCGCATCCACGCCTTCACCACAGTTCTCCGGGCGGGGGAAAGCTCCTTTGGGGTCAACCTCTAGGCCCCCGGCATCGCGGCGCGAGGAGACAAGGCAGCCTCAACTGGGCGGACGAGTTTATTCAATGACCCACCAAGAGACGGACAGGCCGGAGGACGTGCTTGCAGGTATTACTTCTGTTTCAAATTCCCGAGCTAGAACCCTCTTTGATACCGGAGCAACACACTCGTTCATTTCTTGTGATTACGTGTTTATGCATGACCTCGGGGAGACACCTCTCCAAAACCGATTGACGGTCCAGACGGCGGGCGGGACACTGGAGGCGACCAGTTTGGTGGCCACCTGCCCGATTAAACTAGGGCGACTGCCTTGTCCTTGGGATTTGGTGGTAATTCCCCTGAATGAGTACGACGTGGTGTTGGGCATGGACTGGCTCTCAAGGTACCAAGTGCTTATCGACTACGAGAAGCGGATGGTGCAACTACAAGAACCAAGTATCCCTAAAAATGTGTATCTAGCGTGCAAGAGCACCTCCTTCCCAGCGTTCATCTCAGCGGCACGAGCCCGGAGACTGGTAGAGGCGGGTGTGTGGCCTTTTTGGCGTCTGTGGACTTAATCGCCCGACCCTCGGGGACACCGGCAGACATTCCAGTGGTAAGGGATTTTCTCGATGTTTTCCCGTCGGAGCTGCCCGGGATGCCCCCTGAGCGGGAGGTAGTGTTCCCTATCGAACTTCTACCGGGCACGCAACCTATTACGAAGGCGCCGTACCGAATGGCCTTCGCGGAATTGAAGGAGCTTAAGGCGCAACTGGAGGACCTCTTGGACAAAGGGTTCATCAGGCCGAGTGTGTCGCCCTGGGGCGCACCGGTGCTCTTTGTGCGGAAGAAAGATGGAAGTCTGCGACTCTGCATCGACTACAGAGGAATAAACAAGGTGACGGTGAAGAATAAGTACCCCCTGCCCAGAATTGACGACCTCTTCGACCAGCTACGAGGAGCGACGGTCTTCTCAAAGATTGATCTGCAATCGGGCTACCACCAGCTTCGGGTTCGGAACGAAGATATTCCAAGGACCGCCTTCCGAACCCGGTATGGCCACTACGAATTTACGGTTATGCCCTTCGGGCTTACGAACGCCCTCGCGATCTTCATGGATATGATGAACCGAGTGTTCAGGCCTTTCCTAGACCGGTTCGTAGTGGTCTTCATCGACGACATACTGATCTATTCACCCACTGACGAGGAGCACGAGCAACATCTACGAATGATCCTCCAGACCCTCAGAGACCACGAGTTATTCGCTAAACTCAAGAAGTGCGAATTCTGGCTGCGCGAGGTGGGATTTTTAGGGCACGTGATCTCGGCAAAAGGAATCGTCGTGGATCCCAAGAAGGTGGAATCAGTATCAGCCTGGCAGCCGCCAACCACGGTAACGGAGATCCGCAGTTTCTTGGGCCTGGCTGGGTACTACCGACGCTTTGTCGAGGGCTTCTCGAAGATAGCCGCCCCTCTGAACCGGTTGACTAGGAAAGGAGAAAAGTTTGTGTGGTCGACTCAATGCCAGGAGAGCTTTGAAGAACTTAAAGGAAGGCTAACCAGGGCACCAATTCTTGTACTACCAACACCTGGAGAGGACTATGAGGTGTACTGCGACGCATCGAGGATTGGCCTTGGGGGTGTATTGATGCAACAGGGGAAAGTAATAGCCTATGCTTCCAGACAACTGAAGGATTACGAAAAGAATTACCCGATACACGATTTGGAACTGGCTGCAGTGGTCTTTGTCCTAAAGTTATGGAGACACTACCTCTTTGGTGTCCACTGTAACGTTTTTTCAGACCACCAAAGTCTTAAGTACCTGTTCACCCAAAAGGAACTGAATTTGCGGCAGAGGCGGTGGCTAGAACTATTGAAGGATTACGACCTAACAATCCAGTACCACCCCGGGAAAGCAAACGTAGTGGCAGACGCTTTGAGCAGGAAGGGTGTCACGCCCCGGAACCCGGGCTCGCCAACAGATCCGCCGTGCACACGGGATTTCCCGAGTACACGAAGCGCTGGTAACCTGCTCCGATATAATATGAACAATAAAAGAGCATAATACAGAGCTGAAGTAGAAGAACCACATAGTATCTCATACTGGAACTAAAAATAAACTGTAATATGTACAATAATCTCCCAGCTCACCAAAATAATACAACCAGCCGGCGAAAGCCAGACTCAAAAGAAAAGGAGAATATCACAGTCTGAGTGAAGGGTACAACGTCTATCTACAGCTCTCAGTCTCCCAGGAGATCTATCTACTCAGCGATCCCCTTACCTTTATCAGCCGCTGATAGCCTAGCAGCTCCCGCAGACGACTCTGCAAAATAAAGAAGAAGAAAGAAACAGAAAAGAATAATGGGGGTGAGAACTACCAGATAAACCAGTAGCCTCCCCTAGTGGGCAAAACCTCAACTCTGATGCACCCACTAGGATTACTAGAGGCCAGAAAGGAAAAAGTGGTAAAGCTGTAAGCAGAACTGCTGAATAAAGGGGAAACCACCACTAGCATGCCTCTAAATGCAGTGCCAAAAGGAATGACTGTATGTATGCATCAGTATCTAACATGCCTGCCTGAATAAACCCAATCTTATGCCACCAGTAAAACTGGTACTGCATGCTGCGCCTTGCCTGCCAAATCAGGTATGCTGGCCAATGCATAACACCGATAGGGAATGAGAGTCTCAAGGACTCAAGCCTGCCTGTAACACACTCCGGAGTGGCACTCGAGGGGAGCGACCCACACGAGTAAAAGTACCTCAGTAATAAGTATCATAAGTGTCGTAAACAGCAGGACTGGATCATGACTATGATCAAAGTGGGAAAAGCCATCCACTAAGAAACCCTGATCTGATGCCATAGTACTCAATAAGTGGGAAAAACCATCCACTAGAGAAAAACCCGATCCCCTGCTGATGCTTAAAATAGACCAGACTCAACCCCATTCTGATGCAAGGATAAACATCCGGCCGACCGCCTACAGTCCGCGGTCACCGCAACACCCCACAAGTTTATAATCTAACATAACCTTGGCTATACTATTCCAAACCCCTACTCATACTCGAGCGACAAGCAACTGAAAGCAAAAGAGAGCAATAAAACATGTCAAGTCTTAATATGATAGTGTAGCAATAAATAGTGGCCCTACCTGATGTCCGGGCATGCATGCAACTGTCTTTATTTTAAAAGTTGTAAAATAGTGTCAAAGATTTAAAATGATTGATTTACTGAATAAAAGTCATTTGCATGCGAGATTATAGCCTTTGTCTCAATCACAGTGTCCCAATATAAGTCATCATATCATCTGTGGGGTTATATTAAATTTTAGGAGAGTTTGTCCCAGCGGTTCTCATCAATTGTCCTGTTAGTAGTCCTGTTAGTAGTCCTGTTAGTTGTCCCAATAGTTCTCATCAATTGTCATATTAGTTTGTCCCAATTGTTCTCATCAATTGTCATATTAGTTTGTCTCAATTGTTCTCATCAATTAAATTTTAAGGGAGTTCCAGTAATCCCAGTGAGCTTGTCAAAAATGAGGTAAGCAACAACCGCCCACCTCGAACAGCTCAAATCACCCCCAGAAAGTCTCCTGGCTGTCCACAGTCCCCTAGAACTGCTGTCTGCCGAAAACGGTGCCCTACAGCAACACACATTGCACAGGGTGTAACTATAGTATTCATAAAAATACAGCTTTTGTTGTTTTTCAAATGGCACGAAAAGAGAGGAGTTTTTCACCTCTGTACAGTGCTCAAAAAAATCCAGAAAAATTACGGTTGCGTTCCTCGCGAAGAGTAGATCAAAATCGACTCTTTAAACGTCTCGATCTGATGCTCCTACGCCAAGATAAAAATCGGAGAAGTTGACGCTGTCCAGAAATTTCCACAGCAAAAAGGAGGGTCAAAGAGACCTCGGGAAACGTGCCAAAAGTACGAAATGGAGCAAAGTGATCAACACGGAAATCGAAGCCTTACCTCTTAGGAATGCGCTGTCGTGAAAATAGTCCAAAAATTCCTCCTGGTTAGCCCACAGGGAATTTTTGACGGAACTGCGACGGGAAATGGGCCGAAAAAGAAAACCGTCGCAGTGCGCCGCGTCGCAGATAACTCACTATCAGTACCTTCAAAAATTCTAAAATTCTGAGGAGAGAGAGAGGAGAGAGAGAGGAAGAATTTTTGTATAGGGCACTTTCTCTGGTTCTCTCTCTACAGCACGGAGCCTGAGGTGAGAAATGGTGGGGGTGGGAGGCTCTATTTATAATGGGCCAAGGACCCTCACCAGATCCCGGGCAGAACAGCAAACACCGAGATGGACCATCCAGGACGCGCCACGTGGCGACAAAACAGGAAACAGCCTTGTGCAATGCCATAGAGAATCCGCCACGTGTCCACGTGGTGCACGGGCCCGGTCCCCGCGCCGGGTCTTCCGGAAGATGTCGGCCAATCCGGGTGTGCCACGTGTCACAGTCCCCGTGGACTTCTAGAAGCCGGCCAACCAATCGGGAGCCGCCACGTGGCACGGGGGGGTATTCGGTGCTCCCGGTGCACGCCAGGCCCATGGACCGCGCACCCGAGCCCCCCGCCCGCGCCTGCGCCGCCGCCCTCTGCCGCTGTGCCGCCGCTGCGCCGCTGCCCGCCGCCGTGCGCCGCCGCCCGCCGCCGCTCGCCGGTCGCCGGAACAGTAATTCCGGCGGCCGGAGTTACTGTTCCGGCGTGAACAGTACCGAGGTGCCAAAAAATTAAAGTAAATATACCGTTTCGATCGTTTTCGCGCGCTGAGTCCAAATACGACGTCCATTTCGTCAAATTCTCATCCGAAATTTTGCCGAAAGCTCCCGGAAAATTCCATTTGCTCCGATTTTCGCGCAGAGTCTATATTAAATGTCCAATTTCGATTCTACAAGCTTTGCTTCACCGAATAAGCTCCCTACAGTCACTGTTTAATGTTGCACAGTTCCTGCGGGAGTCCGGATCATCACAAAGGGGCAACCCGAAGAGGCGTCGGCACGCGCGTTAACCGAGCAGAGCACCTTGATCACAGAATTCTCACGATTGAAGTTGGAGGTGGTACCAGTGGGCACGGTTGCACAACTGATGGCTTTGGTGGTAAAGCCGACGCTATTCGAGAAAATTCGAGAGGGACAGCAGGCGGACTCGCACTTACAGCTCGTACGAGACAAGATCTCACCGGATCAAGAAGGTGACTTTACAGTGGAAGGCGACGGCACTCTGCGATTCCGTGGGCGGATTTGCGTGCCGGATACCCAGGAATTGAAGGAGAAAATCCTAGCTGAGGCACACCGCGCCCCTTATGCGGCACACCCAGGGGGCACGAAGATGTACAGGGACCTCAAGCAGACTTTCTGGTGGGCCAAGCTGAAGGGGGATGTGACTCATCATGTAGCGCATTGCCTGGTGTGTCAGCAGATAAAGGCAGAGCATCAGCGGCCGGCGGGAAAGCTACAGCCCTTACCGGTGCCAGAGTGGAAGTGGGATCAGATCACCATGGACTTCGTCACTGGATTCCCACGTTCACAGCAGGGGCACGACACAATCTGGGTCATTGTGGACCGGCTAACCAAATCAGCGCACTTCCTACCCATTCACACAACCTGGACCAGAGAGCGGTTGGCTCAAGTCTACCTCAGCGAGATTGTGAGACTGCATGGAGTGCCGGCATCGATCACATCTGATAGAGACACACGCTTTGTTTCGAAGTTTTGGCAGAGTCTCCGGCAGGCCTTGGGGACCAAACTACAATTCAGCACGGCCTTCCACCCGCAGACGGACGGACAGTCGGAGCGAGTGATCCAGACACTGGAGGATCTGCTGCGTGCCTGTGTACTAGACTGGGGGGTCGGTTGGGAGCGCTACTTGCCCCTCGTCGAATTCGCCTACAATAACAGCTACCAGGCCAGCATCCAGATGGCTCCCTACGAAGCCTTATACGGCAGACGCTGCCGATCCCCGATCTGTTGGGACGACTTAGGAGAACGGAAGTTCTTGGGACCCGACTTGGTGGAGGAAACTGAAGAGAAGGTATGCCTCATCAGGAAGCGCCTACTGACCGCCCAGAGTCGACAAAAGAGCTACGCGGATCGGAGACGCCGCGACCTAGAATTCCAGGTGGGAGAACACGTGTTTCTGCGGGTCTCGCCGTCCAGAGGAATCAAGCGCTTCGGGCTGAAAGGCAAGCTGAGCCCACGATTTGTGGGGCCGTTCGAAATCCTGGAGCGCGTTGGCCCAGTGGCTTACCGCCTTGCCCTACCACCGAACCTCAGCCGGGTCCACGACGTGTTCCACGTGTCGATGTTAAAGAAATACCTCCCCGACCCATCGCACGTTCTGGACGTCTCGACGCTCGAACTGAAGGAGGACCTAAGCTTCGAGGAAACCCCGGTGCGAATCCTAGCAAGGGAGAGCAAGACGCTGCGAAATCGAGCCATCCCCTATGTGAAAGTGCTCTGCAGCAACCACGAGGAGCGGGAAGTGACGTGGGAGCTGGAGGCAAAAATGCAGGAGGGCTACCCCAATCTTTTCACCGCAACCTAGGATTGAGTTTCGGGGACGAAACTCGTTTTTAAGAGGTGAGTGGTGTAGTGGCCACTGGTTTTAAATTATTTTGGATATTTTAATCTTGGGTTCTTTTGATTTTGGGCGTCGTTTTTCGCTCCAGGGGTCCGGAGGGTGAACTAATATTTTTTTATTTCCGGGCAGATCGTCGGGGCTCGCGAGTATTTTTAGACAATAAAGCTCGTGAAACGGAGAACGGCGGCGCGATCGGTTTTGGATTCCGACTCCGGAATCTCCCAGAATAAATTCCGGAAGGTTGCCGACGGTTCAGGCGAACCGGACCCTGGTTCGCATCCGACTTATTAAATCTTTTGGTTTTAGTATTGGGTTCATCCCCAGTGCTCTTTTGGACCGATCGGTTTAATTAGCGTTTTGGAAAACAGGATTTCTACTCTTCTCAACACCCCTCACCCTAAAGTGTACGCGACCCCAAGCGCAACGAGGAACCAACGTCCCCAACCCTACTCCCTTCCACCGATCGCGTGGAGAACCAAGGCGGAGCGATCGAGGAAAGGGAAGATCGTCGGCACGCCCTTCGTCACCGGGCACGCAAGAACGGGAGGATCCTCCCCTCGATCAACCCTAGCCGACGAAACCGAGGTGAGCATTTTAGGGTTCTTGTTTTAGTATTTCTTGGCTTCTTGTTCTTGGCATACGAGGAGGGGGAAGGTGACGGCGTCGCCGGAGTCCGACGCAGGCGGAGCCACGCATGCGGGCAGCACCGCATGCGGGCGGCGCGGCCGCACGGGCTGCGCGGGGGGCACCGCATGCGGGCGGCGCGGCCGCACGTGCAACCCGCATGCAGGCTGCACCCGCATGCGGGCGGCACACCGCGGAGCCCGCACGGGGCCGGCCGCGCGTGCACCCCCGCATGCGGGCGGCACCCGCATGCGGGCGGCGCGGCCACGCAGCCCGCGCGGGGCCGGGCGCGCACGAACCCGCGCGTGCGGGCAGCGCGCCCGCCCAGCCGCGCGGGGCCGGGCGCGTACACCCGCACGTGCGGGCAGCACCGCATGCGGGCAGCGCGGGGAGGGGGGGGGGGGGGGCGGGTGTTCTGCGGGGGAGGGCCGTGGGCCGTCCGCGTCGTTGGCCTCGCCCGAGGACGTTGCCGTCTTCGCCGATCGGCAGGTTGTGCCCCACGATCGACCGGAAGAGACGAGCGTTCCGCAGTCTTTTACCTGTTCAGAGTTGTGAGTTACTGACTCCCGTACGGCAGGTTCGTGTAGGTCCGGGCGGACATACTGAGACACGAAAGAACCTAGCATCGATCAGGAGCGCGACAACGAAAGGTGGGCTTTTCTTTGAGACTTAGCATAGAATCAATGTTGTTGGAAGGTTACTCATTGCATGTTATCAGTACTAATGCTAACGGTCTCTAGTGTTCTCGATATTACCCTGTATATTGTTTATTGTGCTCGTAGTTGCGACACGCGCACCCGCGGTCTGGCCACCGCAAAGGGTGCTCTTTTCCGGGAAAGCGGTCTCCGACCCGTGTAAACCCACGAGGTGAGGTAGTGGGGGCCCCCGTAGGTGAGGGGTTTGAGGCATCAGAAGGGGAGGGAGCGGTGTGATCTGTCGGGATAGGTGCCCGACGAGGTCAGGTGCCCCAAGGTGTGAGCGGTGCGATCTATCGGGGTAGGTGCCCGACGAGGTCAGGTGTGTAGGTGTTACAGGTGTGTAGGTGCTACAGGTGTTACGGGTATTACAGGTATTGCAGGTGTTCGCGTGTTACTTTTCAAATGAGCAGAGTGGTTGCTCCGGATAGTCTTACTGTTGGGTTTGGCTTTCTTTCTTGCCCATTATTATTATCATGTGTCGCTGAATACTCACTCCGTGACAGGTTCTTCCAGGGGTGAGCGGTAGACGACGGTGAGGCCGAGGCAGGAGTAGTCGGGCCGTGAAAAGCCCTAGTCTGTATCTCCTTTACTTTTCCCTGCATTTCATTTGATACTGTAGGTTACTGTGTGGTTCTCGATACTCTTGTGGGGTCGATGTGGATGTTGATTACTTTTACTCTGGATATGAATTCATGGTTCTTTTATTATTCCCGTTCGGCCGTTTTCCAAAGCAAAATAACTAGAAAAGAAAAGAAAAGAACTTCGAAAACTATCTTTCAAAATCTGGGGTCGTGTGGACCCGTTTTCCAAACCATGTGGATTTATAGGATTTCTAAACTGTTTTCAAAACCCTGGGTCGTGTGGACCTGTTTTCCAAACCATGTGGATTTATGGCATCTTTCCAAACTGTTTTCAAAACCTTGGGTCGTGTGGACCCGTTTTCCAAACCATGTGGATTTATGGGATTTCTAAACTGTTTTCAAAACCCTGGGTCGTGTGGACCTGTTTTCCAAACCATGTGGATTTATGGCATCTTTCCAAACTGTTTTCAAAACCTTGGGTCGTGTGGACCTGCTTTCAAAACTGTGAGTTTATCTTTTCAACTTGACTGGCCTCGGGCATTGTTTTCAGTCTGCATTTGTAGTTATATTCCGAACTATTGTGATTAACTGAATGCTTGTGTTAAACTGTTGTAATAGCCGCGACGCCGTGCATATACAGAGGAGACTCTGCCCGATTGTCGAGTGAATCTGTATATGCGGCGGGTCTGGGCACGTGCCGGGGAGGACCGAATTTCAAAAAAATTATTAGCAACTCTTTCTTTTCCGCTGAGCGAGACCCCCGGGGCGTGACATCAGGGTTCTTGGGAGCCATCAAGTGACAGTGGGTCTTGGCTGTGTAGTTTTCCAGCCTGTGAGAGAGACAGTGTTTCTTGGTTACAGTCGATCTTGTTGATCGAGGATTTGGGATTATAGCCTGCAGGAGCCACATTTGAGCTCGACAGAGATGCGCTGATACTTTCCTCGTTGGGGTCGCGCCCCTCGAGTGCCACTCCGGAGTTAGGCTTGTTACTTGCCATCGCGACTTGTCGACGCAGCCCCTCTGACTGGGCCAGTTTTGGCAGTCACGGACGCCCTACGTAAGTCCGGTCCTCCGGGATGTAACGGCAGTAGGTAGGTGCAGGTTTGACTGGACCCGATGTGGCAGTCAGTGTAGATTTGGTGATCTGAGTTGAGGGATAGTAGATGCACCATATTTCTTTCTGTTCCAGTCCTTGAGCATCTAGATAGAGGCATAGTAGCTGTAGAGTTTATTTACCAGCTTTTCTTTCCTGCACTGCATCTGTTACTTTATGCCTCTAGTAGACTTAGTGGGCAGACCGTCGGGCATGTTGGCGGCACCCACTAAGAACTACTGTGGGAAGTAATTCTCACACCCGTCGTGGTGTCTTTTCCCCAGGGACTTCTACTCCAGTTCCTGCTGCACCTGTTGCTGATCCGGCTGATCGAGGTAAGGGAGTCGCGAGATAGATCCCTACCAGTCGTCGTCCTGAGAGTAGATGTACCTCCTTACATTTTGAGAGTTCATGTTGAGTAACCCTGTAGTGAGGATTGAGTTGTACTCTTTTTATTTTATTTTGAGAGACTTATGTATTTTGGTGAGGACTTGGGATGTATATTTGATTAGAGTTGTAATTATTTTATTTCCTTTCAGTTTTTACCTTCAGCTCTGATATTTGTGTAGTATAGATGATCTTTTGCAGGTTAGACGCTACGTCTATACGGGGCTTCCCGTATAGGCGGCGGATCTGTTGGTGAGCCCGGGTCGCAGTTTCGACCCGGGGCGTGACAAGGGCCCACTTTGTCTCAACTATACCCTTGCTAGTGACTGTCGCCAATGGGCAACGGGTGTTAAGTAAACTGAAATGCCCGAGTTCATATGGAAGATGCAAGGTGAACCATATACAGCCGACCTCCGGGAGATCAGACTAGAGGGATCAAGTGTGATCCTTGGGATAGATTGGTTGAAGATGTATGGGCCGATCACTTTCGACTATCAAAATCATACAGCCACAATCACCAAGGAAGGAAGGAAAACAGAGCTTAGAGGAATGACTGAAAGGGCCAAAATGAAGAGCATCTCAGCCAAGCAATGGCATCAGGAGTACCTGGAAGGGAGCTGCTGTGCAGTGGCCCAACTAAGAAGTGTGGAACAGGGCCAGCTTGAGGAAATCCCCAGGAGAGTACAAGAGGTGCTGCAGAGATTTGGGGATGTGTTTGAAGAACCCCAGGGACTACCACCCGCCAGAGCACAGGATCACAGGATACCCCTGCAAGCGGTTGCGCCGGCCCTATAGATACACATATGAGCAAAAAAATGAAATGGAAAAACTGATTAGAGAAATGCTTCATACCTCGGTGATCCGGCCGAGCCACAGCCCCTACGCCTCCCCGGTGTTATTGGTCAAGAAGAAGGATGGCAGCTGGAGATTTTGCGTCGACTATCGGCAGCTTAACAAGCTGACGATAAAGGACAAGTACCCGATCCCGATCATAGAAGAGTTGCTGGATGAGCTGGGGGGATCCCACTATTTCTCGAAGATTGACTTGCGGTCGGGCTACCACCAGATTCGGATGCATCCGGACGACGTTTCCAAGACGGCCTTCCGGACGCATCTGGGCCACTACGAGTTCCGGGTCATGCCGTTCGGGCTCACGAACGCGCCGGCTACCTTTCAAGCCACTATGAATGAGGTATTCGCGCCCCTCCCTAGAAAATATGTCCTCATTTTCTTCGATGATATTCTAGTGTACAGCCACACCCTTGAGGAGCACACTCAGCATTTGGAAACCGTGTTCCAAATTTTGAGAGAAAATTGCTTCTTCGCCAAGCGCACCAAGTGCTTCTTCGGCCAACAGAAAATTGAGTACTTGGGGCACATCATCACCCCTCAAGGAATAGCCACCGACCCAAGTAAGATAGAGGCCATGCAGCAATGGCCCCCGCCGACATCGACCAAAGGCCTGAGGGAGTTCCTAGGGCTTACGGGCTACTATAGAAGGTTTATAAAGGGGTATGGAGCGATTAGCAAGCCCCTGACGGAGCTGTTAAAGAAGAATGGATTCACTTGGAACCCGGCTGCAAACGAAGCCTTCGAGCACCTTAAGCAACTGATGACGAAGGCTCCCGTGCTTGCCATGCCAGATTTCAGCAAACCCTTTACAATCAAAGTTGATGCCTGCGGACAAGGAATAGGAGCCGTGCTGACACAGGGAGGAAGACCCGTGGCCTACTTAAGTAAAGCGATAGGCAGGAAGAATCTGGGGCTGTCAACGTACGAAAAGGAATTCCTCACGATATTGCTAGCCGTGGCCAAGTGGAGGCACTACTTAAGCCCGAAGCAGTTTACTATCAAGACGGATCACGAGAGTTTAAAGCACCTGCTGGAGCAAAGGATTACGACGGCTATCCAGCAAAAATGCATGCTCAAACTGCTAGGGCTGGACTACACTATACAGTACAAAAATGGGAGAGACAATAAGGCTGCAGATGCATTATCTCGAAGGGGGTTTGAAGAAGGGAACCATCAAGCCATCTCAGCGGCCATTCCTGAGTGGGTCCCAAAAATTCAAGACAGCTATCAAGGCGATGAGGAGAGCCAAGCCCTAATCATCCAGCTCACAGTTAAGCCCGGAGGCTCGAAGACTTACTCGTATGAACAAGGGACACTAAGGTATAAGGGGCGGCTATACATAGGAGCAGGAAGCAACCTGCGGCAGAGGATACTCCTCCAAATGCACGGCTCCGCATTGGGGGGACATTCCGGGCAGCAGAACACATACAAAAGAATCAAGCAGACTTTTTTTTGGCCGGGCCTTAAGGGATAGGTTGAGCACATGGTAAAGAACTGTACCACCTGCATCCGCAACAAAGCGGACAACCAACCGTATGCCGGACTGCTGCAGCCCTTACCCGTTCCGCAACACATATGGCAGGAAGTCAGCATGGACTTCGTAGAAGGGCTGCCACGATCTAAGGGGAAGAACTCGATAATGGTCGTAATCGACCGATTCTCCAAGTACGGGCATTTCCTCCCCCTGGCTCACCCCTTCTCTGCTACTCAAGTAGCCCGCAAATTCTTCGACACTGTGTACAGACTCCATGGATTGCCGGAAAAGATTATATCCGACCGTGACCCAATCTTTACCAGCGGCATCTGGAAGGAACTATTCGGAATGCTGGGAACCAAGCTCAGCATGAGCTCGGCGTACCACCCTCAATCCGATAGGCAGACAGAGCGACTAAATAGGTGTTTGGAAACCTACCTGCGCTGCCTCTGCTACCAGCGTCCACAGACGTGGCACAAGTGGATAGCGCATGCGGAGTGGTGGTACAACACCACATTCCACGCATCCCCGGGAACAACCCCCTACCAGGCGCTGTACGGCCGGGAGCCCCCAAACTACCTCACAGCCAACTTGAAGTTGGCAACCCTGGGAGAAGTGCAAGAATGGGGAAGGGAAAGAGAGAAGGTGACTAGAGACCTACGCGAGAATCTCTTGAAGGCACAAAACCGAATGAAACAGATAGCCGACCGACACAGGGTGGACAGGGAGTTCAAGGTAGGGGATCGGGTCTTTCTAAAGTTACTGCCGTACAGGCAAAGCACCATCGCGGAAAGGCGGAATCTTAAGCTAACCTCGCGATACTACGGGCCTTTCGACATTCTACAAAGAATCGGACCGGTGGCATACCGGTTGGAGCTTCCGGAGGGCTCGAGGGTGCATCCCGTATTTCATGTATCGTTGCTGAAGAGGAGCCCCCCGGAAGGACAACCGGCCTCGCCCACCGCGCCCTCAGTCGGAGAAGATGAACAACCCCGAGCGGAACCGGAGAAGATCCTCGACCGTCGCTTGGTGAGGAAGGGGAACAAGGCAATAACCCAAGTGTTAGTAAGCTGGAGCAACCTCCCCGAGGAACAGGCCACGTGGGAGGACTATTGGCCCCTCAAAACGCAATTTCCGCACTTTGATCCTTGAGGACAAGGATCGCTTCGAAATGAGGGGGAGTGTAACAGGAATGATGGAGGGGAGAGGAGAGTTAGGGCAGAGATGGGCGAAATGCGGGAGAAGTGGAAGACAACAGGCGGGGGGGGGGGGGGGGGGCAGGAGTAGATTCAGTGGATCGGGGGTAGGCCTCAAAGGTCCAATCCGAGGGAAGCCCAGTGGGCCACAGGTTGCTCAACCCGAGCCCGCCAGTGTGGCCCACTGAGGCAACCCAATAAGAGATAGGAGGCCCAACTAGTCCATTGTAGGGTTTAGTTAATTTACCTTGGCATTGTAGTAATTACAGCTTAGTCCTCAGGATATGGGGAACAAATAGTAAAAAAATTAGGATGTAACAAAGGCATGAGAAATATAATTATCTTCTTCCCCAATTCTCCTCTCCTTCCTCCTCTAACTCCCTCCTACTTCTCTCCTTCCCAATCTCCTCAAAATTCCTCTCCTTCAAGTCCCTCTTTCACCCACAGGGTGTACCATCATCTCCGCTCGAGTAGCCTCAGCAAACCCACATCATCGCCCACTGCGAGCGGATCAGGGTTGTAACATGTTCCTCTATATATAGTTAAGAATTATTTTTATAGATTTTGTCGATTTATATATCTGCGGATAAGATCACCACAAATGAAGGAATTTTGTCTTGCTTAAAAGTTAATTAGAGAGATAAGCTTACTAGCTTTTTAAAAAATTATTCTCTTCAAATGTAACAGTAGAGCCATTTCCTGCACTTCCAACTATAATAATTGAATTAAAATACATCAAACAGTATGTAGTAGTAGCTACACGTAGATCTAAATTTGCTATTTGATTTTGATACATACGTATTCAAACGCTGCAATTGAAACTGCAGCAATTGGGACATAAGATAAGCGACAATTGGTTTATTTTAATTGCAACAAATGAAGCAACACCCAAATTTTAAAACCAGTAACTATAAACAAAATATAAACTTACCTCCTAACTAACCTTCTAAATAAATAAATAAAAAAAAAAAAAAATTCAAACAAACGAGAATAATTTTGCTACTTTTATATATAAAATGGTAAAATTTGAAAATACACTTGTCTATTATGTTATACGTAACCAAACAAATTATTTATAATTATAATATTTTTTACTATATCTAATTAAATAAAATATATATAATTATAACTGCTGCATTTTAAAGTACATGCATCTATCTCTCTAATTACACGATATTTATAGTTACATCCAAATTAAACAAACAAACAGCCCCTAATAGTAATAACTAAACATGGCTCCTCTGATTATATAATTCAATAGCATCTCAACGACTCTCGTCTACTCCATGCAATCCTAACACTTGACACTCACTCTACTTTAAATCAACAATAGTGCTTGCTCTATCTACACCACAACCAGTTCCCAGAAAAGGCAAAATCGACTCGATCAGTTCTCTCCTGCTGATGATGCAAAATATCATTTGAGCCACCAGTTTTCATGACTTGAAAGGTAAAATATGCACAACTTAGGGCCTAGATACTACCCATTTTCCCACAAAAAAAATTAACCAGCACTACAAAGTTTACCTCTTCAGAGGTCACTGAGATACAAATGCTATCCATGCCTTCTCTGAAAAGCTTAACACTATTCAACAACAGGAGGAAAAAGAAATTCATACTAGTAGCTTTGCTCCCTCTTCTTCCTCACATTCTGAAGATAAACCTAAAACAAGAGCCATATCATTTGATAGTGATATACCGATTCGTGCCATGCTTAGCCCAGTGGTCTTTGAGGTCGATCGGCATAGATAGATCGTACCCCTCTGCCGCCAGCCGGCTGATCAGCTTCTTGAACACACTGCCGCTCATCTTGCGGCCGCCCACGCGGGCGTGCCTTTTGTTGGGCATCACCGGCAGTGGGTACATGGACAGCGTGGTGGTGCAGCAGGCCGACTGCCACCCGCCGTCCCCCCACTTGTAGCAGGGCTGATATTTCCCTGTGCAGGAGCAAACGGGTACTGGCATCGTCGACTCATCAAACACTACCTGGTTCAACCCCAGATCCTGACCTTTCCACTCATGGTGCTTCGCCCCCAGCCTCGCAACTGTCACCTGCTTGTTATTGAAATGCTCGCCTCCGACCTTTCTACTCTTCTTCTTCGACGGCTTCTTGGATGGAGAAGCAGAAGCTTGAGCTTTGGTAGGGTCGTTCCTCCCCCGCTTAGACTTGTGGGATTTTGCTGCATCGCCATCTGGAGCAGTTGACATGGGGAGTGCTTCGTGGTCATTGTAATACCCATCAGAATATTGAGGTTGCTGCTGGTAGTGGTGATGCTTTGCTGCGCCACGGGAAGCAGGGAAGCATTCGGGCCCACAATTGTTGCCATTCACGCCATTCTCGCGAGCATATTGAAGGGCAGAGATGGCATTGTCACGCTCAATGATGGCAGTGTTCCGCTCAGAGATCGCAGCATCACGCTGGAGGAATGCCATGTCACGCTCAGCCTGCGCAGCTTTCTTCTCGGCAAGAGCTATGTTCCGTTCCCGGATGGCCTCGTCCCGCTCGGCCACGAGAGCCATGATCTTTATGTTTTCCTTCAGCTGATTCTGATTCGTCATCCACTGTGTTACCAATCGAAAAAGAGAGAGCAGTTAAAAGTATATTTTTAAGGCAGAAGAAATCTGGCTGGTGGTGCTGACTTTGTAGTTTATCTGCCAAAATTATTCAGTCACATGCAAGTCAGAAGGTCGGATTAATATTGTTAGTGAGCATTTTTAAAAGATTTTGCTCTTCAAAAGCCTTTATGCATTGGAGTCAAAGTGGAAGATTTGCTAGCATACTTGATCATTTATATTACCAGAGTTTAGGTCCTTTTCAAATATGAGACTCTGTGATACATCAAAAATATAATAAAAGAAAATGAAACAAAACAATATTATGGGATGTTATTCAGATATTTTCAGTTGTAAATAGCAAAAGGAGCTAAAACATGTTAGCAGTTAACACCGAGTGCAGCGTCAAACAAGAAAGCTGCTACATATACCTGTACAATGGGTCGTGAACAAGAACTAGATTCTATTCAACACCATTTTTCCCATTATCATCTTAGAAAGACATGGCTACGGATAAGTAACAATGCATCTAAACCACATATCACCTTCTACAGTTCTAACTAAAGACAAGTACAGTAAATGTCAAATAAAAACTAATGGCCACCAATGATGCACCCAATCATTTGACTAGCCTTGAAACAACAAAAATGTAATTATATACTACCTATAGTTTAGCACTGCTCAGCAAGAAGGGAAACAAGTTTTTCTTAATCTTGCAATGAACAATTCTGTATATCCAAAAGAGTGAAACAAGTTTCAAAGTATCAGCTGAAACCATCCTAAATTTAACCAACAATGTTAAACGGCTGAGATATATAGATCCATAATTGTCGATATAAGAAGCTAAGTAGGATTTAGCTAACTAGGATTTAGCAGAGTGGATGAAGAAAACAGTTTGTAATTAGGGATTATGCCAGATTTCAACTTCGATGAGCTAACTGGAATAAGATCTGGCTATGAAGGGAATATAAAACTACATGTTACAACAAATCTAATATGATTACGTTATCTAAGGCATTTTTTATTTTCTCAAGTAAAGCAAAGGCATGTTGGAAGCAGAAACTAGTGGGCAGTTTAGGGAAGTAAAGAAAGCTAAGAATAAAAGGAAAAGAAAGGTAGGTACATAGACTGATCATGATTCATTTATAATTTCAACCAAAAATTGATGCTATCAATAAGAAGGACAAAGGAACACTTAAAAGGATAAACTAAAACAGGATAGAGACTGAATCAAAAAGGACAGAACACTTTGCTAATCATACTAGAACCTAGAAGCTTCTTGTTTTATCAGAATATACAAGATAGAATTACTATACTAAAGAGAAGAAAGGGGCAAAGAAGCCAAATAAACTCAAGTACTAGTGTTGTCAATACCTGTGCATGAGCTGTCTTATAGTGATCAGCCTTGTGCCTACCACTCTCCCTTTGTCCATTGTCATCCATATTCAAACCTCAGCATACGCTTCAACTTACTCAAAGTGCGAAACTTCAGAGGCCTAAAAAGATCTTCAAAAGCATATCACAAGTTAGATGGCTGAAGACCACATTTTGGGTTTGTGCAAAATGAATGAAAGAGAGATTGAAACAAATACTATAAGATTATAACTATATGTAGATACAAAACTACATATTATGCAAAAAATACTATCTACTTCAGACAGGAAAGCACTCATGAAAAGTAGATAAATTTGTGAACAAACATTAAACATGTTTATAAGTGATTGATGTATAAGATTGACTATAAATATTAAATTACAGGATAATTCTTAGCAACACAGCATCCGAAGAAGACCAATCAAAATGTGTCCTAAGGAATCCAACAAAAAGAAAAAAGAGAAAGCCAAGAATGTGACAATTTTCAACACAGATAAGTTGATGGATAGCTCGGCTGAATAATAACACTACATTTTGGATTTGAATACTTTACAAATAAATCGTAACAACTGATGTAACAGAATATCCTCACAAGTTATTGTCCAAATTCACTGTCACTAAAAGTTTCAATCCTCACTTTACAGTATATCTTATACTGTTTCTCTAGATCTTCATGAGCCACATATAATCACGTTCTAACAGGGATAGATAGCGATGTACGCATTACTCTTTGTTTACTTCGGAATAAGTGGAATTAGCAAATAGAAGAGAATTAGACTTGAGTGAAGTAACCTCCAGGAACTGAATACATGTTGAACAACTCAATAAACTGTAGTTCACCACTTCTCTAGCAAGCAAAGAGTACAAGGATAAAGACAATCTACTCATAATGTAGCAAAACCCACTCACCAAAGTCAGCATTCAGTTGGTATGCCATTAAACACTTTAATTGGTAAAAAAAAGAAAGCTGAACTTTTTCAAAGGCAACTAGATCTTCAGTTCCGCATTTAAGCTGCTGCTAAATATCCTCTGAAATTACTCAAATAGTAGAATCCCTCTTTAATGAAAGTCTCTTGACATTTATCTGCCAACACCTTCCAGTGAAGTAAACCACTGGACAATTACAGTGATGGGGACTCTGAAACACTAAAAAAGACTCTTCTGTTCGCATCCAAATTACTGAATTAGCCGGTTATAGAGAGAAAATAGCATCTTTGTACTAATATAGCAGCAAGATCCCTTTTTGGCGTTCAAAAAACCTATCCACGACGTAATCAGATTACATGAAATGGATGCAACATCTATAGTATGCGCACAACTCATCAGAACTACACTCTCCACTTAGTAATAAGCAGCATTAGGTTAACTCACACACAAAACACGAAGGATTCACGAAATCTAGCTCAAAAACGTCGCCCAAAAACCCAGAAATTGAGATTAAACTAACTCTAAGATCAATATCCTCACTAAAACCATCCTGGAGAAGCTGCAGCCAGGAGAGATGGAGAAATCGAAGGAGATAACAAAGGAAACAAACGAATTTTAGGGCACAATTCAGCGATCATAGAAGAGATTTAGGTCTCTTACCTCTGCGAAGCTCGATGATCGAAGAGAGGAGCGAATCGGATCTCCTCAAAACCCTAATCCTCCTCCCCTTCTTCTTCTTCTTCTTCTTCTTCTTCTTCTTCTTCTTCTTCGCCCTGCTCCAGCTTCGTGGATCGTAGCATCAAATGTGTCGGAAAATTTCCTCTTCTTTTTACTTTTTTTTTTTTTTTTTTTCCCTTTAATTCTCATTTTATTTATTTTTCTCACGCGCTTCTGACCCGTGGGTCCCACTTCTCAGGCTCAGGATAATTGCTGTTTAATGGAATTAATTAACAGCTGAAAAAGGAGGATTTATAGACAAAGCATTTTCGCGGGTGCAAATGGAAAAGAGTTGATTAGAAATTTAGGAGGGAGGGGTAAAAAAAACAAAGATCATTTGAAAAAATTTCTACAGTTTTGTATGTTTTACTGTTATCTGAGTTATTATGAATTAATCATTAATTATCTTGTTTCATTTCATGTTTAACTATCAAAATTAAAATATAAATTTTTTTTTCTGTAAATATTTATTTTTTAAAATTTTTATAAATATTTTTAGAGATTTACATAGGGCATGGATGTGGGATAGAACCGGAAATAGCGGGTTTATCCTCCTTATTCTACCAAACGCATTTGGAATCATCTGGTATTGCTTATCCCAGAATAACTAGAATAAGCCGGAACAACAGTTCTTACTCATTATTTTATATATTTTTTTTTTACCAAACTACCCCTCCTCCCCTCCTTTCTCTTTTCCCAATACATTCTCATCATCACAAATCCCTCTCTCTCCTCTCTCTCTTTTCTTTATTCCCAATACACTCTCATCATCACAAATCACTCTCTCTCCTCTCTCTCTCTTTATCACATATTAACTCTTGAGGGCAAAAAGGTAATTTACATAACTTATCCTCTTTATTCCTTCTATTCCTTATTATTAAACCAAACACAAAATCTCTTATCACTGTAACCATTCCAAACGCTTTTTCGCTCTAGTTCCGTACTTTATACTTATCCCCGGTTTAGCTAATTCTATCTTAACCCGATTCCAAACGCAGCCATAGGGTTTAGGGTGAGGACGAAATAATCAAATTATTTTTATTTATTCTATAAAAAAAAATTAATATATTTTTGTTATTTTAAATTTATTTTTGATATAAATAATAAAAATTGAAAAAAATTAAATACATCAATTTAAAATTTTAATTGCGTAAGATATAAATTTTTAAATATAAAAAAAAATATTTATATGAGTATTCTCTATATTTTAGCCTAACTATAACATCTAAAATATTTTTATTGAATGGAATTATTATCCATTTAAATATAATATAAACAATTTAGACTTTTAAATTTTTTGATATGTGATATTATTTACCTAATGTTTTGTGATAAGATACTAAGGAACTTATTTTATATTTGACATTAGAAATCAATAATTTTAATATCACTTGAAAATAGACAAATAATATTAAAAAGTTACAAAATTAGATTCCTACGTAATTTAATTTTAATAATACTGATCGATTTAAATAATTAGTGCTAAAAAATAATGCAAAAACATAATTTAAATGTTTTTTAAGCTCAATTATGTACAATTAAATCAATATTCTTTGATAATTCAAAAGTGCAATATGCAAGTGAATTTAGAGATATCCTGAAGATTTAACAAAATTTTCACACAATTTTTTAGAAATAGTTTTTGAGTAAAAAAAGAAAACTCAGATATATTGACTATTTATTTATTGATTAAAATTAGTCTATTTTTTTTTTTATTTTGTGATAATAGGGTATGAGACTAATAAGTTTAATTAGATGAGCTCAAAAAATTAAGTAGGACTGCGTTTTACAGTAGATCCAACGTTCAGATCGATTAAGTCTGATCGTAACTTCTAAACATTATGTTTGAATTCTTAAGTGCGATAAATACTTTATTTCTATTAAAACATGCTTTTGGAATAGTGATAGAGCAAAAATAATTATGAACAATTTTTGATAGGCATGAAAGGGAATGGAAGAGAGAAATTTTTAATTCCAACTTTTATTTTGGGTGAGAATAGAAAAAATTAAACAAATATATCTGTTTCCTATAAAGATATAAAAAATGGTTTTATTATTGAAAATATTTTAACATATGGAAGCACATATTTTTCTAACCTGAAAATGACTAATATGGTTGGTCTAGTCCAGAACCGAGCTCTCCAAATGTTGACCGAGTCAAACGTGCTTTTAGATTTGCAAATCGGCTTTTAAATTGATTTTCGAATGTATCAAGATTAAGTGATTCAGTTGATGAGAGCTCGGCTCAATAGAATATACTCTAAATATGTAAAAGAATTCGAATTGAGAGAATATCAACTAATTCGATTGAAACTGAAACCAAACTATTTATATTTCTAGAGCTAAAATTATATAAAACTAAGAATTAACTTTTATATAATTTTAATATTAAAATTTAAAAAAATATTAAAAAATATTATTTTTGAAAAGAATCCTAAGTTCTGTTTAGTATTGAAATTATTTGAGGAATAAAAGGATATCCCTTTTATCTCCCAAATATATTAGTAACTACGGAAATATTTTGTTATAGTACCACTAGAATAAGTGGGAATTACTATTCTCACTCTTTCCAACATCTCTTTTACTTTTCTTTTTTTTTTGTTTGGATATTCTCCCACGCCTCCCGAAGCACCATTCCCTGACCTTATTATTATATAATAAAATTTGAGAGTAAAAAAATCATTTAAACTAACTAATACTTTTTATTTTTTTTATTTTTTATTATCATATCAAATACAAATTTTTTTATTTCTGTAACCGTATCCAATATTTTTTTATATTAATTTTATATTTTATATTTATTTATGAAATAACTAATTCTGTCGTATTCGTTACTTTCCGTGCACCAACATATAGAACCCAGCCGTACTTAAAAATTGTAATAATATATGCCAAAACATAAGGAATAAAAGCTTTATATAAAAAAAGAAGTGCTAGGTGTACACCCCAAATGGGGTGTACATTCTACACCCATCCCATTTTGGGGTGGGTATTCATCCACTCGTCATATCATGTGACGAGTGGAATTCACCCACCTCTAGAATGAAGTGGGTGTAGGATATACATCCCATTTGGGATATACATCTAGCATTTTCCATATAAAAATATCTATTTTTGAAAATATTATGGTAAATTTATACTTCATATTTACTTTAAAAGTAATAAGAAAAACACAAAACTAACCTTAATCATACGGCAGAGGATAACACCAGGCCGTTAAATCAACGGTCAGGATGAATTAGTTAGACCCCGCGCAACGGCACCGCATCCACGTTCTCTCCCGAAACGAACCAATCACAGATCCCGAAGCCCCCTCCCGCGGCTTCCTTCCTAAGCTTTAACATCCCACCGTCGATCTCGACGGTCCAGGGGCCTCACGGCGCTCGATCCGTGTGCTCCAGCTTCGACCAATCACAGCTCGTCCTCTCGCTATATATACAAACCCACTTCGCAAAATCCATTTACAAATCACACTACCCCCCTCCGTTTCGTTTTTCCTCGTTCCTTCCCACACCGCATCCGCCATGCCCACCGCAGCGAAGCTCCCCCCCAAGGAGAAGAAGGAGAAGAAGGAGAAGGAGGAGAAGGGGAAGGAGAAGCAGAAGCCCTCTGCGGCTTCTCATCCCCCGTACTTCCAAGTATGCAAACCCACTTCGATCTCCTTTTGTTGATCTTCGAATTTCTCATGAGCGGTTCGTGTATTACCTTGCGCAGATGATCAGAGAAGCGATTCTGGCGCTCGGCGACAGGACCGGATCGAGCCCGCAAGCGATCGCGAAGTACGTCGAGGAGAAGCACAAGGGGCAACTCCCCGCCAACTTCAAGAAGATGCTCTCCGTCCAACTGCGGAGCTTCGCGGCGAAGGGGAAGCTGGTGAAGGTCAAGGCCTCGTTCAAGCTTTCCGAAGAGGCGAAAACGAAGGGCACAGCAACAACAGCAACTGAAAAGCCGACGAAGGAGAAGGAGAAGCAGAAGCCGAGGGAAGCTTCCTCTGCGGCGCGCAAGACGAAGAGTCTGCAGGCTGTGAAGTCGCCGAAGAAGGCCGCGATTACGGTGAAGAGGAAGGCGGCTTCGCCGGCGAAGCCGAAGCAGCCGAAGTCGATCAAGTCCCCTGCGCCCAAGAAGGTGAAGAAGAAGAAGAAGGTTAGCGCGCGCGTGAGTTTTACGGACTAGTTTGGTAGTTTGGAATTTAGGGTTTGTGTGGTTTAGATTGGGTTTAGGGTTGTTTTGTTCCGTTTTGTGTGTAAATGCCCTGCAAAGTTGAGTAACAAATATATATATATATATATATATATATATATATATATATATATATATATATATATATATATATATATATATATTATATTATATGTTTATATATCATTAAAGGGTTCATGTTGAGCTTTCATATAAAACCACCACATTTTGTACAAGGTTTCAATCTGAGCACATCATATTACTAAATAAAAAGTTACAATGAATATTCACAAGAAATGAAAAAGATCTAAATTGGAAAAATCACTCACTTCAAATCTATCAAAATTTTGATTTTATTTCTTTTGATCGTTTAGCTAAATTGTGGCCTAATTTGACTCAATTAGAAATAAATCATATAATCTAATTTAAAATTTAAAATTTAAAGTTTAAAATTTAAAATAGCACTAATGCTTTAAAAAAAGAGGCTAAAATATAGAAAAAAAATTTTATTAAAAAAAATGATTTTTCACATTCTCTTATAAAAATTATTAAAAAAAATATAGAGTGTGAAATAATTAAATTATTTTAGTTATATATATAAAAAAATATAAAAATATTTTTGATATAAATTATAAGAAAATAAAAGATATAAATATTTTAACTCAAATTTTTAACGAGTTAAAATATTAATTTTTAAAAATCAGAAAAAAAAAATTGTAAGAAATATTTATATATAATTTAGCTTTAAAAGAAAACAGTAGTGCTATTGAAGGTGATTAGCAGCAGTTGCACCTTGTTGTAGTTCTCTACCACTGTTCTATCAATAACCGGTGATTGGTAAATTTGTATTATTTAAATTTTGTGAGGATTTTTCACTATTTCCCATTTTTTAAGTTTCTCCCGATTTATCGTGTAACGTCCGTAAATGAACTATATATATATATATATATATATATATATATATATATATATATGACTAAGTAAGTTACAATAAAGTAACTTAACATAATATCATCTGACTTAATAACTAATCAACAACCAAATCATCATAATAAGTCCATAATCCATCAGATATATCTATGCAATACTAAGCATAAATATAACTATAATAAAACAGGTAAGTCACGATAATAACCTAAAATCTTAAGCCGATATAAACAAATTTCAAAATAATAAGAAATAAGCTGATACGTCAGTTATCAAGCTAACTAGTAGGGACAGCTCTATAACGTGCGCCTCATATCACCATCCTGATATTTTACCACATGGCGAACCTAAAAGTGATGTTATCATAAAGTATGAGATACGACTATATGTATGTCAGTAGTAGTTACGACGAGTCGGAGATGAGCAATTCGTTCATATTGGTATTACAATAATCAAAAAGTGGTCAAGCATATAGCTAGGCTTTTTATACTTTCGAAAGTAAGGTTTCCGTGCTTGTAATTTTTTACGACGGAACATCTGATTTGATGATCGGCTTCGTTAGATACAATCTAAAATGTTAAAATTATTTAGAAATTAAATTTTATAATTTTTTTGACTTTATTTGTGTTGTGAATGAGTAGAGTCTCAAAATGAACAGCTGAAAATAAAAATTTTATAAAAAAATAATAAATAATTCAAATTTCAAATGGAAAGAATTTTTTTTTAAAAATTAAATAAAATTTTCTATTAAAATTTCATCTAATTTGGATTGTTTTATACCGTTAAATTTACAAACGTGCTATATCGGTCGTAAAAATAGTTATTTTTGAGATTCTTTGATCACATGGTAAATAATGTCGAAAAATTATAAAATTTAATTTTAAATAATTTTAATAGCGTAGATCATATTTAATGTAACTGATCGTCGAATCGAATGTCTCATTATCGAAAATAACTTACAAGCAGGAGACTCCTATACTTTCAAAAGCACAAAAAATTATATATATATATATATATATATATATATATATATATATATATATATATATATATATATATATATATAGGAAAATGCTATGTGTACACCCCTTTCGGGGTGTACATCATACACCCCACCCATCCAAGGGTGGGGGTGTGATGATGGGTCACTTGATGTGACCCGTAAAAAATATCGCCACCATTAAAATGGTGGAGGTGTATGATGTACACCCCTTCGGGGTGTACATGTAGCATTGCTCATATATATATTATGTTATTAATAGTATCAAATTATTAATGCTATTAAATTTTTAATATTTAATAAAAAAATATATAATTAGCATGATAGTGGTCCCCTAAGATTTAGTGGGTGATTGGTTAAATTGTATGATCGAAGTGTTGGAAATAATCAAAGGGTTTGATCCAAGAGTATAGTGATCATTTAAAATTTTTACTCTTCAACCAACTATCCACTAAACCTTATAGGACCACTATCATTATAACTGCACATCATTTAATCGAATGGGTAAAAAATTAATAACACTAAATCATTCGTGCTTTCGATAATATTTCAATATATATATATATATACTAAATTACAGAAATCCTTTATAATATAATATTTTTTTATTTTATCCTGTCTTTCAAAAGTCTATATTTTGCTTTCTCGTAATTACGAAATTATTTTATTTTTAGGAAGCAACATGATTAACGGAATAGGCAAAATGAAGATATAGTCTTTATCCATCATCGCCTCTTTCCTCAATCACCTCCTTCGCTACTTCCTCCCGGGCATATTCTCGATCATCTCCTTCGCTACCTCCTTACTCGTGCTGCCATCGTCGACTATTCCTTCGATCTCCTTCGAGCTGATCCGACCCGATAACGCGAGCACGGCCTTGGACCAGAGCGCGGACGCAGGGGCGGCCTCGTCATTGCTCTGAAGAGGCAGGCGGTGCCGACGACGACGCCGCTCCGCGGTATACTTCCCCTGCCGCCACCGCCGACTATTCCTTCGATCTCTTCCGCGCCGATCTGACCCGATAACGCGAGCACGGCCTTGGACCAGAGTGCGGACGCAGGGGCGGCCTCGTCATCGCCCTGGAGTGGCGGGCGGGGCCGACGACGCGTCGGAGAGTGGTGCGGAGGCCGTGCCACTTTTTCAGCGCGGGGAAGACATCGCGAAAGCCGACGGTGCTGAGGCAGACGGCGTGGTAGGCAAGGGACTCGAGTTCGAGCTCGAGGCGGCCGCAGAGGGCGGCAAGATCGTCGGCGGTGGCCCAGGGGCGGGGCACGGAGGGGTCGGCCGAGCCCACGTATACGGCAGCATGGGAGCCTTGTTTCACTTCGTAAGAAGCCTAGGAAGCACAACCATTATAGAAAGCAATTCTAGGAAGCACAACCATTAGAGAAGAGAGTGTATGTGCGCACAACCATAGGAAAAAAAGATAAAGGGGAGGGGAAGGGGAGAGATTAAGAGATGAGAGAAAGAGAAGGGGAAGGGGAGAGAGAGGGAAGGGAAGAAAAATATAACGGTTCACTCACGAAATATTGAAGGCGGAAGAATGACTACAAAAGGCAAAGTAAAAAAGCAATATATTATAATTTATATATTTTTAAAAAGCCCTACTATAATAGAATTTTCTATAAATCCAATTAACCAAAAGCCCTACTATAAGGTTGTGTTTGGGACGGGTATAAAGGGGGATATCCCATCTTTATACCCAAACACTTTTGGAATATCGCAAACCGGAAATATCCCCTCCTAAACGGGAATATCCCCGGTTTGGAGTTGGGATATCCCCCAAACCCAAGAACTAGCCAACTCTCTACTCCCTCTAGTTCTCCTCGTCCCTTCCCAAGGCAGTGCCATGAAAAAGGGCGTTTTTTTTTTTTTTTTTTTTTTTTTTTTTTTTTTTTTTTTTTTTATGCTTCAGGGGTTTTTTTTTTTTAATTAAAATTTTTAAATTATAAAAAATATTTAAATTTTAAATTTTAAATTTTATAAATTTTAATTTTTTTTAGTTTTATATTTTAATAAATCTAAAAATTTTATTTTATTTTTAAAAATTATTAATTTTAAAATTTATACAATATTTTTATAATTTTTTTAAAATTTATATAAATTTATAAATTAAAATTTTTACTCCTTAAAATTTTAAAATTAACATTTTTTTTTACTCCCGCTTAAAATTTTTATAAAAATTAAAATTAATAAAGATTAAAATTTGAATAAATTTTAAAATTTTAATTTTGAAAAAATTATTAAAAAAAAATATTTTAATCTTTTACCAGAAAACTCCAACTCTCTGTTTCTCCTTATTCTTCAACTCCAATCCAAACACTATTTTACTTATACCAGGTTTAAGTCTCATTCCCAATTGAACACAATTTTACTTTATATCAGGCTTATTCCTTACTTTATATTTATACCTGTTATAACTCATTCCGACTTATCCCTAATCCAAACAGTACCTGATAGAATTTATATATTTTTAAAAATATAAGTCCCAATATACTTTTATATAAGCTCAAATATGCTATTATCTAAACTTTGTAAATTATCAAAAGAATTAAATTATATATTTCTTAAAATTTTTTTTATCCATTAAGTAGATATTAAAATAAACCGCTAAAGATAAATATATTTAAAAAATAATAATTAAAATATTAAAATCAAAATAAAAAAAATAGTTTATTTTAAATAAATTTTAAAATTAATTTAAATTAATTAATTTAAATTATTTTATACCATTAAATAAGTAAAAAAACCTAATGATCTATTAATTTTCTAATAATTAAAATTATTAATTTGAAAACTCAGTCATCTAAAAACACTATCCTATTAATATCAGTATTAATAATACTAATGATCTATTAAGTTTTAGATTAATCTAATTTTGTAAACTTTTTTTTTTTTTTTTTTTTTTTTTTTCCAACTTCTCAGCCTTTCTTCACCCAATATTAAGGCAGACGATCTAACAACAAACTAATTTCGAACACAAGCTGGCACGAGCCAAACACAAGCTCGCTCGCTGATTTCATTCATTCATTAAACGAAACAAACACGGCCCGAGCTCGAGCAGGGTAGGCTCGTTGTATAGCAAGCATATCCTGCAGGGGTGGGCTTGATCTGAAGTTCGAATACCCATCATTGGGGTTTGCTGTATATATTTATTTACCGCATCGTAAACGCGATTACAATGCACCAAGTCATAATAGCACCAGTTGGGCCATTCACAGAGAAACAAACAATAAGATGGAAGGAAAAGAAATCTCAATATTCCAATAATAATAATAATAATAATTTATACTTACAATATCAAAATCCTAAATAATTAGATCCAATTCTGGGCGAAAAAGAGAGAAAAAAAGAAGAAAAAAAAGAAAGATAGAAATCATATTTGATTATTACGACATAAATCAAATTTGTTCCTTGTACTAGTAGTATGATGGTCACGGATTAGGCGCGTTCGCCGCGGATGCGACGGGCGAGCTGTATGTCCTTGGGCATGATGGTGACGCGCTTGGCGTGGATGGCGCAGAGGTTGGTGTCCTCGAAGAGGCCGACGAGGTAGGCCTCGGCGGCCTCCTGGAGGGCGAGGACGGCGTGGCTCTGGAAGCGGAGGTCGGTCTTGAAGTCCTGCGCGATCTCCCGCACCAGGCGCTGGAACGGCAGCTTCCGGATGAGCAGCTCCGTGCTCTTCTGGTACTTTCTGATCTCCCGCAGCGCCACCGTACCCGGCCTGTACCTGTGCGGCTTCTTCACGCCCCCCGTCGTCGGCGCCGACTTCCGCGCCGCCTTCGTCGCCAGCTGCTTCCGCGGCGCCTTCCCCCCCGTCGACTTCCGCGCCGTCTGCTTCGTCCGCGCCATCGCTTTTCTCCTTTTTAGGGTTCGAGTTTGGGTCTTCCCACTTTCCACCTTCCGATGAGGAAGGATGTCTGGATTATTTATTTATATTGTGAGGCCGTGGCGGTGACGTGCGGATGGCGGTTATGCGAACGGTATGTTATTTTTCTTTTTTTTTTTTTTTTTTTTTTGGCCTTTTTTGGATGGGAGGGAGAAGGAGATCGGACGGATGAGATTGTTTTAAGAGAAGCACGCGATCCGTGTGCTCTCTTCTGATTGGTTGCCTTTAGCTGGGTTGGATCGAGGAGGGGGGGAGTTGGACTCGGATTAAACTTGAAACAAAAACCAACCGAAAATAATACTTATTTTTATATATATTCTACTATATACTAATTAAAAACATAATTTTATTTTAATAAAATATTATCTAAAATTTTAATTTTTTTATATAATAAATGTTAGAAAAATTAAAAAGCATTAAATAGTTGGTAAAACAATTAGATGCAGAGCAACTACTTAAAAAAAAAAAAAAAGAAAAAAAGAAAAGAAAAAGAGATGCAGAGTAATGAATAGTTATTATATCACACCGCAGAGCGTAATATAATATACCGAATATTATTTTATATATATTAAATTAGCTAGCAATAAACTTATGTTAAATTTTGCTTATGTAATCGAGTTTTAATTCGTTATTATTAATTATTAATATATTTAAATTTATTTTTATTTTAATTAAATCAGTTTTTTTATCTTTAATTTGAAATTTGTTTTAATCTCAGTTTGAACTATGAAGATTCTCTTTGAAGCTTATATAGCTGTGCCGTTTGCTTTAGAAATAAGCCGAAATTATTTATTTTATAAATATATACAATTTTAAAAATAAATAAAATTAAAATTAATTTTTTGTTTGAATAAAAATTTAGTTATTTTTGGGAATAAGATAAACAGGATTTGAATGGTTAGATTAGAATAATAAAAATAAAAATAATTATAATTTAAAATTTAAAATATTTTATCTAATTAATTAATTAATATCAAAATATTATTGAAAAATAATTTAATAAACTAATAAATTTATTAGCTATGAATATTATATAAGCTAATTGAAAATATATTAATTAATTAATTATAGTAATCGACTATCTTTAGCGCAAGGGGTAAAAAATTTGATGGTTGGTATTGCATGTCCTATGTAGTTGCTTCGCAATTTCCAGTAGCCTAGTTCTTAATTAATTATAAATTTTAACTTAACTTAGATGATTAGTAAAAAAATTATTTTAATTAGTAAAAATATTAATTAGTTGATAAATATAAATATTAGTTATTAAATAAACATATTAAATAATTAATTTTTAATGAACTAATTAATCATAAATAACAAATTAATTAATTACTTAACTATTTAAGTAATAGATAATTACTCAAATATATTAATTAAATTAATTAAAAAGTTAATACATTGATCAAAATTTAATTTAAATTTTAATTAAGTTTGTTTTCACTTGGGACAAACAAGCTTTGTTCCATGAGAAATGGTGGAACAACTCATGAACATAAATTGTTCTTGTGACATTTTTGCTAGATTTTTTTTTTGCAATTCCTCAAACTATAAAGAAGATTACTGTCAGATATTTTGTTGCAATCTTCTAAAAGCTTCTATACAAATCTCGAGACGATCGAAGAGGATGCCGAAGAGTGAAAAACTTTAAAGTTTTTTGAAAGGGTAATAAGTGTAGGTCTTTTGGGAGCTTGTAATTTTTCCTTTTGGTTCGTAGTTTTGTACCATTTTGCGTCTTTTCATTAATTAGTTAGACGGCTCATTAATTAGTTAGACGGCGAGTGACCTATATAAGGTTGTGGTCTCCACCCCCATTTCTCAAGAATCCAGTTGTACTTTCTGCTCAAGCAATATAATTTGCAACATTCCTCAAACTCTCTCTTGTACTTAGTCTTAAGACAAGTAGGTCCAAGCTAGTAAGAAGAGAGGCAAGCTTGCTCAGTTCGCATAGGAAGGCAAGCGCCGCACGAGCTAGACAAGCGATTTTCTCTTAAGTCTGTGACAATTGGTATCAGAGCGAGTTCGGGAGTTGGAAAGCCATGTCGTCGTCGAATGCTGTCGTTGTTGATGTCGTCCCAAAATCCAAGCAGTCCAAGCGCGGCAAGAGTAAAGAGCTGCAGACCCTTGCGAAAGAGTCTGCATCGCTCAAGGATCGTATAGGCTTACTAGAGGATGCTATTGCGAGAGTGGAAAAACACTACTTCATCTTATCCTAACATGTGAAGATGATGGAGGATGGATTTCATGCTATGGAGGACAGCGTCGCGACTGCCATGGCAACTTTCCATCATCAGCTTGAGCAGTTTCGCAACGACCTCCCCTGTCTTGTGGACGAGCGAAGGGTGTTGGTAAAGGACCTTGCCACAGTGGTCGATGAGGTCGAGGATCTCAAGACGAGGGTGACAATCCTCTAGAGGGCAGTGGCTCGCAGTGGTGAGATATGAAAAGAGCCTACCCCAAAGATCCACGTACCTAAACCCCAATGCTTCAAGGGCACACGAGATGAGAAAGAAATTGATAACTTCTTATGGCACATGGAGCACTACCTTAAAGCATTGTGGTTTGAAGATGAGGAGGACAAAGTCCAAACCACATCCATGTACCTATCCGACGATACTATGTTGTGGTGGCGTCGGTGGTCGGCCAATGCAAGCTAAATACTTGGGAGGACTTCGTGCATGAGCTCAAAGCGCAATTCTACTTAAAGAATGTTGAATATCTTGCGCGGAGGCAACTTCGATGGCTCAAACACCATGGAACATATAAAGAGTATGTCCAAGAATATTCTAAACTGATGCATTCCATCTCCAGTATGGCTAAGGAGGACCGACTGTTTTTTTTTCTAGACGGATTCCAATCATACGCGAACAAGGAGCTCATGGCACGAGGTGTTAAGGACTTGAATTTTGCAATTACTTTGGCAGAAAAGGACTTGTTATTAATATGAGTTTATATGTTAATTAAGAGAGAATTTTTTTTTTCTTCCAACTCACTTTTTAAATAATTTAAATTTTATTAATTTAAATTATTATTTAATAATAATAATAATAATAATAATAATAATAATAATAATAATAATAATAATAATAATAATAATAATATTATTATTATTATTATTATTATTATTATTATTATTATTATTATTATATTTTATTTGAATTTTCTTATCTTTTTTAATTTATTCAAATGAGGATAGATTGGGAATTTTTTTTAAAAAAATGCTAGATTGGGAAAACAAATTTTAAAGAAGGCTAGGTTGAAAAATAATACTTATTCTTATATAGGGGCAATTTCCTACATACCCCTAAAATTTTTTCTGTTTTCAGATTTACCCCTCTTAGAAGGCTAATATTAAAACTACCCTTCTTACGTTCCCACTTCTTTCCAAAATACCCCTGAAGTTAAACTCTGTTAGTGTATTGTTTGGAGCTGCCGTTAACTGTGTGAAATTATCATTTTGCCCTTTTAAATATACCCTTCTATCATAACCAACTTTTCTTATGTACTCTTAAAATTTTCAATAGTTTTCGTATTTATCCTTAAAATATCGAATTACTTTCTTATTTGCCCTCCAACGGCCATCTTAACTCCGATTTTGGATTTTTTTTTTTTGTTTTTTTGGGGACAGCTGAAGGAAAATATTTTAGTAGATAGGGGCAAAATAGGTATTTTTAATAATTTTTAACTCCGATTATTATTTAACTCTAGTTTAATCCTAGTTAACTTAACAAAGGAAACGGTAGGGATATTTTTAATAACGGTGGAACGTATGAGAGGTATATTGAAAAGAAAAAAAAAAGAGAGATAACTCAAATATTTATTCATATTTCAGGGATACACAGATAATTATCCCTTGAGCAATACTATATGTACACCGCGAAAGGGGTGTACATCCTACACCCCACCCATCTAATAGGTGGGGTGTCTTTGGGGTCACTTGATGTGACCCCTTCTCACACCCTTACCCATTGGATGGGTGAGGGTGTAGGATGTACACCCCGGATGGGTGTACACATAGCATTTTCCTTATCCCTTTTATATATATTCTACTATATACTAATTAAAAAAATAATTTTATTTTAATAAAATATTATCTAAAATTTTAATTTTTTTATATAATAAATGTTAGAAAAATTAAAAAGCATTAAATAGTTAGTAAAACAATTTGATGCAGAGCAACTACTTCAAAAAAAAAAAAAAAAAGAAAAAAAAAAAGATGCAGAGTAATGAATAGTTATTATATCACACCGCATAGCGTAATATAATATACCGAATATTATTTTATATATATTAAATTAGCTAGCAATAAACTTATGTTAAATTTTGCTTATGTAATCGAGTTTTAATTCGTTATTATTAATATATTTAATTTTTTTTTTTTTTTAATTAAATCAGTTTTTTTATCTTTAATTTTAAATTTGTTTTAATCTCAGTTTGAACTATGAAGATTCTCTTTGAAGCTTATATAGCTGTGTCGTTTGCTTTAGAAATAAGCAGAAATTATTTATTTTATAAATGCATATAATTTTAAAACTAAATAAAATTAAAATTAATTTTTTGTTTGAATAAAAACTTAGTTATTTTTGGGAATATATCTAAATAGGATTTGAATGGTTAGATTAGAATAATAAATAAAAATAATTATAATTTTAAATTTAAAATATTTTATCTAATTAATTAATTAATATCAAAATATTATTGAAAAATAATTTAATAAACTAATAAATTTATTAGCTATGAATATTATATAAGCTAATTGAAAATATATTAATTAATTAATTATAGTAACTGACTATCTTTAGCGTAAGGGGTAAAGAATTTGATGGTTGGTATTGGATGTCCTACGTAGTTGCTTCACAATTTTCGGTAACCTAGTTCTTAATTAATTATAAATTTTAACTTAACTTAGATTATTAGTAAAAAAATAATTTTAATTAGTCAAAATATTAACTAGTTGATAAATATAAATATTAGTTATTAAATAAACATATTAAATAATTAATTTTTAATGAACTAATTAATCATAAATAACAAATTAATTAATTACTTAACTATTTAAGTAATAGATAATGACTCAAATATATTAATTAGATTAATTAAAAAGTTAATACATTGATCAAAATTTAATTTAAATTTTAATTAAGTTTGTTTTCACTTAGGAACAAGCTTTGTTCCATGAGAACCGGTAGAACAGCTCATGAACATAAATTGTTCTTGTGACATTTTTGCTAGATTTTTTTTTTTGCAATTCCTCAAACTATAAAGAAGATTACTGTCAGATATTTTGTTGCAACCTTCTAAAAGCTTCTATACGGAATCTCGAGACGATGGAAGAGGATGCCGGAGAGTGAAAAACTTTAAAGTTTTCTGAAAGGGTAATAAATGTAGGTTTTTTTGGGAGCTTGTAAACTCTCCTTTTGGTTCGTAGTTTTGTACCATTTTGCGTCTTTTCATTAATTAGTTAGACGGCTCATTAATTAGTTAGACGGCGAGTGACCTATATAAGGTTGTGGTCTCCACCCCCATTTCTCAAGAATCCAGTTGTACTTTCTGCTCAAGCAATATAATTTGCAACATTCCTCAAACTCTCTCTTGTACTTAGTCTTAAGACAAGTAGGTCCAAGCTAGTAAGAAGAGAGGCAAGCTTGCTCACTTCGCATAGGAAGGCAAGCACCGCACGAGCTAGACAAGCGATTTTCGCTTAAGTCTATGACAATTGGTATCAGAGCGAGTTCGGGAGTTGGAAAGCCATGTCGTCGTCGAATGCTGTCGTTGTTGATGTCGTCCCAAAATCCAGGCAGTCCAAGCGCGGCAAGAGTAAAGAGCTGCAGACCCTTGCGAAAGAGTCTGCATCGCTCAAGGATCGTATAGGCTTACTAGAGGATGCTATTGCGAGAGCGGAAAAACACTACTTCGTCTTATCCTAACATGTGAAGATGATGGAGGATGGATTGCATGCTATGGAGGACAGCGTCGCGGCTGCCATGGTAACTTTCTGTCATCAGCTTGAGCAGTTTCGCAACGACCTCCCCTGTCGCGTGGACGAGCGAAGGGTGCTGGTAAAGGACCTTGCCACAGTGGTCGATGAGGTCGAGGATCTCAAGACGAGGGTGACAATCCTCTAGAGGGCAGTGGCTCGCAGTGGTGAGATATGAAAAGAGATTACCCCAAAGATCCGCGTACCTAAACCCCAATGCTTCAAGGGCACACGAGATGAGAAAGAAATTGATAACTTCTTATGGCACATGGAGCACTACCTTAAAGCGTTGTGGTTGGAAGATGAGGAGGACAAAGTCCAAACCACATCCATGTACCTATCCGACGATACTATGTTGTGGTGGCGTCGGTGGTCGGCCAATGCAAGCTAAATACTTAGGAGGACTTCGTGCACGAGCTCAAAGTGCAATTCTACTTAAAGCATGTTGAATATCTTGCGCGGAGGCAACTTCGATGGCTCAAACACCATGGAACATATAAGGAGTATGTCCAAGAATATTCTAAACTGATGCATTCTATCTCCAGTATGGCTAAGGAGGACCTACTGTTTTTTTTTCTAAACGGATTCTAATCATAGGCGAACAAAGAGCTCATGACGCGTGGTGTTAAGGACTTGAATTCTGCAATTACTTTGGCAGAAAAGTTACTCAAGTATAAGAGGATTGAGGGCGATCGTGGTAAACCATCCAAGAGGAGAGAGGCCAAAGGTGGTTCGCGGGCAACCAAGCAATGTCATGCTCCGTAGGAGGGAGCTGATGTTCGTTGATGTGATGACTTGGATCTCTGCAGAGCTGTGGTAGAGTCATTGGTGACATCTGGGGAGCTTGTACTGTGTGTTGGAGGTGTTTGTGCACCAATTGGACAGTTGTGGCGGACTTCGGGCTTACTGGATCACGTGGGTGATCAATGGACTCCGTCGGATCGTTAGAACTGGTTTTGCATGATGCGGATATTAAAAATGGACTCAGCGCGAAGTTTGGACCAATGAATACCTTTCCGGATGCCATCGGCAAATTTTGGGGTTGGAATTTGGCAAAATGGACATCAAATTCGGATTCAGCGCACGAAAACGGTCAAAACGGACTACCCACTTGTTATTTTTGAGCATCGGGTACTGTTCATGCCGGAACAGTGTCTCCGGCCGCCGGCGGGCAGCGGCGGAGCGGCCGCGGGCAGCGCGGCGGGCAGAGGCGCGGGCCGCCCGGTCCACGCGGCAGGCGTGCACCGGGGGCGGGACGCGTGGCGGCTCGGGAGTGGGCCGGTCCGCGGGGCGGGGTCTACGGAGAGTGCGGGGCGCACGGTGGACCGGGGTGGACACGTGGCGGTTTCTGGTTGGCGGGCTCACGCAGGCGGGGACCACGGAGCGTGGAGTGCCTCGGAACAGTGCGCGGCAGGGGGCGACAGGCGGCGCGCCAGGGTTGGTCGGAGAGGATAGTGCGGGCCACGTGGCGCCCTGTGATTCGCGGGCGCCACCCACCCGCGTTGACCAGGCGGGCCACGCGGCACTGCGCGGGAGGCGAGGAAGGCTGTTGCCTGTTCGGGGGGCGACGTGGAGGCCCGTGGCGATTTCGGGCGCGCACAGTGTTGGGCCGGGCCCAACACTGTAGCCGCCCGAAAATCGGGAGCGCCCGAAAGTGGGGACCCATTGGTCATTTCCCCAATTGTTTTTCCTGGCCTATAAATAGGCCGAGTTCTGCAGTGAAGAACTCTTTCCCTGTTCCTCCTTTCACAGTGCCACCTTCACGAGATTTCTTCATCTCCCAGAGACGGATCCATCTGCAGATTCCAGGATTTTTATGCGGCACGCATCCCAAGGTTTCTATTTTTACGGCGCGGCGCGACGCTCGTTCGTTTGTGGTCTTCTTCGTCGCGTTTTGGTGCGAGGACTCCCCCGGCCTACTCCGACCTTCGAATGAGGCGATTCTTGCGCCGTTGGACTCACGACAGGTAGGGCTACGTTTCCCATGTGTACTGGTTTTTCCCATTCCGAGCTTTTCATGGGTTTTTCGGATCATCTTGTGACCTCATTTTCTGGGGCGGAGTTTTGGACAGTGTTGCAGTATTTTGATGATATCTTCGCGCACCGACATCGGATTGGAGCGATTCAAAAGGCGTTTTGCATCTACACATCACGAGGAATATCCCCAAATTTTCTTGGAATTTTCTGAATAATTTTCGAAGGTGAGAAATCTCTGGTTACAGGAATTAGTGCTACAGTTTTTGAGAGCAGATAATTTTGGGGTGGTCCCCTTGTCGAATTTATTTCTCAGTGTGGGGAACTCGGATTTGGGCGTGCAGGTACTCGTTTCGACGGGTTCGTCGCGAGGATCGTGAGAGTATTTTTCTTGGATTTTTCCGGGCACTCCTCGCAGGTAAAAACAGGGCATCTTTGGACTGTTAGCTTTGGGACAGCATGTGTTGAATTTAATTGTATGTTTTGGGGTAATTCTTGTTCAGTGATCGCGGCAGTTTAGCTTTTGGCCTGGAGCACTTTTCGGACTTGGAATTAGCGATCGAGGTGGGTGGTTGTTATACTCCTCAATTTTCTGACATGCCCCTAGGAATATTGGAGAGATCCTCCAATTGGTTTATTGAATGATTAATTATGGACATGCATGCTTAAAGTAAATGATTGTGAGCCTATCATATGAAAATTACTATTGTGGAACTTTGATAGTGGTTGGGACTTATACATGTTAGTATGGATGGAATGTTAGCGGTTAACCTTGCATGTGGATTGGGTTATTTATTTTGGGCTTTATGATTATCCTGTTAGTGGTTGGTGCTATTGAGGATTTTATGACATGCATAGGTGGATAGTGATACTTTATTATGGAACGTGGATTATAGACATGTGTGGTTGGATAATGTTTTAGCATGATGGTTATATCTATGCGGATCTATTAATTGTTACACATGTGGAACCACTATTGGTCGCCTTTTTCTTTATTTCCTTGAGAACACTTGCATGCTTGTATGGACATCTAGGTAGGCCATCTTTTATCGCTACACTTTCATGCTGGAACTTGACTTAGGAGAAACCTTGTTTGCTTCTTTCTCCTTTTCGTTGGTCAGGTGGGTTTGCTCGGGTTTGAGCAGGGGTTGGGATAGTGTAGCCGGGGCCTGGATTATGGATCATGGGTTTTGGCGGTGACAGCGGATATTGGGCGGTTGACCGGATGTCGGTTATAGGACATCGGTGATAGGGCATGATTATGGACTAGAGGATTTTGTGGCAACCGCGGATAGTAGGCGGTTGACCAGATGTCGGATGTGGGACATGTTTGTGATTGTGGGTTTTTACGGCGACCGCGGATATTGGGCGGTTGACCGGAGGTCGGTTGTTAGACCTGGTCGTGGATTGTGGGGTATTACGGCAATCGCGGATATTGGGTGATTGACCGGATGGTTACTCTTGCATCTGATTGGGGAATCAGTTTTCTTTTAGTGGAGGGTTGTGTTCCACTGGGGGCTTTATAGTTGTGATCCAATCCTGCTTTTATCACCGGCGCGATTATTGCCCGGTGAGGCTTTTATTACCCCGGCGCGGTTATTGCCCGGTGGTGCTTTACTCGTGTGGGTAGCTCCACTCGAGATCCCCTTCGGAGGCCGGGGCCGGACAGTTATGGACAGTTTTGCTATCACATCGGCGCGGCTTATTTGCCCGATGATGAGGGCGGCAGCAGGAGTTTTGCTATCACATCGGCGCGGCTTATTTGCCCGATGATGAGGGCGGCACAGATTGGGTTTATCTGGGACGGTTGGTTACTGTTGCATACGGTTGTTCCGGACTAGGACTGTATTTTAGAGGCATAGTAGTGGTAGATTTCCCTTTTGCAGCGGTTTCTTTTCTTACCACTCTTCTTTCCTTTTTGCCTCTGGTAGACCTAGTGGGTGTGTTAGAGTTTGAGGTTTTACCCACTAGGGGAGGCTACTGGTTTACTAGTAGTTCTCACCCCCATTCTTCTTTTTCTTTTCTTCTCATTTGTTTTGCAGAGCCTTCTGCGGGTGCTGCTGGATTTACAGCGGCGGGTCGAGGAGAGAGGACGGCTGAGTAGCTAGACAGCGGGCCCGACAGTGAGTAGCTAGACTGTACCTCTTATGTATCCTATCTCAGACGGTTGTACTTTTACTTTTGGGGTCTGGCTTTAGCCAGCTGGTTGTATTTTGTGGTGAGCTGGGAGAGAAACTTGTACTTTATTCTACAGTCGTTTTTTTGTATTTTTACTTCCAGTTCAGTCTGAGATGTAGTATTTTCAGTTCAGCTCTGTTGTATTGCTCTATTTTGTATCTTTATTATTTGAGCAGGTTACCGGCGCTTCGTGTATGCGGAAAATTCCGTGTGCACGGCGGATCTGTAGACGAGCCCGAGTTCTGGTTTACACTCGGGGCGCGACAGATTAGGTGGTATCAGAGCTTAGGGATAGGTCAGTTGGGACTTAGGAAACCCTAGGCTTTTGGTTAGCCCTAGGATGATAGGGCGTGAGGGACGTGACAAATTGCGAAAGTCGGTGATTTAGTTTTGACTCTTCCAGAGAGCGAAGAGGGATCGACATACCCTATTTTCTGTGGGACCGTTATGTTGGCTGCAGACAACATAAAGTTACAGAAATAGGGGGATGTCCTTGACTTTCGCTAGATTGGGTCGTGTGGGGTTGTGTGGCTGACTTGTGGTTTCTTGTGGCAGATGCCTCCCCGACGTCGGATTCCTACCAGGGGTGCCCCTACACCCCCTGTTGAGCCAGGACAGGCTGGACCTTCCGAGATTGCTGAGTTGAGGGCCTTGGTGGCCCAACTGGCTGAGACCAACCGCCGGCAGGAGCAGCGGATTGAGCAGCTACTGGCGCAGAGAGAGGCGCCGCCTCCGACAGTTCTTGAGGCCCCGGCACCACCTGTGGTGCCACTGGTGCCGACGGCACCATCATCGAGTAGCGGGGCTTGGGGAGTGGCCCAGACTTTGACCCCGGCCGAGGAGCAGGATATTGCTGACAAACTTGTTAAGTTTTGTAAGCGCGAACCGCCTAGATTCTCGGGGCGGGACATGCAGCCGTGGGAGGTTGGGACATGGCTATCAGCGATGGAGAAGATTTTCAGGGATTTCTTCATCGACCTGAGGTACAGAGTTCATCTGGCGGTACACTGCCTGGATGGAGATGCAGATGTTTGGTGGCGTCGAGTGGAGCCACGGGATTTCCAGATTTCTCGACAGTTACCCTGGTCTGAGTTTCGGCGTATGGTATTGGATACCTATTTTCCGACGAGCGTGAAGAGAAAACTGGAGGATGATTTGAAGAACCTTCAGCAGGGCGATCGGCCGGTTCAGGATTACTATCAGGAGTTCATACAGTTGCTTAACTGCGTGCCCTTTGTCGCCCGTGATGGACCACACCAGGTCGAGTTGTTCGAGGCAGGCCTCCGCAGCGAGATTTATACCCTAGTGCATGCACAGCGACTCCAGACTCTTAAGGAGGCCGTCGAGCATGCCGAATGGGTGGAGAGAGGCGACACAGTGGTGGCGAGGCGAGGCGGGATGGTCGCACAGAGTTCCGTTAGGAAACGACCAGTACCCGAGGACGAGGGATCGGCTAGCGTGTGGAGACCGCCGCGGTCTCAGTTACCTAGCCATGGGCGTGCGGATCAGCGAGAGCCTAGTGGATCTCAGAGGCCATCGCGGCAGCAGCCGGAGTCTCAGCATCAGGCACAGGGACAGCATCAGCCGGGACAGCCACGGCTTCGCGACAGAGACAGATGTATATTCTGCGGGGGATCTCATTTGTCGCACACATGTGATCAGAGGTGGGGTCGTTGTTACAGGTGTGGACAGCCAGGCCACGTTCGGGCTTCGTGCCCCTTTTCGACTCCAGCGGCACCTTCTTCGGCATCGGCTCCTTTTCCGCCTCAGCAGCAGTTGTCAGCTCAGCGGCTTTATGCTCCAGCGAGCGGATCACCTTCTTCTTACCCGTCGGATCACCGGCCACCGGCTCAGAGCGGTCGGGTCTACGCCGCTCAGGTGGAGGATTTTACGGCAGCCGACCTTGTGGTGACAGGTATTATTTTTGTTATTTTATTTTATTTACCGGCATTGGTTTTGCATTGTCTAGCATTGGAGCATCCTAGTCTTTGGTTAGGGGTAGGACGGTTACCTTGGGTTCGGGAGGTTTGTATTCTCGATCCTCGGCATGTAGGGGAGTGCTGTTGGTCCTGCCCGGTGTAGTTGAGTCCTTGATAGTACCGGTAGACCTGATGGTCTTATGCTAGTTTTGGGTTTTGGATTTGGTACTTAGGACGGTTTGGCTGGCTCGGTTTTCTTCTTTTCGCGGCGGTTGATTTGTGCCGCGAGGACGGTCCTCTAGGGAGGGGCTAGGCCAGGGGTAGATGGTGTGTTGGGGTTGCTCGGGGGCTATCTTTGCCTCTATGGTTTCGACTTTGTGAGCGGGGCGGGTGTCCCGCCGAGGGGGCGCATCCTTTCTGGCTAGCGTGGTTGTGGGATACCCCGGGAGTGCGGAGGTACTCACGTTGAGCTTGTTGCTCTTGGACTTGGTAGCTCGAGCGGTTAGCCCAGTTGTACTTGATCGAGGTGGTGCGGTTTTCTGGGGTGCCCGCCTCTTTTCTGTTCTTGTAAGAGACCCGAGGTTTGTGTCGCGTCTCTGGAGGAGGTACTTGACAGCTTTGGGAGCTTGAGTGGTGGATGATTGGATTTTTACTCCCTCTTTTTGGTTGAGGTTTCGGGTTGAGGATTGATTTTAGTTTCGAGGACGAAACTTTCTTTTAGTGGGGGAGGATGTGATGACTTGGATCTCTGCAGAGCTGTGGTAGAGTCATTGGTGACATCTGGGGAGCTTGTACTGTGTGTTGGAGGTGTTTGTGCACCAATTGGACAGTTGTGGTGGACTTCGGGCTTACTGGATCACGTGGGTGATCAATGGACTCCGTCGGATCGTTAGAAGTGGTTTTGCGCGATGCAGATATTAAAAATGGACTCAGCGCGAAGTTTGGACCAAGGAATACCTTTTCGGATGCCATCGGCAAATTTTGGGGTTGGAATTTGGCAAAATGGACATCAAATTCGGATTCAGCGCGCGAAAACGGTCAAAACGGACTACCCACTTGTTATTTTTGAGCATCGGGTACTGTTCATGCCGGAACAGTGTCTCCGGCCGCCGGCGGGCAGCGGCGGCGGCGGCGGGCAGCGGCGGAGCGGCCGCGGGCAGCGCGGCGGGCAGAGGCGCGGGCCGCCCGGTCCACGCGGCAGGCGTGCACCGGGGGCGGGACGCGTGGCGGCTCGGGAGTGGGCCGGTCCGCGGGGCGGGGTCTACGGAGAGTGCGGGGCGCACGGTGGACCGGGGTGGACACGTGGCGGTTTCTGGTTGGCGGGCTCACGCAGGCGGGGACCACGGAGCGTGGAGTGCCTCGGAACAGTGCGCGGCAGGGGGCGACAGGCGGCGCGCCAGGGTTGGTCGGAGAGGATAGTGCGGGCCACGTGGCGCCCTGTGATTCGCGGGCGCCACCCACCCGCGTTGACCAGGCGGGCCACGCGGCACTGCGCGGGAGGCGAGGAAGGCTGTTGCCTGTTCGGGGGGCGACGTGGAGGCCCGTGGCGATTTCGGGCGCGCACAGTGTTGGGCCGGGCCCAACACTGTAGCCGCCCGAAAATCGGGAGCGCCCGAAAGTGGGGACCCATTGGTCATTTCCCCAATTGTTTTTCCTGGCCTATAAATAGGCCGAGTTCTGCAGTGAAGAACTCTTTCCCTGTTCCTCCTTTCACAGTGCCACCTTCACGAGATTTCTTCATCTCCCAGAGCCGGATCCATCTGCAGATTCCAGGATTTTTCTGCGGCACGCATCCCAAGGTTTCTATTTTTACGGCGCGGCGCGACGCTCGTTCGTTTGTGGTCTTCTTCGTCGCGTTTTGGTGCGAGGACTCCCCCGGCCTACTCCGACCTCCGAATGAGGCGATTCTTGCGCCGTTGGACTCACGACAGGTAGGGCTACGTTTCCCATGTGTACTGGTTTTTCCCATTCCGAGCTTTTCATGGGTTTTTCGGATCATCTTGTGACCTCATTTTATGGGGCGGAGTTTTGGACAGTGTTGCAGTATTTTGATGATATCTTCGCGCACCGACATCGGATTGGAGCGATTCAAAAGGCGTTTTGCATCTACACATCACGAGGAATATCCCCAAATTTTCTTGGAATTTTCTGAATAATTTTCGAAGGTGAGAAATCTCTGGTTACAGGAATTAGTGCTACAGTTTTTGAGAGCAGATAATTTTGGGGTGGTCCCCTTGTCGAATTTATTTCTCAGTGTGAGGAACTCGGATTTGGGCGTGCAGGTACTCGTTTCGACGGGTTCGTCGCGAGGATCGTGAGAGTATTTTTCTTGGATTTTTCCGGGCACTCCTCGCAGGTAAAAACAGGGCATCTTTGGACTGTTAGCTTTGGGACAGCATGTGTTGAATTTAATTGTATGTTTTGGGGTAATTCTTGTTCAGTGATCGCGGCAGTTTAGCTTTTGGCCTGGAGCACTTTTCGGACTTGGAATTAGCGATCGAGGTGGGTGGTTGTTATACTCCTCAATTTTCTGACATGCCCCTAGGAATATTGGAGAGATCCTCCAATTGGTTTATTGAATGATTAATTATGGACATGCATGCTTAAAGTAAATGATTGTGAGCCTATCATATGAAAATTACTATTGTGGAACTTTGATAGTGGTTGGGACTTATACATGTTAGTATGGATGGAATGTTAGCGGTTAACCTTGCATGTGGATTGGGTTATTTATTTTGGGCTTTATGATTATCCTGTTAGTGGTTGGTGCTATTGAGGATTTTATGACATGCATAGGTGGATAGTGATACTTTATTATGGAACGTGGATTATAGACATGTGTGGTTGGATAATGTTTTAGCATGATGGTTATATCTATGCGGATCTATTAATTGTTACACATGTGGAACCACTATTGGTCGCCTTTTTCTTTATTTCCTTGAGAACACTTGCATGCTTGTATGGACATCTAGGTAGGCCATCTTTTATCGCTACACTTTCATGCTGGAACTTGACTTAGGAGAAACCTTGTTTGCTTCTTTCTCCTTTTCGTTGGTCAGGTGGGTTTGCTCGGGTTTGAGCAGGGGTTGGGATAGTGTAGCCGGGGCCTGGATTATGGATCATGGGTTTTGGCGGTGACCGCGGATATTGGGCGGTTGACCGGATGTCGGTTATAGGACATCGGTGATAGGGCATGATTATGGACTAGAGGATTTTGTGGCAACCGCGGATAGTAGGCGGTTGACCAGATGTCGGATGTGGGACATGTTTGTGATTGTGGGTTTTTACGGCGACCGCGGATATTGGGCGGTTGACCGGAGGTCGGTTGTTAGACCTGGTCGTGGATTGTGGGGTATTGCGGCAATCGCGGATATTGGGCGATTGACCGGATGGTTACTCTTGCATCTGATTGGGGAATCAGTTTTCTTTTAGTGGAGGGTTGTGTTCCACTGGGGGCTTTATAGTTGTGATCCAATCCTGCTTTTATCACCGGCGCGGTTATTGCCCGGTGAGGCTTTTATTACCCCGGCGCGGTTATTGCCCGGTGGTGCTTTACTCGTGTGGGTAGCTCCCCTCGAGATCCCCTTCGGAGGCCGGGGCCGGACAGTTATGGACAGTTTTGCTATCACATCGGCGCGGCTTATTTGCCCGATGATGAGGGCGGCAGCAGGAGTTTTGCTATCACATCGGCGCGGCTTATTTGCCCGATGATGAGGGCGGCACAGATTGGGTTTATCTGGGACGGTTGGTTACTGTTGCATACGGTTGTTCCGGACTAGGACTGTATTTTAGAGGCATAGTAGTGGTAGATTTCCCTTTTGCAGCGGTTTCTTTTCTTACCACTCTTCTTTCCTTTTTGCCTCTGGTAGACCTAGTGGGTGTGTTAGAGTTTGAGGTTTTACCCACTAGGGGAGGCTACTGGTTTACTAGTAGTTCTCACCCCCATTCTTCTTTTTCTTTTCTTCTCCTTTGTTTTGCAGAGCCTTCTGCGGGTGCTGCTGGATTTACAGCGGCGGGTCGAGGAGAGAGGACGGCTGAGTAGCTAGACAGCGGGCCCGACAGTGAGTAGCTAGACTGTACCTCTTATGTATCCTATCTCAGACGGTTGTACTTTTACTTTTGGGGTCTGGCTTTAGCCAGCTGGTTGTATTTTGTGGTGAGCTGGGAGAGAAACTTGTACTTTATTCTACAGTCGTTTTTTTGTATTTTTACTTCCAGTTCAGTCTGAGATGTAGTATTTTTCAGTTCAGCTCTGTTGTATTGCTCTATTTTGTATCTTTATTATTTGAGCAGGTTACCGGCGCTTCGTGTATGCGGAAAATTCCGTGTGCACGGCGGATCTGTAGACGAGCCCGAGTTCTGGTTTACACTCGGGGCGCGACAGATTAGGTGGTATCAGAGCTTAGGGATAGGTCAGTTGGGACTTAGGAAACCCTAGGCTTTTGGTTAGCCCTAGGATGATAGGGCGTGAGGGACGTGACAAATTGCGAAAGTCGGTGATTTAGTTTTTGACTCTTCCAGAGAGCGAAGAGGGATCGACATACCCTATTTTCTGTGGGACCGTTATGTTGGCTGCAGACAACATAAAGTTACAGAAATAGGGGGATGTCCTTGACTTTCGCTAGATTGGGTCGTGTGGGGTTGTGTGGCTGACTTGTGGTTTCTTGTGGCAGATGCCTCCCCGACGTCGGATTCCTACCAGGGGTGCCCCTACACCCCCTGTTGAGCCAGGACAGGCTGGACCTTCCGAGATTGCTGAGTTGAGGGCCTTGGTGGCCCAACTGGCTGAGACCAACCGCCGGCAGGAGCAGCGGATTGAGCAGCTACTGGCGCAGAGAGAGGCGCCGCCTCCGACAGTTCTTGAGGCCCCGGCACCACCTGTGGTGCCACTGGTGCCGACGGCACCATCATCGAGTAGCGGGGCTTGGGGAGTGGCCCAGACTTTGACCCCGGCCGAGGAGCAGGATATTGCTGACAAACTTGTTAAGTTTTGTAAGCGCGAACCGCCTAGATTCTCGGGGCGGGACATGCAGCCGTGGGAGGTTGGGACATGGCTATCAGCGATGGAGAAGATTTTCAGGGATTTCTTCATCGACCTGAGGTACAGAGTTCATCTGGCGGTACACTGCCTGGATGGAGATGCAGATGTTTGGTGGCGTCGAGTGGAGCCACGGGATTTCCAGATTTCTCGACAGTTACCCTGGTCTGAGTTTCGGCGTATGGTATTGGATACCTATTTTCCGACGAGCGTGAAGAGAAAACTGGAGGATGATTTGAAGAACCTTCAGCAGGGCGATCGGCCGGTTCAGGATTACTATCAGGAGTTCATACAGTTGCTTAACTGCGTGCCCTTTGTCGCCCGTGATGGACCACACCAGGTCGAGTTGTTCGAGGCAGGCCTCCGCAGCGAGATTTATACCCTAGTGCATGCACAGCGACTCCAGACTCTTAAGGAGGCCGTCGAGCATGCCGAATGGGTGGAGAGAGGCGACACAGTGGTGGCGAGGCGAGGCGGGATGGTCGCACAGAGTTCCGTTAGGAAACGACCAGTACCCGAGGACGAGGGATCGGCTAGCGTGTGGAGACCGCCGCGGTCTCAGTTACCTAGCCATGGGCGTGCGGATCAGCGAGAGCCTAGTGGATCTCAGAGGCCATCGCGGCAGCAGCCGGAGTCTCAGCATCAGGCACAGGGACAGCATCAGCCGGGACAGCCACGGCTTCGCGACAGAGACAGATGTATATTCTGCGGGGGATCTCATTTGTCGCACACCTGTGATCAGAGGTGGGGTCGTTGTTACAGGTGTGGACAGCCAGGCCACGTTCGGGCTTCGTGCCCCTTTTCGACTCCAGCGGCACCTTCTTCGGCATCGGCTCCTTTTCCGCCTCAGCAGCAGTTGTCAGCTCAGCGGCTTTATGCTCCAGCGAGCGGATCACCTTCTTTTTACCCGGCGGATCACCGGCCACCGGCTCAGAGCGGTCGGGTCTACGCCGCTCAGGTGGAGGATTTTACGGCAGCCGACCTTGTGGTGACAGGTATTATTTTTGTTATTTTATTTTATTTACCGGCATTGGTTTTGCATTGTCTAGCATTGGAGCATCCTAGTCTTTGGTTAGGGGTAGGACGGTTACCTTGGGTTCGGGAGGTTTGTATTCTCGATCCTCGGCATGTAGGGGAGTGCTGTTGGTCCTGCCCGGTGTAGTTGAGTCCTTGATAGTACCGGTAGACCTGATGGTCTTATGCTAGTTTTGGGTTTTGGATTTGGTACTTAGGACGGTTTGGCTGGCTCGGTTTTCTTCTTTTCGCGGCGGTTGATTTGTGCCGCGAGGACGGTCCTCTAGGGAGGGGCTAGGCCAGGGGTAGATGGTGTGTTGGGGTTGCTCGGGGGCTTGACTTAGGAGAAACCTTGTTTGCTTCTTTCTCCTTTTCGTTGGTCAGGTGGGTTTGCTCGGGTTTGAGCAGGGGTTGGGATAGTGTAGCCGGGGCCTGGATTATGGATCATGGGTTTTGGCGGTGACCGCGGATATTGGGCGGTTGACCGGATGTCGGTTATAGGACATCGGTGATAGGGCATGATTATGGACTAGAGGGTTTTGTGGCAACCGCGGATAGTAGGCGGTTGACCAGATGTCGGATGTGGGACATGTTTGTGATTGTGGGTTTTTACGGCGACCGCGGATATTGAGCGGTTGACCGGAGGTCGGTTGTTAGACCTGGTCGTGGATTGTGGGGTATTGCGGCAATCGCGGATATTGGGCGATTGACCGGATGGTTACTCTTGCATCTGATTGGGGAATCAGTTTTCTTTTAGTGGAGGGTTGTGTTCCACTGGGGGCTTTATAGTTGTGATCCAATCCTGCTTTTATCACCGGCGCGGTTATTGCCCGGTGAGGCTTTTATTACCCCGGCGCGGTTATTGCCCGGTGGTGCTTTACTCGTGTGGGTAGCTCCCCTCGAGATCCCCTTCGGAGGCCGGGGCCGGACAGTTATGGACAGTTTTGCTATCACATCGGCGCGGCTTATTTGCCCGATGATGAGGGCGGCAGCAGGAGTTTTGCTATCACATCGGCGCGGCTTATTTGCCCGATGATGAGGGCGGCACAGATTGGGTTTATCTGGGACGGTTGGTTACTGTTGCATACGGTTGTTCCGGACTAGGACTGTATTTTAGAGGCATAGTAGTGGTAGATTTCCCTTTTGCAGCGGTTTCTTTTCTTACCACTCTTCTTTCCTTTTTGCCTCTGGTAGACCTAGTGGGTGTGTTAGAGTTTGAGGTTTTACCCACTAGGGGAGGCTACTGGTTTACTAGTAGTTCTCACCCCCATTCTTCTTTTTCTTTTCTTCTCCTTTGTTTTGCAGAGCCTTCTGCGGGTGCTGCTGGATTTACAGCGGCGGGTCGAGGAGAGAGGACGGCTGAGTAGCTAGACAGCGGGCCCGACAGTGAGTAGCTAGACTGTACCTCTTATGTATCCTATCTCAGACGGTTGTACTTTTACTTTTGGGGTCTGGCTTTAGCCAGCTGGTTGTATTTTGTGGTGAGCTGGGAGAGAAACTTGTACTTTATTCTACAGTCATTTTTTTGTATTTTTACTTCCAGTTCAGTCTGAGATGTAGTATTTTTTAGTTCAGCTCTGTTGTATTGCTCTATTTTGTATCTTTATTATTTGAGCAGGTTACCGGCGCTTCGTGTATGCGGAAAATTCCGTGTGCACGGCGGATCTGTAGACGAGCCCGAGTTCTGGTTTACACTCGGGGCGCGACAGTTGATGTGATCTTCAAGGGGAGGGCCACGCTAGCGATGATTGACACTGGCGCGACACACAACTTCGTCGTAGAGGCGGAAGCCAATCGGTTGGACCTCAAACTTGATAAGGATGCAAGCTGCATTAAAGTGGTCAAAGGCGCGACCAATCGCAGGAGTTGCTAAAGATGTGGAGTTAGCCATCGGCCCGTGGAGGAGCACGACCAATCTCATTGTTGGGCTAGTCGACGACTTTGGAATGATCCTCGAGATGGACTTCCTAGCTTCGTCAAATACTGCACCTATGCTGCACTTGTGGGTGTTGAGCTTCTTGGATTAGTTAAGTCCCTGCATGGTTCCGATGTGTCGGGCGGAGCCAACAAAGGACCTAACCCTGACGACGCTGTGTGACACCCCCGAAAGTAGTTCTAGGATGGATGACCCCCTGGGAAGTGGGGTGTCACAGTTGGTATCAGAGCCATTCACTAGCTGGAAATGTGAGATGAGTCTCAGCTGAGTCAAGGTTATATAGCGGGTAGAGCGAGGCTCCCCGGCTAATGATTGTTGTGGGTGGAGTGCAGCTCCCCACAAGGTCGGCTAAGGCTAGCGAGACGAGTCTCACATCGCCTTGTGCTTGTGAGTGTCTTTGAGCATGACGAGGACGTCAGAGCTTAAAGGGGAGGTAGAATATGACACCTCCGGAATTTGGATTAGTCATATATATAAATGATATAATAGAACTAAATCTCTTAATCCTGCTATAGCATTTTGGGTGGTAGTAAGGCCCAAGAGTAGTTCTAGGATGGGTGACCCCCTGGGAAGTGGGGTGTCACACGCTGCAACTTTACGAGGAGATGAAGGGCAAAGAGGTTGTCTACTACAAAGACCTCGAGAAGGAGAACCTGAGCAATAGCCAGGTTGCTAAGTCTCAGGAGGTGCCAAAGCCACTAGCACCCAATCGAGGGATGGGTCACTCTATCAAACACAAAGTCAAGAAAGAAGCCATGGAGACTTGCGAGAGGCTCGCAACTCGGCCACGTGCGCATCGCGGAGGACAGGCGCACTCAACAGATTGGGTGCAACAACAAAATTCTCTACAACGGAGTGGCTGGTGCTTGAAAGAGCAAGGCACTAGAGGTGAACTACGGTAGCGAGGCTCGAGGCCGCGTAGGCACGAAAAAGCACGACGAACTGCAAACAAGGCTATGCGGACGGTGACAGTCTCAACGCACAACGAGAGCGTTTGCGCGTTAGCTGGGGGGGGGGCGCTGTCACGAACATAAATTTTTTTCCAGACATTTTTTGATGGCTTCTCCTTTGCAATCCCTCAAACTCCAAAGAAGATCACTATAGGAGGATTTGGCTGTAACCTTCTAGAAGTCTTCTACAAATCTATAGACGATGGACGCGGATGCCGAAAAGTCAAGAGCTCCTTAGAGTTTTTAGGAAGGGTAATAAGTATAGGTCTTTTGAGAGCTTGTAGCCTCCATTTTTGCCTTGTAGTTTTGCGCCACTTGGTGTCTTTTTATTAGTTAGTTGGGCAGTGAGTGGACTATATAAGGTTATGGCCTCTACTCCTATTTCTCAAGAATCTACTCGTACTTTCTACTCCAGCAATATAATCTACAACATTCCTCAAAATTTTTCGTGCACTTAATCTTAGGGTGAGTAGATTCAAGCTAGCAAGAAGAGAGGCAAACTTGCATATTTCGTGCAGAAAGGCGAGTGCCGCATGGGCTAGACAAGCGATTTTGCTTAAGTCCGTGATATGTTCCACCCTTATTCTTCCTTATTCTTAATAAAGGAGAACTACAATCCCTTTACTCCAAAAATAAATGCTTATTTCTCTCCTTATATACGAAGCAAACACTATCTTAAAATATAGGAATTATCGGAATGCTCTGATCCAACTTTGAACCCAAAAATTACTGGATATGAATTAGAATTTTACTAAATATTTTTTAGTTTGAATTCAAATTCAGATTCATTATTTTTTCGGATTTGAATTTGGATTGAGATTATTTGAATTTAATGCCAATTATATATATATATATATATATATATATATATATATATATATATATATATATATATATAGTAGAGCTTATATTTTTTTAATAGCACAAGTCCAACTATGCTTGTGAATTTTTTATCATTAGATTTGTATTGAAATTTGAGCTATTGTAAAGTCAATTAAAAAGAGAAAAAGAAGAAAGTACAATAACACGGATTCTAATACAAATTCAATGGTAAAAAATTTATAAGTATAGTTGGGCTTGTGCTTTTGAAATATATATATATAGAGTTGAGCTTATATACTTTCAAAAGCACAAGCCCAAATATACTTATAATTTTTTTTCCATTGGATTTGTATTGAGATTTGTGCTATTGTATTTTCTCTTTCTCTCTCTTTAGTTGACTTCACAATAGCACAAATCTCAATGCAAATTTAATGGTAAAAAAGTTACAAGCATATTTGGGCTTGTGTTTTTAAAAGTATACGATCTCTAGTGTGTGTGTGTATATATATATATATATATATATATATATATATATATATATATATATATATATGAATTCAAAATATATATGTTAAAAACTAAATTTTTAAATGTAAATTCTAATATAATATCAAATATTTATATATATTATATAATATAAAATTAATCGGATTCGGATTCGGGTACGAACAAAATTCATACCCAAATTCTAAACTCATCGATTTTTTAGATAACATGCTATATGAATCAATTCTAAATTTTTTTATTCTTTGAGATTTTATAACCAGATTGATATTTCGAATATTATTATTAATAATTTAGAAAAATAATATTTTAAAAAGAGTTGAGTGAGTATACTATATTGATAGTAAAGAAATAATATTTACTATAAATTTTATAACTCTTAAATAAATACTAGTATATCCATCCAATAGTACAACCTAAGCCAAAAGATAAAAAATTACAAGTAAATATTATTTCTTTAATATCAATTGTATTTTAGCTCTATTCGTATTTCAGTAAACTCAAAGCATTACCTAGTTTCATACTTTCATATATTTTAGAATTACTTAATTTGATTACAACAATGTCTCTCACACTTTTTCAATGTATTCACTAGGGCGTCGTTTGGTAACGGGAATAAGGGGGAATATCCCCCTTATTCCCGTATCCATTTCCAAACGGAAACCGAAAAAGCAGGAATTGAAATTCCTGCTTTTCCGGTATTAGGGGGATGGGGGTGAGAATTCGGATTCCCACCCCGAGCTGGAACCCGCTGGAATACAAAGAATGGCACGAGCATCGAGGTAGTCTCCTTCTCCACCGAGCTTCACCCTTTTTGCTTCTTCTCCACCGAGCTTCACCTTTTTTTTTTGCTTCTTCTCCACCGAGCTTCACCCTTTTGTGCTTCTTCTCCACCGAGCTTCACCCTTTTTTGCTAAATCCGAGCTTCACCTTTTTTTTTGCTTCTTCTCCACCGAGCTTCACCCTTTTGTGCTTCTTCTCCACCGAGCTTCACCCTTTTTTGCTAAGTCCGAGCTTCACCTTTTTTTTTGCTTCTTCTCCACCGAGCTTCACCCTTTTGTGCTTCTTCTCCACTGAGCTTCACCCTTTTTTGCTTCTTCTCCACCGAGCTTCACCCTTTTGTGCTTCTTCTCCACCGAGCTTCACCCTTTTTTGCTCGGTCCGAGCTTCACCTTTTTTTTTGCTTCTTCTCCACCGAGCTTCACCCTTTTGTGCTTCACCCTCGCGTGGCCCCCTGCGCCCGATCTAGCATCTCCGTGGCGCCGCGGCCCCTCTCCGGCCTATTAATCAACGTTATAATAAATTTATATTAATATTTAAAAAGTATAAAAATATTTTAAAAGTATTTAAGAATGATAGAAAATTTTAAAAGAAAAAAATTAAAATTTGCTTATCTATTGATTAATGGTTTTAAAATGATAGACAATCAAACATTTTAAATATTTTAATATATAATTTTCTATCATTTTTAAGTACTTTTAATTATTTATTATTTATTTTTAAATATTTTTTACAAATTTAAAAAATATTTTAAATTTATTATTAGGTTGATTAATATCATAAATTATTTTATTTATAAATTATATCATAAAGGGCAAAATAGTCAATACACAAATTTATCACTTCTCAATTCTTCTTATTCCTCTATACTCAACCAAACACAATTTTTTCCTATTCTTCTTATTCTCATTATTCCTATATAATTTACCAAACACAATTTCCTTTAATCCCGGTATAACTCATAAAACGAACCAAACGCAAATTTACACTAATTCCTGCTAATACCAGAATCTATACCTATCCCCGGTATAATAAAATTTTTCTTATCCCCGAACCAAACGGTACCTAGAAGAATGGGGATAATTGAGTTATCTTAGTTTATCGCTCACAAATCGAGCACAAACAGATTTTGAAACGGTACATTGACAAATTAATAATTTACACAAATAAAACTTAGTTTGGTTATGTAGTGTTTGAAGTTATCATTTTTATATTAATTATGAAATATTTAAAATATTTAAAAGTGTTTATAAGTTATAGATTTTTTTTGTAATGATTCGGCCTACTAGCAATAATAACTCATTGGGCCTACTCCACAGCCCAAAATACTTAAACCTAGTTATTATTACTAGTGTTTATTTTCTCTTATATACCCAATTACACGGCCCAATCCACAACTCAAAATATTTAAACCCAGTTATTATTACTAATGTTCATTTTCTCTTATATACTCAATCACACTTTCATTTCCATCCGATATGAGACTAGCACCATCTGATGTGAGATTATTAGGGTACATTCCCATCCGATGTGGGACTAGCACAACCCAAGATCACGCTGTCATCTAGACACAGCCTCGGCCGAGACTCGTCATACACTTTCGGCTGTTGATTGGCTCCGATATCAAATGTAACAATCCGACCCACTAGCAATAATAACTTATTGTACCTAAACCACAATCTAAAATATTTAAACTCAATTATTATTATTAATGTCCATTGTCTCTTATATTTCAATTAACTTTCATTTTTATCCGATGTTGAACTATTGGGGTGCTACATTTCTTTCCTCCAAAATTATAAAATTTCAATACAACCACCATTGAAGAAGTATGTTGACAATCAAATGTTATGCCTCTGTAGTTGTTTCACCGCAAGTGGAAGAGAGGTAAAATAATTTCTGGCTGTAAATATTCACTTTGGTTATTTGATTCATCAAAATTTTATTTTTCGTTGAAACTCAAACTTTCTAAAATAATATACGTAATTGGCTTCGGCTCGGCCAAAACTAATTACATAAATAATAATAATAATAACAATAATAAAATAATATTTTTAGAAAAAAATATTAATCTATCTCTTATGTCTTCAGCAGCAGCTATTATACTGTTTGCTTTTTGTCAAATAAATAATATAATCGAAGATATTTTAGTTACGCCGCTTTACAAACAAATGACAAAAAAATAATAAATTTTGCCTAAACTATAATTTATTTGAAAATCTACATCAACATAAACTTCATATTCAGTGAAATAAACATGCCCTAATATTGTGCACTTTTGTGTTAACAAACATATTTTTGGACTACTTTTCGAAGGAGTGTCAAGCTGATGTCATCAAACTATTTTTTTTTGCTAATATAGGAAGTTTAATAAGGAAATTGAAACTAAGTCCAATTTTAAAGGGATATCAAAGTTAAGCTAAAAATATATGAGATTATTTCATAAATGTTCTCCTTGCGTAATGTAATATTATTATAAATACGTAACCAATCTAAAAATATAGCAAATAGATCAACAATAGGAAACACAAATAAAAAGATAAATATAAAATAGCGACTTCCGTGAACCACGAAAAAAGGTTAGAATATGTAATAACCAGAAGGGGTTTTAGAATCTTTCTAGATTGTTGTTGTAGTTTCTACGTCACGTAAAATTATCAGATCGCCAATTAATTTCTCATCCAATGTATCATCATTAGGATGATTAATTAAGGCGTAGCACCTAATATTAATGACATCCTTTATCTCCTTAAATTCAGCAACAAAATAATTTCTTTCTTCAACTTTATTATTATAGGTCTTCTTGAGAAGTTCGAAGTCCAACTTAAACATTTTATATTCATCACAAAGTTCAGTATGTTCAACAAAAAGCTGGTTGTATAAGTTTTTATAATTTTTTTTGTCATTATAATTAATATTCTTAATTTCAAACTCAAGTTCTTCACAGAACCTCTTGATAGCAACCCGCACAGCGTCATCTTCAAATCGACCCGAGTCAGAAAATACTCCTCCCCCAATATGTAATTATCTCCATAAATCGACTATTCCTAGGAACCTTCACATTAATATAGTAACAGATTTTTCATCGGCTACCACAATAATTCCATATCCGAAAGGAGCAGGAAAAATTGTATGCAGATATTGCCAAGCAAATGACAAAAGTTGATGTTGACAAAAACAACCAATGTCATCTAGATAAACAAACGCTAGTTGCCAAAAAATACACATCAGTCTTGTGTTTTAGTGAAAAGTAGACATCATATAAAAAAATAGCGTATTAAAAATAGGTATCACATCTTTTCTCTTTTTTCTTTTTTTTTTCTTTTTCCATTTTTTATGTTCAATAGTTAAATAACTTAAAATTTAGATGTGTTTTTTCCTCATAACAATAATTCATTTTAAAAAGAAAAAAATAATATTGTTGAAAGGAACATCTTAAACAACAGTAAAATTATAAGCAAAATACATAGAAAGCAAACACAGTGAAAATTTAAATAATTCATACAATTATTTCAGATATCCACATAATAACTAAAATTAGAGTTATCATAAAATTAGATTTGAATTAGAACTCACCGAAGATGGAAAGAAAGGGAACACTAAAAAAACGGTCAATCACTATAATAAATCGTTAATAGATTCCTGTGTAAAAATTAACAATATTGTAAAAAATTATGAGAACAACCGCAATTTACTAAGAATTAAATAACAATTTTAAATCTATTATTCATGAGAATAAAAATATTAAAAATATAAAATTTGATCAAACAAAGTAGTAGATAAGTAGATTTTCCAATACAACATACATGATTAAAGAAGTAAGACGACAATGAATGAAATAAAAACTACAGTTTCTTGAAAAAAAATAAAGAGTTAATCAAAATTTAAAATTAAACATGTTAAAAATTTAGATTCTTGGCAGAAAAGTTAGAGAAGCGCAATAAGTACAAAAATAAAATTTTTAAGTATTACCGTCCAAAACAAATTAGCATAACAAACACAGGTAAAAAAAATATCAACAAATACTATTTATATAGGCATAAAGAGAGAAGTGAATGGTCAATCGTCAGAAGATGTGGAAGTGGTTGTTCAAATCGGTGATCGAAGCGTTGGAAAATATTTAATTCTGCATAGACGAAACACTTCGGCCATCGAAGCGACAATTTGAGATCTGTACAATTAGAGATGCAGATGCAAAACGCTACAGCCATCGAAGCGGAGTGTGCGACAGTAAGGGAAAGAAATGAAACGGATGAAGAAGACGAAAAGGATCTCGAAGAGGGTATCGGTCGAAGAAAGGGAAAGAGGGTTGATCGGTTCGGCTCGAGGAATATAAAGGAAAACGATCCAAAAAAAAAAAAAAATCAGGTTCGGTTGGGCGCGGTTCAGTTCAAGATCATTGCCGGATAAGTTGAACTGGCTCGGTCCGATGAAGAAAATTTAACTAAAGTACGGTTCAATTCAGAAAGTGTGGTTCGGCTTAGTAAATACTGCTAGATGAGAAGGAAATTTGTAACGGTCTGGCCCACTAGCAATAATAATACGTTGGATCCAAACCACAATCCAAAATGTTTAAGCCTAATTATTATTATTAGTGTACATATCTTTTATATACCCAATCACAATCTCATTCCCATCCGATGTGGAATTATTGGGGTGTCATAGACTCCCCCCGTTAGGCCTAACGTCCTCGAATGCCCAAAGATCACCAGGCGATGTGAGACTTATCTAGCTAGTCCTGTCATCTAGACCCATACTCAGCCGAGACTCGTAATACATTTCTGGCTGGAACCAAGATCACCAGGCGATGTGAGACTTATCTCGCTAGCCCTGTCATCTAGATCCAGGCTCAGCCGAAACTCGTAACTAGCCCTGTCATCTAGATCCAGGCTCAGCCGAGACTCGTAACACACTTCCGGCTGAAACATGGCTTCGATACCAAATGTAACGACCCGGCCTACTAGCAATAATAACTCGTTGGACTCAAACCACATTCCAAAATGCTTAAGTCCAGTTATTATTATTAGTGTCCATATTTTTTATATACCCAATCACAATCTCTTTCTCATCCGATGTGGAACTATTGGGGTGCCACAAAATTTAACTAAAGTGTGATTCACTTCAGAAATTACTGCTAGATGAGAAGAAAATTTAACCAAATTGATGGATCGGTTCAGGAATTATGAACCAAATTGAAAGGAAGGACGACACGTAGCAAATTTATTAGGAATTAATATAACTAATATAGTAACTCACGTGATGCGACGAGTAAATAATTTTTTTAAAAAAATAAAAAATATTAATAAGATAAATTTTTACAAAATCTTACCCAAACATTGTAAAAATATGCAATATAATAATTTTTTTTTGGAGGACGTAGTTGCATTAGGATTTGAAATAGTACGGAAACAAACGTAGAACAACCGTTCCAAATTGCTGTCATTTTTCTGTGAAGGATTAATTTTAAAAAAACTTGCATTAATTGTTACAAACAGATAAAATTTTAAAAATATAAACAATAGAAACACTTCATGGCTTACGGTCGAAAAATAATTGAATTATCAGATGTAGAAAAAATAAATGTTAAAAGTATTATTATATAGTCATAAAAATAAAAGTGAATGAAAAAAAATATAACTTTTATATTCGAAACTAATTTTTTTTTTTTTCATCCAAACATCCTCAATCCAAAAGAATTTGACAAATCCACTCCGCACTCATTTTGAATCCTATTACCATCCTTCATTTGCACTCCAAAAGATTAAGACTCATATTATCAAAATTCAAAATAATATATATATATATATATATATATATATATATATATATATATATATATATATATATATATATATATATATATATATATATATATATATATATATATATATATATATAAAGAAAAATAAAGGAGAAAGAAATCCATTTGTGATTGCCACCATTATCATCAAACTTCATGGTATTCTTTCTCCTCTTCTTATATTTATTCTTTTCTATTTTATTCAAAGATTGAATTCATAATTTATCAATATAAATTAATTTTTTAATCCAATACCGAAAACGACGACAAAGGAAAAAAAAAGAGGTAATAGAAGAAGTAGCAGTGAGGGGAGGGATCCATCGTGCCCTAATTTTTATTTGGAGAATGCTTCGATTCGATAGAGAAAAGTGACGACCCAAGAAAAAGAAAGATCTAATTTTTGTTTGGAAGACTTTGTAATTTCAATTCAATGAAGGAAGGTAACTACCGAAGGAAGAGGAAGAGGCAGTGATTTTCATTCAGAGGAACACTTTGATTCAATGAAGAAAGGTAACGGTTCAAAGAAGAGGAAGAGGCGATGGTTTTTGTTCAGAGGATGCTTCGATTCAACGAAAGAATGTAACATTCCAAGGAAGAGGAAAAGGCGGTGGTTCGGTTCAAGCAAAGAAAGATGAGCCGGTTCAGTCTAACGCTACACATGTGACTCGATTCGGTTCAAGAAAAGAAAGAAGAAAATATATGTAATCCGGTTTGATTTAAGCACATTAAAAAAAGAAGAAGAAAATATGTGAAGGATTTGAGCTGGTTCAATGTGTTATCCGGTTTGGTTCAAGCAAAGCAGTTGGGCCGGTTCGCCCAATTCAACAGGTGTGATCTGATTCGGTTCAAGCGAACAAAGAGGGAAACAGGTCATTAGATATAACACGATTCGATTTTAAGCAAATAAAAAGAGAAACATGTGGAGGACTTGAGTCGGTTAAATGAAGAAAGAGGAAAAGATGTGGTGGACTTGAGTCGGTTCACAATTCCAAATTAAGAAAATATTGTCACGTGACAAATAACAAAGAGAATAATATATAAGTATAAATATAGATGGATGATATTGATGATTGATGGTAGTGATTATACCTTAATACATTACTATATCTTTCTAAATTTAATAATGTCACTCATACTCTTTTAAATGATTACGGTTATCATGAATAATCATCGTTGTGGTTAGTATTCAAAAATATTCATTTATAATGTCATAGTTATAAAATATTCATTTTATCTTTATTTATTATATTATTATTATTTTTAAAATTTTTTATCTGTTGATATTTAAAACATTTCAAAAATGCCCTCTAAATTTTTTATCGATAATTTTCATCGTTACTCTTACATCACACAAATAATTTGAATTTGAGCTTAAAATTTAATTCAAAATCAAATTCAAGATCTTAATTTGAATTTAAAATTTCAAGTCAATTTCAAATCTAATTTTTTTTTTGAAATCCAAATTCAAATTCACAATTTGAATTTGAATTGAAAAATGAAAGTTTGAAATTAAATCTAAAATTAATTCAAAATCTAGATTTGAAAGTAAAATTAAGTACAAAAGCTCAATTTGACTTCGAAATTGAATTTGAATTTAAAAATTAAATCCAAGATCAAATTTAAATTCAAAATTAGGATGTAAATTTGAGCAAATCTAAAATCAGATTTTAAATTGAAAATTGAATTTAAAAAATCTAATTCTAAATATTGAAACCATTTAGGGATAAAATTTGTATTTTAAAACTCAACTAGTTTTAAACTAGTATCGAACTAAGACTAGGACAACGCTTCGTGACGTGAAAAAAAGGGAAAGAACATTTATGATATAACTTATTACATTTGAAGGATATGTGTGATATTTTGATAATATTAATGATATTTGAGATATTTTAAAACTTTGAAAAATAATTATAAAATTGTCCTAACACGTAACAGGACTTTTTTTTTTTTTTTTTTTTTTTTTTTTTTTTTTTTTTTTTTTTTTTTGAAAGGCCTGTAGGCCCACCCAACACACTCGCGCACTCACAATCGGAAAAGGGAGACACCACTAAATTAGCCCAATGGGTCTGAAGGGACTAAATTAAAATTGTGGGCCAAGCTTTAGAAAGTAAATTCTTATAATAATTGAAACACTGAGAATGAAATAGAAACTAAAATTCAACTTCGGGTACTCAATTTGTAATTAAGGAATTATTTGGATAGACTTATAATATTATTGTGAAGTAATTATATACTAGTGAATGAGCTTGCACTTTGCAGCGTATAAAAACTGTCGGAGTAATTAATAATAAGAGAATATCAACCTATATATCTCATTTGTCACACCCATCAAATGTCCCTCATTGTTGGCGAGGGAATGAGCATGACGACGCCTTCTTCAACGATAGTGATAGTGACGGCGACAACGAATGTATTTCTCACACCCGCCGTGGTGATTTTTTTCCAGGGACCTCTACTCCAGTTCCTGCTGCTCCAGTTGCTGATCCTGCTGATCGAGGTAAGGGAGTCGCGAGCTAGATCCCTACCAGTCTTCTTCCTGTGAGAGTAGATGTACCATTTTGGTGATGTTCTAGTACTGTCAGTGATTTTGGAATGTATCATGTATATTTTACTTTTGAGAGCTTTAGTTTTGGAGTGACTTATGTATTGTGAGGACCTAGCATGTACTATTTGAGGATTTGTATATTTTTTTTTTATTTCAGCAATTTACTTTTCTGCTCTGATATATGTATAGTGTAGCTGATCTTTTGCAGGTTAGTCGCTTCGTCTATACGGGGCTTCCCATATGGGCGGCGGATCTGTTGGCGAGCCCGGATCGCAGTTTCGACGCCGGGGCGTGACAATGGGACCGGACGCGTGCACCAGGCCTAACAAAAAATCCGGACGCCACATGTCGGGCTGCGATTGGCCCGACAACGACGCGTGGGGCGCGTTGACGGGCGTGGCGCGCGTGCACCCGCGGGCGGCGGACACGCGCCGCGCCGTGATTGGCGGGTGCCTACCCAACCGCGTTGCGCCGCGTGGCGCAATGCGGGGCGCGCGCGGAGATAGCTGCAGCATGTCCCTCCTCTCTCTCCCCGTTTCGGCCGGCTTTGCTTTTCCCTGGATGTCCCCAAAACCCTATTTGCAGATAGTTTTTGGCCTATAAATAGCCCCATTCTCCACCATTTCGGAATTTTTGCGATTTGGCCATTTTTCCTGAGCTAACCAGAGCCTCTTCATCATCTTCTCATTCTTCTTCTTCATCTGGGGTGGAGATTGGAGGAGCCACTGTCGTGCCCATAGCCATACAAGGGGTGGAAGAACACTGGAAGCCATTTTTATCTTATTTTAGTCACGTTTCAGTGCAGGAGCCCTATAGAACTCATCTTTTGGAGTTTTGGTATAATTTTTGGTTCTGCATCTTTATAAGAGGTATATCTATAACTTTGATATTCAACACTTTGGCTAAATCTTGAGTTTTATTAGAGTTTTTAAGCCATCTTTGGGACCCTTGTGCACAGCCTGGGATTTTGGGCAATGTTCAGCGTTTTCCTTCCCCTAGACTGTAGGAGTGGAATTTCAAGATGATTTATATGGAAAAATCTTCAGGACTCGAAAATCTACAACTTTGGTATGCACCATTTTACCTAGATTTGAATATTTCTAGGAGTTTATCAGCATTTTTTGAAAAACTTATGCACAGATTGGATTTTTGATAGCTGAGAGTAATTATGGAATTTCTCTTTCATTTGCCCATGAATTTTGGTGTTTTTGGGCTTGATCTTCATCTACTCTCGAAGAGAAATCTAGTGGTACCTTTCTTGTAGAATTTAGAGCTCGTTTGCCGAGTTAATTTTATCAATCTTTCAGCCCCTGTTTTCAGGTTCACAGTAGGAATGTGTTTGGATGTTGTTTTGATAATTGGACTTTGGGGATGCAGATTTTGAGTTAACCCGTGGCTATTTTTGGGATTTTTAAGTTTGGGCATATTCTTAGAATCAAGGTGAACATTTCTCCTTTTGGTTGTAGTTAAAAATTCTGTATGGATTGACCCCTATTTAACTTAGAAGTTTATGTTAAAATTTGATGTATGTTTGGACAACATTGTACCTTTTTATAAATTAAAAAATTAAGAGGGGCCTAAGATGGGGTTTTGAGCTTGGGGTGATGAATCTTGGACAGAGGAGAACCTAAATTTACTGTTGGAAGCTTAAAATTAAGGTATTGCACTCAGATATTTAAACTATCTTCAAAGGGGTTACTTGCTAGAATTTTTTCGAAAGTCTGCGCAGCGATTTTGTTTTGATGATTGTGCCCAATCTGACAGTGATCTCGGGGCGATTCTTGGTGCGTTGGATTCATAACAGGCAGAATATTGTGCACATCGAATTTCAGCAGATCGGACTTCGGATCATCGAGCTACCAGGTGGGTTGTTGAGCACATCCAAAGTTACGATTTACCTACTCGGGCTATTGGATTTCCACTTGTTATAGTTGGTTGTTGTTTTCCTAATCTTTGGTGATTCTTGATTGAACGTGCATGTTTATGTGATGTTAAATGATCCTTAGCCTATCCATGTGTGAATGCTTGGTTTGGTCAATGTTGCACTACCCTAAGTGATGTTGATCATAAATGATATTCCTTAACCTATCTTATATGAGAGTAAATAGGTAATTGATCATTAACCTACACTATGTGAGATTGGATGGTTCATGTGAGGATGGTCCGTTATTTATGTGAGAATAGCTATCTTCATTAATCTTGATCTAACTTATGTGAGATTGACCCCTATTCATGGTTTAGTTCATTCATGAAAGAGATAGTTGTTGTAAGTTGAGATTTATTTCTTATGAGATTTAGTGTGATTCATGACTCCTAAACCCTTCAAATGAGATTGAATGTTGTTGGTAAATTCTAAGTTCATGTTATGTGAGAATCATAATTGTTGCTACTCTTTATTTCTTTTAAAATGAGAACAAATGCATGCTTGAATGGTCACTTAGATAAGCCCCTTTCATTTTGCTACACTATCATGTTGGAATTGACTTAGGAGAAAACTTGTTATTTTCATTACTTCTCTCCTCGTATGTTATGTTGTTTGGGGTTGTGAGCACGGTCTGGGATAGTGTAGTTGGGATTATTGAGTCGGGGTGGGATATCACCGGGTTGTTGACTCGTGGGATGTTGCGGCAACCGCGGATATTGGGCAGTTGACCGGTTATTGATTTTGCATCAGATTGGGACCGAGATTTCTATTAGTGGATAGAGTCTTCCACTTCGAGCTTCGTGATGACTATTACCTGCTATGTGAGACACTTGACTGAGTACGTTGTGATATCGGTGGTACGTAGCTGGGTGTAGCCGATTGTGATGGTTGAGTAGGTGGCTGGACTGATACTTGATTACACTTGCACGTCGGTGGTACATAGCTGGGTGTAGCCGATTGTGATAGTTTGTACAGATCCACTAGTTTGGGTTTTTCTCGGCGGTTATTTTACACTAATGCATGCATTTATAGCTATTATCATTCATCATAGCATTAGAGGCATAGTAGTGGTAGCTTTTTCTCATCAGCGGATTTATTTATAGTTTTACCACTTACCGCTTTCTTCTTGCCTCTGGTAGACTTAGTGGGTACGTCAGATTTTGAGGATTTACCCACTGGGGGCTACTGATTTTACTAGTAGTTTTCACACCCTTTGTTGCTCTCCCCTTTTCTTTCTCCTATTTGTTTTGCAGAGTCTTCTGCGGCAGCTGCGGGTTCGTCGACCGCCGATCGAGGTAAGGGGATCGCCGAGTAGTTAGATCTCCTGCCAGTGTGAGAGTGAGAGGTTGTATTAAACTTTTATTGTACCCCTGCTACTTAGACTGATATATTTTTATTTTTGGGTCTAGCTTTAGCCAGCTGGATGTATTTTATTTTTGGGAGAGTTGAGAGTTGATGTTATACCTTATTGCTGTTTTATTTTCAGTTCTAGTATGAGGTGTTTCAGTTTTAGTTTCCAGCTCTATACTTGTACTCTTTTATATTAATCTTTATATCTGAGCAGGTGTTACGCTTCGTGTACGCGGAAAATTCCGTGTGCACGGCGGATCTGAAGACGAGTCCGGATTCTGGTTTACACCCGGGGCATGACAATAATATATTATCATAAGCATATTAGGGTTTAACCCTAAGAGATTAATGTATATAAAACCTAGAGGAAGATTAATCTTGCATGAGAATAAGTGGTATTTAATTTAGGAGAAAATCTAGGTTAAGAGGTCAAAATGTGTGGCATAAAACCTACAAGATAACTCTAGGTTAAACGAGTGGTATTGAACTTAGGGAAAAATCTAAGGTAAAAATATAGAGTTTTAACATAGTGTTAATATACTCTAGGTTAGAGTGCTTATGCGAGTTGATGTCCTTAGAGACAACTAGCAACTCTAGTGCGATGGACTTAGGGTAAATGTAATAAAATGAGCAAATAAGAAGCTCTAACCTAAAGTGGCGACCTAGGGTTCCCAAGCTATCCTAGAGTAAATAACCTAGGCTAAAAGAGAATGAGAATTGGCACCTTCGGATTTGAGACTCGTAATTTAGGGGTAGCGCGCATGCGGCTCCTAGGGTATGGACCTATCGGACGAGGTACTTTCTAAAGATATAAAAAGTGAAAAGAGTAAAATTGGCACCTTCGGATTTGAGACTCGCCATTTAGGGATAGCGCGCATGCGGCTCCTAAGGCATGACCCATCGGGCGAGGTACTTCCGAAGAATTATTAAGAGAAACTAAAATGTAAAGAGGCGTCTTTGGATTTGAGACTCGTCAATTGGTAGCATGACTATTAGGGCATGGGACCATCGAACGAGATACTTCCAAATGGCTAAAGAATTAAAAGAAAGTGTAGAGTGGATAAGGTGGTCGGGTTAGATGTAATCCTTGCATAGCGGCATAGTGGCCGAGTGTGGCATAGTAGCCTAGTGTGGCATGGCATAGTGCCATTTGTTTGGAGCATGTTTAGTAATGTAGAGATTTTATACCTGCATGCCAGTATAGTCTTTACTGCTTTTCATATTATATATCATCTTACTACTATTGCTTCCTTTGGACCAAGAGGTGTAGAACATATTTTCTCGGTTGTTGAACCTATTGTGAACTATTCGTAATTCTCACACCCTGTTGAGTACCATTTTTACAGATCCAGGTATTGTCACGCCCCGAGACCGCCAATTTGGACAGTTCGGACAACTCAACAGACCCGCCAATCAGGCATGACCTCTCTATACCCGAAAGAAACGGAACATCCATCTCAATTAAATACAAATGTACAATGAGATATAATATCAGAGTATAAAACTACTAAACTAAAACTTTAATTCATTCATTTAAACAACAAGTTTAATGATAAGTGGAAAGTGAATTACATGAGTGAACCACAAAATATAGAGTTAATTACAACTTTCTCTCAACATGTATTTAAACAATAATTATAATTTTTCATGTTTTTTCTCACAGTATATAATTCACTCAAAAATGTCCAAAAAGATAAAGGTACTGCTAGACCCTCTAGGTCTCTAAGCTGCCGGGCTCTTGCCCCTGCCATGTGCCTCGCCGGCGATATCCGGATCTGTAAAAATGGTCACCAAAGGGTATGAGAACTACTAATAGTTCCCAGTGGGTTCAACCACCGAGAAAATATGTTCTACGCATCTTGGTCCAATGGAAGCAATAGCAGTAAGATGATATATAATCTAGAAAGCTGTAAATGCTAAACTAACATGTTGATATAAAATAGCTATTCTACTAATCATACTCATATAGTATGCTACAATGCCATGACTTGGCCACTATGCCGCTATGAAAGGAGTCATATCTAACCCGGTCACCTCGGCTACTTTACACTTTCATTTAGTTACTTGGCCCTTTGGAAGTATCTCATCCGATGGGTTCCTACTCTAGGAGCCGCATGCACGCTACTCTTAAATGACGAGTCTTAATCCAAAGGTGCCGCTTGCACTTTAGTTGCTCTTGTTATACCATTCGGAAGTATCTCGCCGAAAAGGACCTGCCCGGGGAGATGGCTATCGCTCTCACACTCTCAAGTTTACGAGTTCCAAATTCGAAGGTACCATAATCATTTCTTTTTTGCTTTTACCCTTTTTTTTCACCTTTTACCCTAGGTTATTAACTCTAGGATAGTCATGATGTCTCAAGGATCATCGTTTAAGTTAGAGTTATTTTGTTTGCTCAAGTTTGCACATTCACCCTAAGTCCATGGCTCTAGGGTCGCTAATTGTCAATAAGCACACCAATCTCAACCGAACCACTATAACCCTAGAGTTTATGAACTCTTCTAGGTTTTATGCCACACATCTTGACCTCTTAACCTAACTTTTCTCCTAAGTCAAATATCACTTAACCTCGTGCAATATTAACCTCCTCTAGGTTTTATATACATTAATCTCTTAGCGTTAAACCCTAACATGGATATAATCACACATAATCTTCACAACTACTCTTACTAGCATACTTCTAAATTCAAAAGTAAAGAAAAATGAAAGATATCACCATTTTTCGATAAAATCTCCCATCTTATGTGTTCTTGTAAAGGAAAAGTGGTTTGATCTCTCAAAACTCTAAGAAATTCTCTAAAAATGAGATTAGAACTCATAAGAGATCATTCTCTTATGAGTATAAGTTCAGGAATAAACACAAAACTACTAAAATCCATAAAAACTCACTTTTAAATCCATAAAAACTCAAAACTACTAAAATCCTAAGACCCCGTTTGTTTCGAGGATAAATTTAAAAGGTATACATTTTTTTATACCTGGGATATGTATAAGTTCAGGAATAAACAGGAATAAAATCAATTTTACGTTTGGATGAAAATTAGGTTTTTCTTGGGAATAAAAAAAATAGCGTTTGGATAGTTAGATTGGAATAGTGAGAATATGAGTAATTATAATTTTAAAATAATAATATTTTATCTAATTAATTAATATAAAATATTAATTAAATAATAATTAATATTTGTATAAATTAAAAATTAAATTTTAATGTTTAAATAATGGTATTTAAATTTTAAATTTATTAAAAATTAAAGTTAAAAGTTTTAAAATTAATAAATGTTAAAATTTTATAAATTTATTAAAAATTAAAGTTAAAAATTTTAAAAATTATAAAATTTAAAAATTTAAATTTTAATTGTCTTGAAGAATGTGCAAAAAAGATACAAAAATTTAAAATTTTAAATTTGTATAAATTAAAAAATTTCTATAAAAAATTTAAAAATTTGTATTTAAAAAATTTGTAAAAATTTTAAATTAATTTTTTAAATTTTTTTTTAAAATTTATAAAAAATTTTAAAATTTATAAAATAAAAAAAACTAAATTCAAAATTTTATAAACTTTAAATTTTTAAAATTTTATAAATTTTAATTTAATGTTTTTTTTAAAAAAAATGGAACAAAGTTGTTCCGAGGTGGGAACAACCCTATTCCCACCCAAGGGGGGGGATTGCTATCTCCCTCCTTAGTGGGCTATTCTGGAATAGCCCGTTAAGGTGGGAATAACAATCTCTTCTTCTTTTTTTTTTTTTTTTTTTTTTTTTTTTTTTTTTTTTGTGTTTAGGGATAAAGAGGGGGATAACCCTCTTATTCCCTCTTTATCCCCCAACCAAATAGGGGCTAAAAGGCTTACCTTTTGTTCTAGCTTCAAAATGTGGAGAAGATGATTCCTCTTTCTTTCCAAGCCTCCTTTGGAGCTTCCTTCCACTCCTTAGCCCTCAAAGAGATCAACTACTCCAAAACCCTAAGTTAGGATTTTCCTCTCCCAAGCCTATAGAGAGAGAAAGAGAAAAGGGAAATGTAAAAGAGGGTGTGTGTGCGTGTGTGCTGTGGTGGGGAGAGGATTTACGCCACCTTAACCCAAGCTAAACCCACCATTAATCATGGTTCCACTAACTCTGCACTTGCTGTCAGGAGTTTGGAGTACCGGTACATGGGCTGCGATACCAGTACGCGGGTTGGGGTATTGGTACCCGGGTTCTAGTTTCGGTATGCCAGCATTTGAAATCTCCAATCCGAGAACTCAATTTTTTTACTTTCTATGGGATACCGGTACGCGCCTTAGGGTTCCGGTACACCAACACTTTGGGTCACAACCCAAGAGCTTTACAGGGTACCGAAACATGAGGGTTGGTTCTAGTACGTGACCCATGAATGGCCAAAAATTCGACAGCTAGTTTTTTCAGCTTTCTATGGAGTTCCGGTACATGATTAGGGTACCGGTACACTATGCCTTAGTCTACAAATTTGCAGATTCCAACTTTTTGAGCTTGCTTCTCGGCTCAACTTTGGTCCGAATGGCTTTTGCTTCAAACCAACGCACTCATAACTCATTCTTAATAGCATTCTAAACATGTCCGGAGTGTCTTAGCCGCACTTTACTATTTAGCGAAAGCCGATGCACTATAGGTATCGTCGGCGAGGCACACGACAGGGGCAAAAGCCCTGCAGCTTAGAGACCTAGAGGATCTTATAGTACCTGTATCTTTTTGGGCATTTGAGTGAACTATATACTGTGAAAAAAAATATGAAAAATTATAATTATTGTTTATATACATGTTAAGAGAAAGTTGTAATTAACTCTATATTTTGTGGTACACTCTTGTACCTTACTTTCACATGCATGTTAAACTTGTTGTTTAAATAAATGAAAGTTTTAGCTTAATAGTTTTACACTCTGATATTATATCTCATTGTACACTTGTATTGATTGAGATGGATGTTCCATTCCTGTCGGATATAGAGAGGTTATGCTCGATTAGCGAGTCTGTTGGCGTGCCCAAACTATCCAAATTGGCGGTCTCGGGGCGTGACATGCACTACCACAGCGACCGACATACAGTTTAAGGCAAACAAATGAGCACAAGAAAGGTTCCGGGATTAGCGTGCTCGATTGTCGGAAGATCGGAGGCCGCTGAAAGTGCCGGAACATGAAAACAGTACACCACGGTCCAAGTTTCAAAAATCGGACAGCAAGGGTGTCACTGGGTCCATCTGTCGTCGAATCGGGGTTCACGCCATTCTCGGACGATCAAGAATGGCAGCGCGATGTTCAGTAAGACGATGGACGGCAATTCGGAGGTTTGACGGCGTCATTGTGATGACCGCGATGAAAATCAGGCTAACTCGGATCTGCTTCAAACCGCAAGCAACAGAGGAGAGAATGCTTTGTTTAAGGACTAGGGCACCAAGTTCCGGGCGTGCACGTACTATGGGATTAGGGCGCTCGAAACTTCGTAGGGGAGGTGTGGTTCGGTCGATAGAAAACCCCGCTCGGGTTGGGCTTGGCGTGTGGCATGTGCTGGGCCTGGCCTGATGTGGTTTGCCGGGTGCGGCCTGTCGCGGGAAGTGGGCACCCGGACCTCTCGTGGGTGCCCGAATCACTCAAATTTTGATTCAAAATTTGATTACGAATTTCAATAGTAAATTTAAATGTTAATTAAAATAAATTTTTAAAATTTTAATTTCAATATGATTCTTATTCTAATTCATTTTTTGAACCAAACAAATTAGGAGTTTTGATCTTTTCTTTTTTTTTGTTTCGATCTATTTATATTTTTATTCCAATTTTGATTCTTAGGAACCAAAAGTGTCCTACTTTTCTATAAAATTTAATTTTATTTAAAAAATTACTATTTTTTTTTTTTTTTAAAAAGTAAGCAGACGAAAAATTATTTTTCAACGAAAAAATTACTTTCTCAATAATTTCTGGGAACCAAACACCACTTATTGATGAATGCTTACTCAATCATTATTTGTGGAAATGATGTTTTCACCCAACGTGATTATCTTGATTGTGTTAATTATAGGTTTAGATCTAAATCTAATTGACTCGACAGGACGCAATGTGTGTTGCAATTAGTGGATCCAATCCATTTGCGCTCGGCCCGATTCCAAATCCAATAAGAGCCGAGTCCACGTACCAACGACTCGGTGTATCGAAGCGCCTACACCCCCCGCCTCTCCTCTCTCCTCTCCGCTCCCCTCCCTCTTCTTCGTCGTCTTCTTCTCCTCCTCTCCGTTCGTCTCCAACGCAGCAAAAAAGCCACTGCCCCACCTCGCGACCTCGACCCACCCCTCCCGTGGCCGCGCCCTCGCCCCCACCGCTGCGTCCCTCGCCGAGATCGCCCGCTCTACCTCCCCAATCCCCAGGTGAGCGAGCTCCTTCTCCTCCCCTTCTCTTTGTTCCTCTACCTCTCCGGGGATCTCCTTGGGGTTTCTCCATCCTTTAGCGCCCCTTATCGCCCTCTCCGCGGGGTTTCGTGAGTGTTCGAGGGTTTCGGCTTCTGGGCGTTCGACAATCCGTCGCAATTTGCAACAGGAACGGCGAAAGGAGGTGCCTTGGGCGAGAGAAGAGGCCGGGAGATCGCAGTTCGCTGTTTGTTGGTGTGCTAATGGTGTAAAGTTGTTACCTTTGGAGACTAGGTCGGGGAGTTGTAAGATGGGTGCGGATGATGGTGACGAGGGGCATTTCCTGGGGGCGGAAGGGAACTCGGACGACGACGAGCGGCCGCTGGGATCGCTGTTCAAGAAGAAGAAGATCCGTGTTTCGAGGAAGAGACGGGAAGCGACGCCGGAAGCTAGGGCGGAGGGAAACCCTAGAATTGGCGAGAGGGCCTCCGGCGAGGTCAATGATACATTGGCTACCATGAGGAAGAAGCTGAAGCGCCGGAAAAGGGCTGGAGAGGCCGATGGCACCGGATCTGGAGTCGGACAAGATTCTGCCACTTTGGATGGAGATAGGGTTTCGGAGCAAAAAGGGGATGTAGCAGAGGTTGATAATAGCTCGGACCATTCTTCTGATTTGGTTAATGATTCGCTCTCGGCCTTCCTAACTTCGCGGTCGGTTCGGAGGTCGAGACAAGTTTCTAAGAAATCCAAGGAAAGAGCTCCACGTGGTAATGACGATGCGAAACAAAGCTTTAATAAGGCCTCAGATGATGGTTATAGTGGAAAAAACGGCGCTGATGGGTGCTCGACTCGGAATTCCGATGATGAGCTACTGGCCAATGAGCGTATTGTGGGAAAAACTCAGAAAGGGAGAGCTGGAAATAAAACTGCTCTAAAGCAGCCGAGCCGAATTCCTAGTAGAGTTTCTAGGAAATCACTTTCTTCTTCTGTTCAAGAATTATTAGTTCCCATTTCGGGATCGGAAGTGAAGAATGTAGAAAATGATTTTGACAGTTCCTATAGAAAGTTGCACTGTAATTTAGATAACTCAGCACCTTCCTTAATTCAAGCGAACGATTCTGATTCCATTTTGAAGGCGAAGGACAAATTGTCAGCAACTCACAGAGAAAACAACTCAATTCAAGCTTCTGACAGAGCCTCAGAAGATAGATCAGACCATTTTATTAGTGGGAATGTAACTCAGTTAAAAGTTCCAACATGGACAATTGATGGCTCTGGGTTGAAACCATGTTCTGGAGTGCACATTGAAAATTCTACATTTGGATCTAGTAATGAAACAAATCCGAAGATTGAAGGTGTTTCTCAAGCAAATTGGGGAAACACTGATCGGGTGGATCTCTCTTGTGATGAAACACCAAATCAGGAAAACATCATGAACGGAGATGGTGTAGTTCTGACTATTCAGAAAGAAGTTGAAAAACCATCTTTACGGAAAAAGGAGATATCTTTTGCTTTGTTAAGCCGGAAGTCAGAAGATATTGCGGATTGCGACAAATTGTTACAACAGTCCCCTGATAACTGTGAGGGATCTTTGCCAAGATCCGATGGCAAAAGCTCTCAAGATGATGGTCTCTCTTCATATGTTAATATATCAGTAACATCTCATCGAGTAGTTGAAGATTCAGCTGTTCCTTTCACTAATTGTAATGGGGTACCAGCTGCTATTGCATGCCTAGATCAATCTGTTAGGGAAATCTCAGTTGTAAATAAATCAGCAGCTGATGCCTTCAAAGAGCCCTCTCCTCCTACGAACATCAAGGAAGGTGGAACCACAAAAGAAATGAATGAATATGATATACAATTGGACCCTGACAGTGCGGAAAATCAATCAATGGTGCCACGGGCAATGAGAAATGCTAAAAAACGCAGGCATGGTGACATGGCATATGAGGGAGATGCTGACTGGGATGTTCTGATGCACGAGCAAGGATTGTTTACCAATATTTCTATAGATTATAGAGAACGGTCTATCAAATCAAAAGATAAGTCCAATGCTGACCCAAATTTGCAAGTTTTTGATGATGCTAGCTATGGTGCTGCTGCTGCAGTGGCGGCTGGTCTGAAAGCTCGAGCCGTTAGTCCAATTGAAAAGATCAAATTTAAAGATTTCTTAAAGCGCAAGGGTGGCCTCCAGGAATATCTGGACTGCAGGTCAGCTATAACTTATAAAGGATCTTTTATTTGTTGAATTTCTTTTAGCCTAGCTCATTTAATTTGCTTTATTGTTTTGGAATTTTAGCTGCCGTGCTGCTCTTTTTGCTGGCTTTTGCATGTTTAAACTATGATATGCTTCTATTTCCTTTAATTTCCTGGAACTATTATTCGGTATTCTTAAGCTAAGTATTCAGTATATAAATATTTTTTTGGTTAGCTTATACCCTTTAGACTCAAAAGTCTTTTGATTGATCATTAATGAAATATCCGGATGAGACAGTTTGAACGATTCTTATGCATCTATGGATCATAATACAGATATTTTATTAGTCTTCAAGGCTAAAACTGGCCACAGGTTGCTCTTTATTAACAGAGTCTATTGATATTGGAAGACCAAAAAGATTCTTCCAATGTCTCATTTCTGGGTCCAATAGAATTCATAGGTATAGGAAGAAGCCCCATCAAATCGAGATTTTTTCTTTCGACCATCTTTCGATTGTATCAAATGTTGATGCAGTGATTGTTTCTTAGTGATTTTTAGTACTTTCCTGTCAATCTATTATTCTACAATTTTATTTTATGTTCATTCTTCCTTTGCAAAAAACTATTCTGTGTGGGAATCAGATTGTCTTCCAACTTAAATGAGCCTTTACTCTTTTCAATTGCTCAGTTAGTTCAATCTTATAAACTAGGCCATCTTTCTGTTGCCCATTCAGAGATTCAGTTGTCACTGGACCCAAGTTGTAGGATTTCTGAACTAACAATAATAAATTGATCGTCCTTGTTTGGTTGCTGTCGCTTGACTAGAGTTGAACAATTGCATAAATGGATAACATTGATAGCATTGCTATGAATATTCCAATTATTGGCTCGTAATAACAGGTAGATGAATTTGCATGTGCTGCACTCCAATTTGCACGTGATACAATTCAATCTATATGGTATATTTTCTACACAAAACTTATTTCAGTTTTCTCCTGTTAGGCGTTGTGTATGTTTCTTCTTTTTTTCCCTCTCTTTTCTTTCTTACTTTCACTCTTCTTTTGGCTTATCAGAGCACAGAAATATATTAGTTGCAGTTTTGCCCTTTTAATTCTAATCTCCTATATTTGATTTTTTCTGTATTTCTGTGCATTTCAGGAACTTGATACTAAGTCACTGGAATAAAGATGTTAAACGCATATTGCCTCTTGCAGACTCTGGTATATCTGATTCTCCTTCTGAAGATGAATCATCACGCGATTCCCTTATTCGTGAAATATATCAATTTCTAGACTGTAATGTAAGTTTCTCTTTTTAGCTTTGTTTGTTATTTCTTAATCATATGAGACATTATTATTTGACATTTAGGATAAGTGTCAACTGGTGGAACCTAAGTTACTGTTCTTCTTTTGTGATACAGCTATTCTAATCAGTTTCCAATTGTACTGGCGTACTAGTGATAAGTAATTAATGACTACCAGATTTTCTCTTAATAGTCAAAGATAAGCTATTCTTAATCATAATTCATAATATTTCTTCTTAAGCAAGTTTGGTAATGATTAATTGCCTTCTATATTAATCTTGAATGAATTTTTCTACAGTTTTCCAGATTTCGTCAGCCATTTCAATGACTAATTCTTTTTTTTTTTTTTTTTCTTTTATGAGGGAATAAGACAAACGCCTTCTGATTATGACATTCATTTCTGTACACCATTTTTTTTTGCAGGGCTATATAAATACAGGAATTGCATCGGAAAATGGGGCAAATAAACTTTTATATACACCTCACTCGGAGGTTGCAAGTGATTTTGAACTTAATGAAAGTTATGGACTGAACGGTGCCGGTTGCAATAATGAAATTGCCTCTCCTTCTGAAAAGATTAAGATTCCTGGAAATGATGCAGCTGTTGACAATGCCAAACCCCTTAATGCTCCGGAAACAGAATACACTCTCGATGCACATGCTCAAGCATACATTGATCATGAAAACGAGCCCTCTGTATACATTGGAAAAGCAAGTGGTATAACTGTTTCTGATTCGAAAGACTGCAAGAGAATAATTGTTGTTGGGGCTGGTCCTGCCGGCTTAACTGCTGCCCGCCATTTGCAGCGCCAAGGCTATTTTGTCACTGTTCTCGAGGCTCGAGATCGGATAGGTGGTCGGGTGTGCACAGATCGCACATCCCTTTCAGTTCCCGTGGATCTTGGTGCTAGCATTATTACTGGTGTTGAGGCTGATATAGCCACTGAAAGAAGGCCCGATCCTTCCTCTTTAATCTGTACCCAATTAGGCCTTGAGTTAACTGTATTGAATAGTCACTGCCCTCTCTATGATTTAGTAACGGGTGACAAAGTTCCTGCAGATTTGGATGAAGCTTTGGAAGCTGAATACAATAGTCTTCTTGATGATATGGTATTGCTTGTCGCTCAAAATGGCGAAGGTGCAATTAAAATGTCACTTGAAGAAGGGCTGGAATGTCTTCTTAGGAAACGTCGTATGACTCAGTCAACACCATTTATCTCAACTGATCAGTATAAAATGATCTGTGATTCCCAATGTGTAGATGCTTCAAAAATCGGGTCAACAGATAGTGGAATTGTCAATAATGAAGGAAGTGATAAAACAGATGTGTTGAGTCCTCTTGAGAGGAGAGTAATGGATTGGCACTTTGCTCATTTAGAATATGGATGTGCTGCTATGCTTAAGGATGTTTCCCTTCCGCATTGGAACCAAGATGACATATATGGAGGATTCGGAGGGCCTCATTGCATGATTAAAGGAGGTTACAGCACTGTTATAGAAAGCTTAGGCAAAGGACTTGATATTCATCTAAAGCATATTGCTACCAAAGTAGAGTATGAAACCAAGGAACCAGATATTGTTTGTCAGAATCAAAACAAAGTGAAAGTATGCACTTCAAATGGTAGTGAGTTTGTTGGTGATGCAGTCTTGATCACTGTCCCACTCGGGTGCCTAAAAGTCGAGGCCATTAAATTCTCTCCTTCCCTACCAGATTGGAAACAGCTGGCTATCGAAAGGCTCGGTTTTGGTGTTTTGAATAAAGTAGTCTTGGAGTTCCCTGAAGTCTTTTGGGATGATACTGTTGATTACTTTGGGGCAACTGCAGAAGAAACAGCCCACAGGGGCCAATGCTTTATGTTTTGGAATGTGAAGAAGACAGTTGGTGCACCTGTTCTTATAGGACTGGTGGTTGGAAAGGCAGCTGTTGATGGGCAAAGTATGAGCTCCTATGATCATGTAAACTATGCTTTGATGGTTCTTCGTAGGCTTTTTGGCCAAGCTTCTGTACCAGATCCAGTTGCTTTTGTGGTGACAAACTGGGGAAATGATCCTTTCAGTAGAGGTGCTTATTCGTATGTTGCTAAAGGGGCTTCTGGACAAGACTATGATATTTTGGGTAGACCAGTTGCAAACTGCTTATTTTTCGCTGGTGAAGCAACCTGCAAAGAGCACCCTGATACTGTTGGTGGTGCAATGCTTAGTGGTCTTCGAGAAGCTGTACGCATTATTGACATGCTAAGTAGTGGTAAAGATTATATGGCGGAAGTCGAGGCTATGGAAACTGTTCAAAGACAGTCAGGAAGTGAGAAAAATGAAGTCAGAGACCTGTCAAAGAGGTTGGAAACATGCAAGTTTTCCAGTGATGCGATCCATTTATTGGTCACTAAGGAAGCCTTGCTACGAGATATGTTCTCTAGTGCAAAGACTACATCCGGGCGGCTACATTTGGCCAAAGAGCTACTGCGCCTTCCTGTTGAAGTTCTGAAGTCCTTTGCTGGGAACAAAGAAGGACTGGGCACGCTCAACTCCTGGATACTTGTAAGAACAAAATGAAATCTAAGTGTGAGAATAAGGTGGTTAATAGTTTAACTTTCAGCTTGGATTGTATTTTTATCATTTTCTATTGTTCTACACAGGATTCGTTGGGGAAAAATGCTACTCAGCTCTTGCGCCATTGTGTCCGCTTGCTCATGCTTGTATCTACAGATTTGCTGGCTGTTCGTTTATCTGGTATCAAATCTTTATTCTGAATTTGGTTTAAAATTATATAGGGAGCACTATCTAACTGCATGCTCTCCAGTGCTAAAAAATGTGTTCTAATTTTTTAATTTCACAAATGCATTTTTGTAGAATTACTGTTTATGTTTTTATGTATCTCTTGCTTCTTTTCATGTTCATTTTTATTTTATGTATCTCTTGCTTCTTTTCATGTTCATTTTTATTTTATGTACCTCTTATTTTCATGTTCAATTTTATTTTATGTATCTCTTGCTTCTTTTCACGTTCATTTTTATTTGAATCTTTGGATTTTTCTAATATACTAATATAGCCGTTGATTAGTAAGGATGATATAGCTAATATATCAGAAATACCATTCTCAGTTTGAGTACCGGTTTTTGATAGCTTAGTTACAGTTATTGCTCTGATGAATGAGTGATCCCTACAAATACAGATTCTAAAATGAGCCAAATCAGGAGAAGAAAAATGGTACATGATCATTGTATACTGACTTTTCTGGTGAGGTTGAACAAAGTCATAAAACTTTTCCCTTTTTTTTTGGAAAGAATCTTACGTCTCACATGGTTACACTTATAGTGTAAACTGGATTTTTTTTCTAATGCTCAAGTATTGATGTTATTTCTTTTAAGGCTGATAATTGTTGCATCTCTGTGCTGACCTATTTTCCATCTTTTGTAGGCATTGGCAGGACAGTGAAAGAGAAAGTTTGTGTGCACACTAGCCGAGATATCCGTGCTATAGCGAGCCAACTTGTTAGCATGTGGATAGAAGTATTCCGCAAGGAAAAAGCTAATAATGGTAGACTAAAGTTGTTCAGAAATATATCAGCCTCAGAAACAACTAAGATCAGAACTAAGGATTTACAACAGGGAAAGCTACCTCTGCGCACTAATGAAGTTATGGATAACAAAGGGTGTCTAAAGATTCCAAAATCAGCTGGAAGCTATTCTCCATCCAAAGCGTACCATAAGAAATCTGATAGTAAGACAACTAATTTGGAAATCCCTATGGATACAAAATCTGAAGCAACCTCACTACGCTCCCTAAAACATGCTCAAGGTCTGGAATCTGAGGTGGAGCATAATACCGTTATTTCAGAAGAAGAGGCTGCAGCTTACGCTGCTGCTGAAGCTGCCCGTGCTTCTGCCATAGCAGCAGCAAAGGTCTGTGTTGCAAAATATTGTTTCCAGTTCTTTTAATTTCACTATAATTGCAGTTGTGGTTTTTCTGTATAATTGAAATCTACATATTGATGTATATAGCCCCTCGGAAGTGTTGTTTCTTATAAAAATTGTGTGTCATCCAATGCACTCTTTTGTGTGTGTGTTCGCAAACACGTGTTTGCGTGCACCTTTTTTTTTCTTCTTTTGCTAGCGTTTTTTTACGTTGTGGGTGGGGTGTTGGGGGTGTTCGTGGACTTTGCGTCAGATTATTCTTGAGAGCGATGTTTTTCTAAGTACAACAGTTTAAGTATATTTATAGAGTAAATTCTCTCTTTTATAATTATAGTTTTTGTTTTCGGTCAATGAACTGACATTAGATATCTTGTTGTTGCATGCAGGCATATGCCTCTTCAGAAGCAGAGGCAACTACTTCTCGTGAGCTTCCAAAAATACCATCATTCCATAAATTTGCTAGGCGAGAGCATAATCTGCAAATGGATGAAACTGATCTTAGAAAAAAGTGGTCCGCAGGCAGTTTTGGAAGACAAGACTCTGTAACTGAAATTGATACAAGAAATTGCAAGGTTAGGAATTGGTCGGTTGATTTCACGGCGACCTGTGCCAATCCTGAGGCTTCAAGAATGTCTGGTGATAACTATACACAGCGAAGCCTTTCGAATGAGATGGCATGTCCTTTAAATCTACGAGAACATTCTGGAGAAAGTGTTGTAGACAGTCGATTGACAAGGGCATGGGTTGATACTGATAATGTTGGCACTGGAGGAGTCAAGGATTTTTCTGCCATTGAGAGGTGGCAGTCACAAGCAATGGATGCGGATGCTGATTTTTATAGAAATTTGCGGATTCCTGATGAAGAAGATTCAAATAAAATTTTCAGATTACACACTCTAAACCACCAAAAGCGGACTGATGGAAGTTCTGCCTCCCAAGTTGCTGAAAGCAAACCTATATTAGATGGTCGATCACGAGTAGAGCATATCAAACAGGGTGTTGTGGACTATGTTGCATCGTTACTGATGCCTCTTTATAAAACTAGGAAGCTAGATAGAGAGGCTTACAAGGCGATAATGAAGAAAGCTGTCACTAAGGTACTCTCTTTTCTACTTTTACCTTGATGAGTTTTTTTTTTTTTATTTGTGAATTAGAAAGGTAAAGAGAATTAATATTGATTAGTTGCATTTCACAGTTTCTGGCCTATTTATGTTGGATGGAATATTGATAAATCTTAGTTCATTCCCTGTCTGCTCCAGAAGAGCCTGTGTTTCACGGTCTTCCTTTTTCAGCAATATTTAGATCTAATGATTTTTCTGTTCTTTTATTCTCTTGATTTATTGAATACTAAATGGTTTGACAATTTTTGTCTACTTTTATCTGCAACATTCCTTCTCTCGTCTTTGTTACCTAAACATGAACCACATTGTGTATTACATGCACAGAAAATTGTCAAAGATCATTTTTACTGTAATTGGCATTACTGAATTTACTGTGGCAGTGAAGCAGTATTAACTATCTTTCTAATGTTCTGTTCTATCTGCTTTGATCTTGACAGGTCATGGAGCAATGCACGGAGGCAGAAAAGGCAATGGCTGTTTATGAGTTTCTTGATTTTAAGCGAAAGAATAAGGTTTGATCCTTGTTCATCATGAACAATCTATTTAATTATGCTTAAAGTGTTCTCTTCCGGCATGTTACTGATGTGGTTCTTACTTTCTTTCGATTTATATTTTCTGACTGGTCAATGCTTTCGTGCAGATTCGATCTTTTGTGGACAAGCTGATTGAGAGACACATGCAAGTAAATCAAACACCAAATTCTTGATGTCTGAATGCTTGTTTTGTGAGTAATCATGTGCAAGGAAGCCATTACCTACAAAAGGGCCGTGTGCTCATGACCTAAAGCAGGTCATAAGTTTTGTCTTATAGATTGATGAAATCAGGAGGATGGCGATGATTTATGCAGCAGGAACAACAATTAGGATGGTAATAATCAATGATTCCGGAAATGGACGTTTGGGTTTCTGAAAGTGCTTCAGCTTGTGTGAAGCAGCCATGGATGACCTATGTCTGTCACAGTTCTGAAAATATCAGCATTTTGCTCCTGCAACAACTCTTATATTTGGAGATGTCTCTTTCTTGAAGTTTTATGTCATTCAAGGTGAATGAAAGAGAGAGAATGTCGATCAAATTCTATCTGGAGTTGGATGGCCCTACTGGTCTGGAACTGGATTCAAAGTGGCACTATGACTTGGATTGAGAAAAGAAAGCCTCCCATCCATTTGAGTATAAATTGTCATGAAGTATGTTCATGCAAATTAACAGAACCTGTACTTTTTAAGCATTTGCAGATTAACCCTATTCTTTCTTTAGGGAGTTCCATAGAACAGACTAAATTTTTTTCTTTTTTTTTCTTCCTGTACAGTTTTTTTTCATTCTAACAACAGTAAAACTTCAAAATGTTCATCCCTCCCTAGAGAAGAGGCTTGTGATGCTTTAGTTTGGGAAAGCAAAGTTGAGATTTAAGACCAGTTAATGTTCTTACAAAAATTTCATGTTTATATGATGTCTTATTTTCATGCCATGTGCTTACTATACTGGTATCACTATGTATGGTTAGATAGAAAAAGGTAAATTAAAAAAAATTCTTGGAAACAGGAAGTAAAAATTATTCCCTCTCAGCTGTAGCATAACATGAGAAAGGGCTTGTAAACTAAGAACAGAGAAATTCTGAATTTTGGCTAGCAGTTTACCTCTGAAGAACTGAATTTCCTGTCTTATTAGGTCATATTTCAATACAAGTGTATTGCCTTTCTCTTTTCTTCAGTTAATTGCCAGCGGAGAATTAAACATCAGAGTGCATTTTAGAGGATGAGTTTTGTTCTCCTAATAAAAGTTTTCTAGACATCCTATGATAAATTTCCCTATAATGATCATAGGAGTGAAAAAATAACCCTCAGTAAGTCTTTTCCTTTAGGGTCAAGCTGTTAATATTTTGATGTTGTCGAGTACTTTTCTCATATTTACTTCGGCTATGTCATTACTGTCAGATTGTCTGAGTTTGTTTTGTTGTTTGCTTCTTTTGTCTCTTGTGGCTATGCTCCTTTTTTTTGGTTAAAGTTTGCACCGCTTGACAGCTTCTCGCCATTCAAATATTTTCAGGTTCCATGATTTTCCATGTCCTTATTCTTATATGGATTTTCAAGTAGTTATTTTTAATATCTTTCTTTCCATTTGTTGGCAATTGACTAGGGTGCCTTTAATCACAGAAGTGGCTTAAATTCTGTTGCTACAATTATTTCGGAGTTCAGGTGCCCTTCACAATTTATTCTATGACTGTTCACAGCATGTAGCCGACTTTCTTCACCACATAAATTATGATGTGTTCCCATCATGCGATTAATAAATATAGTAGGAAGAGTTATGGTATATAAAAGGTATATCATATCTATCTGTGTAAAATACATCCTCTTATTTGTACGTCCTCTTTTTTTGCTTTATATATGCATGTTTACTTTGGTGCTGGAGTCAAATTTAACAACAAAAAAAGAGATAGTCTGGCTTACTGTATTTTTTACTTACAGTGAAGTAGTGTTACTTGGTCTTACAATTACTGAAAATAAGTTTGTGTTGACTAATTTCTGGTGTTAATTTTATTCAGATGATTGTTGAAATGCCTGCAGAAGTTGACCGTTCTTATGTGCTCTAGAACCATAATATATGATGCAGTGCAGTTTGCTCACCTGTTGCTGAAAGGTTAATGCTTTCCCAGTATTGGTTTTGAAGCCTTAAGACATTAGTAGCTCAAGTCATTTGTAGCTCAATTGAGGTAATGGCCACTTTCAGTTAGTTTTCTTTTCAGCAATTTTTTGTGAGACAAATTTACCCTCGGCTTAGCCTTCTGTATTTAGATGTTAACTTTATTTGCAAACTTTATTCCTTGTTTCTTTTGCTTTTTATTTGTTCATTCTCGAGGTATCCTGAAAATTATTTCTTTGATATTTAGTTTAGATCAATTTGCAGATCCATTTATGTGGTACTGTTGGGGTGAATTGGCTGGAGTTTCTCAGTTTTGTTGAATTCTTTACCCTTCAGACTTGTTCTTGTAAGATTAAGCATACTGCATCCAAGGGCATTTTTATACTATGGATCCTGTTAAATATGTGCTTCAAATTTGAAGTCTTCTGTTTCTTTTCCTTTTTTCAGGAAGAGGGTTTCAACCAAGTTAGTCCAAAATGGTTCTTTCTACCTTGAGGTTAATATACAGTGAAGATCTCAGGTTTGCAAGGTGTTGTTTGATCTACAAAACTCGCTTCTCTCTCCATTCTGAGTAAGGTGGTTGTGTGATCCAGTAAGCTTTGTAACAGTTCTGATCAATTTTCCGCCTCAGTTTTACAAATATATATAATGTGATTATTTATACTCACAGTATGAGTGATACTATTGTGCCTTTGGGACTGTTTGAGAACTTACGGTTATTCCCTTTCCCCCCACCCAACCCTCTCCACCTGCTTCATAAAGGTGAGTCATGTTTCAGTGAACCTATGCTTACAGTCTACTTTAGATAGACTTAATGCTCTTTGGATTTAAATATCTTTTTTTTTATTATGATTTGTGCTTTGATATGTTATTATTCATTACATCTTTGAATTTCGTGGATTCTCTAGTAAGTTGCTGCGTTTTCTTGATTTAACACTAAAGCTATTTCAATGGTTATTAGGTATATGAGATGGAGTGGGTCGTTTGAAAGATGCGTTGCACAGAATGCTGTGATGCATTGGGTGCAGGCAATAATTTCTTCTATGTTGGTGCCGCGAGAAGAAATCATTCAGTACTTGACACATACAGGTGTGGTTTGGTCTTCGAAAGTGTAAAATCGCTAGTTGTCTTTGATATTAAATTTGCAGGTTTTGGTATTGACCAGGTAAGAAGATGGTAGGATCACAACTTATTCATCGATAGGATTTGTTTGGCAATAAAAAGCAAGTATTTCATGATAATTGACTTTGCTTTGGTTTTTTCAGAAAATGAGCTTGGAAGCCTCATTAATATTAGTAAGAGCAGAAGATTATCAGGGTTTTAAAGTCTATTTGTGCTCTAAGAATATTAAAAGCTGCTTTGGAAACATCACTGCAGCCAAGGAAGTGGAGGCCAAACTTTATCCAGGTTATATATACACTGATTGATTTATTGGCTGATTTATTGGCTGTCTACTCTTTTTATATTTTCTGTTTGAAGAATTCGTACTGTCGACAATATTGCATTCTTTGATTTTTCTTTATTAGGTTTTTGGTACAATTTTATGAGATGAAAATTTGTTTGTACGATTGTGCCATTTCACACCTAACATAGTGGAAATAAGAAAATGCAAAATGTGATATGGCATATCCTGGGAGCATATATTCTCGTTCTTAAGGTTCATACTTTGCGATAGGATATTCATAAAGAGATTTAGCTACTTTATTTAGGTTCATAGTTTACTCGTTACTTTACGTCGGTACAATGACACTAGACATGTCAAAGCATATACATTTATTAACTGATCCTCGTTAATTTCACCTGGTGTCTAATTTGTGGCCTACTTGGAGCTTCTACAAGAGCGCTGTTTGAATATTGCTGCTTGTAGAAGCTCTAACAGCATATATTCTTATAGTACTTTACAATTGCTTTTGAGTAAAGATCTACAGATTTTCGGCTCGCCAAATTCCCTTTTTTTTATTGATTTTTTTTGGAGAAAGTAATGTAGCATTCTACTCGTTTCGTTCTTTTTTCTTTTTTAAGAAATGATCTTAGCTGAAAATTTAAAGCAATTAAGTTTGAAATTTGAGATTTCAGGTATCAACTATCAAACTCTTTGCATAGCGCACTGCATTAGGATGGTCGGTGCTGAACAGATTCAAGTAAAGTTTTCAGAGCTGCTTAAAAGATGAATAAATTGATTGCATCGTAAGTCTCCAAACTTTTGGGCAAGTTTTTTCTTGGTTCTTGAATTTTTAAGTTTGATGTTAGTACTCTCTAAACTATGATTTTTTTTTTTTTTTTTATTCTCATATTTCAATCATACTATTTAAAAAATGAGGTACATAAAGAACTGATGAATTCATGGTGCATGGACATGCAAATAGATTAGATGTGAGCAACGATCTGCGCTCTGAAGTAAAGATTAAAATAAGATATGCTTGAAAGTTTAGGGATTAAAATGAAAATTCATAGAAAGTAAAGAAGTTTGAGAACTAAAAGGAGACCTTCCTTTTGAATGTACCTTTCTAACTTAATTAGTTGATTAATGATGCAACAAGGTGCTTAATGGGTAATCATTATAATTGTCGGCATTCGCGATTGATTAATAAATTGGAAACTTCATAATTGGGCTATTTGACTATTATTTTTTCGCGACAAAACCATCGAACAGTTGCTAAATTGTGGTTAGGCCATAATTTTGATGGTTTAGGCCATTTGTCGTGATTATGGATTACCATAATAAATGTGTGGGCATCCAGAAAAGAGCAAATTAAATAAGATCTTGAGTTGCTTTTGCTAGTGCTTCTTCTTCTTGGGGGCTTATGATACCACCAACTTGTAGGAATCCTTGCTTACTAAAATAAGTTCTAAAAAGGACATAAGCTTGACTTCTTTGGGGAGCATTTTGATTTTTGTGCTTTTATTTTTAATATATATATTCGAATCGACATCAGCTTCTTTTGACATAATTTATGTTATTTGAAGCAATTGCAAGTTAAATTTTATAATTTTTTTTTTTTTTTTTTTTGACATTGATTAGTTATTCAGTGATATGAAGATCTCAAAGTGGATGGTTTTAAGGGCCCAAACGTGGCTTTTATAAATTTATTGGTATTAAACAATTTAAGTTAGGTGAATCGGAATTTTTTTTTTATTAAATAGAACTAGATTAGTGTCTCTAATTTGAAAATTAAATTCTTTTAATTTATTAGAGTTAGATTAGTCTCTTTAATTTGAAAATTAAGTATTGCATCTCTTCTTCTTTTTTTCCTTTTTTTTTTTTTCTTCGGCCGCTTAATTATCAGGCAAATAATTATAAAATTTAGTTTCTAAGTATTTTTGATAAAATAGATTCTATTTAATGGAATATTAATAGTATTATTATTATTATTATTATTATTATTTTGAGAGAATAGTTACATATTATCAACTAAGATCATCCGACGGTGTGAGATCTGTCTCACATTTTCAGCTGGCAAATCGGCTCTGATAAGTCCGGCTCATTTGCACTGAATCATCCATCTCAAATACCTAATTCTAAATATTATTATCAGAATCTGTAGTTTTATTTTAGATAAATTTTGTTCTATCAGAGATGTACAACTATTAGAGCGGGGAAACTATCTGCGTGCTATGATTTTATATATTAACTAATCTTCCAATTTTAGAGTACAATTCCCATGGCTTAACGCATGAGAGGAGGACACGCTCCTTGTCTTCGTCCCTATAATGCGCGTTTTCAAGCCCCCCCCCATTAGTAATACTTTATTATTATTATTATTATTATTTAATTTATTATTGGAATCTACATTATAATGGTCGATGCAACAACATGCTAGTTACTAGATAGGCGTTTATTTAACTGGCCTAAAAGGCGTAGGCATGTAAAAAAAAGAAAGATGATGAAAAGTTTGTTTATTTCTCTCGCTTAAAAGATTATGTTTTTGGACTTGAAAAAAGCTGTTTTGGACTTTGAAAAAAAAAAGCGATGGATGGTGTACGTAGTTATGCGTTTTATAAGTAATATTTTGGAATGAGCCAGTTTTCGTATCTTTACAAAATGTTAGTTTCAAATTAGAAACATTCATATTTACAGCAGTAAAAGAGTGAGTAGAGGGAACTCAGATGAAAAAGCTGGAGTTCTTCTTCAGACCATTATAGACAACTGTTACTATAGTGGATGTGTGGCTTACCTTCTTTTGAAAAGTGATTTTAGATCCAAAAGTAATTTTTCACTTAATAAAATATTTGATAATATTATTTTTAAAATCTGATTTTTAATTTTAAAATTAGTTTTTAAATTTTTAAAATTCAAATTCTAAATATTTGAATATTTAAATTTAGATTTAAAATTTGAAATTTTAAATTAAAATATCAAAATTTAGTAAAAAATTATTATATATTTTTTAAAAAATTATCAAATAATTTTAAAAAATTACTTTTTATTTAAACGTTCAGTCAAACGTTCTGTATTTTTTAACTAAAATCAATTCTTCAAATCAAAATCAACTCTGCAGAAATTATTTTTTCAAACTTTAGACCAAAAAGTCCATAATCAAATAGGATTTTTGCTCCCACAAGTAGATGTAAGAAGTTGAAAAACATTGTGAAGGATATATAGACCATGATCAAATATCATTTTTAAAATTGTACCCACACTATGCCAATTAGAATTCTATTAAACATTCCAATTACTAATTATCTTAAAACTTTTTTTTTTTTTTGGGTGATGTGTTTTATATGAAATGCTCGAAGTAAACTCAACTCAACTTTGTTTCATTTAACACTAAATTGGATATACTTAGCCCTAGTTTGGAATCGCAATCCAAAAGCACTAGCTTTTATATCTTAGAAAAAAATTTATAAAAAAAACTAAGAGCATTTCCTTTTTTTTTTTTTTTTTTTGCTATAAAATTATGATAAAAATTGCTATTAGAGAAATTCAAACTGAATTAAAATTAGAAAATCTGAATAATTATATTTAACATAAAATTAACAATGACTATATTTTACTTTTAGTAATCTAAAAAAAAATATTGAAATGAAATAAATCAAACTGATTTGATGAAATTAATTCAGTTCAGTTTGGATAGATTCATACTTCTAATTCCGATGGTTTCAAATTTTAAAAAATTTATAAAAACAGTATCCCTTTTATCATCCTCAACACATGTAGACATGATAATAGTAGAGGTATCTTTTTATCCTTTTTCCTTTTCAACAAATGCGCAGGGTGTGAAGCCGTGAGAGCATCTTACCTTATTATGTGCGTTACAAAGTAAATATTCACACGTCCCTTCCACCATCCTCGTATTAAATGGTGCTACCAAACTCCGAATATTCTCGCGCCCGCAACATTTACATTTATTTGGGTTTTCCACCGACACCTTTTCCCGCTTGAATTGGATTCAAATTAGCGAGGGTAATTTAGCTCAGCTCGTTGTTCACGAGTCAGCTCATGTTTGGTTCGAAATGAGTTCGAAATCGAATCGCTAGTTTAGTAAATGAGCCAAACACGAGTCGAATTTTTCGGCTCGTTTAATAAATGAGCCGAACACGAGCTGGGTCAGCTCGCTCGTGTTCGGCTCGATATCAGCTCGAATATATATATATATATATATATATATATATATATATATATATATATATATATATATATATATATATATATATATATATATATATATATATATATATAAATTTAAATTCTAGACCATCAATTTTTTGTGAATTTTAATTTTTATTTTAACTTTGCACCTAATAGTAGGAATGAAAACCAAATTTGTTGTTCGCAAGCCAACTCGTGTTCGACTCGTTTATTCCGAACGCGAGTTGACCTTAGCTCGCTCTTGTTTGGTTCGTTGACGCCACTAATTCAAATGCAAGGAAAAAAATAATAATCTTTTTCGCTGAAGAAGTATTTTCTGTCCGTTTCGTTCTTAAAATGAAATAAATTTTTTGATTTCTTTTTTTTAGGTTTAATGTAAAAAAAAAATTTGTTTGCTTTTTGAATTTTTTATTCAAAAAATAAAAACCGTGGAAAAAAAAAAATTTTGAAAAATATTTTTTCATGATTTTTTGAAGAATCAAAAATCTGGAAGCCTTTGGCTTTTCTAAAATATTTCAGAAAATAAATTTTTAGCGGAAAATATATTTTTCGTCTATTTTTTTTGAAAAAAATAATTCTTTTGAAAGTCATCGTTTTATTTTCCGGAATTTTTTATTCGGAAAACAAAAAAAATATAACATAAAATTTTTTTAAAATTTTTTAAAATAATTTTTTTGTAATTTTTTTGAATTACAAAACAATTCTTTAGGCTGAATTGAAGTTTAATTCGCCCTCGTGTTCATAGTTCATACCCCTAACCACTGAGGTTTAAAAAGAAAAATAGAGAAATGTAATGCCATGAAGAAGGAACCGGTCGTGGGGTTACCGAGGTTATCGAGCACATCACAACCTATACAGCACACGAGCATAGCAGAAACAGAATCTTTAGTAGATGAAAGTAGATGAGAACGATCGTAGAAAATAAATACTAGAATAACTAAATAAATAAATAAAATAAAAAAATATAAGGACACAAGATTTACGTGATTCGGCTAAATATATATCCCAGCTATGGTGCTTTCAAAAGTATGGAGGTTTCCGTACTTGTAAGTTTTCTGTCGTTAGATCTATTACTTTGACCATTTCTATCTTTTATATCATACAATTTGACCAACTACCTACTAAAACCTAAGGCCTCGTTTGGAATGGGAATGGAACCGCGAATAAGGGGTTTATCCCCCTTATTCTACTAAACGCACCTGGAATCATCTGGTATTGCTTATCCCAGTACAACTAGAATAAGCTGATATAACAAATTCTCTATATTATTTTAATATTTTGTTTTTTACCATTTTACCCTCCTTCCCTCATTTTATCTCTTCCCAATAACAAAACTCTCTCCTCTCTCTCTCTCCTCTCCCCCCCCCCCCCACTTCCCGAGAGCATTGATTGCTCCCTGCTCTCTCTCTTTCTTGTCCATTATCTCCTCTCACTCTCTTCTCCATTACAAATATTTTAAATTTAAATTTTAATTTGAGAAAATAAAATATTAAATTAAATATTATTTTTAGATAATATAATTTAATTATGATTATAATTTTATTTTTTTAAAAAACTATTAATCCATTAATTAAAACGAGAAAAACGATTGTAGAAAATTTTTATCACATAATAAAGCTTGAGGGCAAAAATTTACAAATATTTAGCAAATATATGATTTTTGCAAATTTTAAAAAAAATTTATGTTAAAAATTTATTATTTAAAATTAATATTATAAAATTTTAAATCTTAAAATTAAAATATTGAAATTTTATATTTTAAATTTAAATTTTAATTTGAGAAAATAAAATGTTAAATTAAATATTATTTTTAAATAATATAATTTAATTATGATTATAATTTTATTTTTATTTTTTTGAACCATTAATCCATTAATTAAAACGAGAAAAGCGATTATAGAAAATTTTTATCACATAATAAAGCTTGAGGGCAAAAATTTACAAATATTTAGCAAATATATGATTTTTACAAATTTTAAAAAAAAATTATGTTAAAAATTTATTATTTAAAATTAATATTATAAAATTTTAAATCTTAAAATTAAAATGTTGAAATTTTATATTTTAAATTTAAATTTTAATTTGAGAAAATAAAATATTAAATTAAATATTATTTTTAAATAATATAATTTAATTATGATTAGAATTTTATTTTTATTTTTTTAAACCATTAATCCATTAATTAAAACGAACTAATTAGATTTTAACAACTTTTATCACATATTAACTTTTGAGGGTAAAAAAGTAATTTACCCAACTTATCCTCTTTATTTCTCTTATTCCTCATTATTAAACCAAACACAAAATCTCTTATCTCTGGAACCATCCAAACGCTTTTTCGCTCTAGTTCCGTACTTTATACTTATCCCAGGTTTAGCTAATTCTAGCTTAACCCGATTTCAAACGCACCCTGAAGGGACCACTATCATCCGAACTGCACATCCCTAAATTCAAAGGCCGATAACTCACAAGCATCAATAACTTGATACTTTTAAAAATATAGAAGTTCAATTCACATAATCTCTCTCTCTCTCTCTCTCTCTCTCTCTCTCTCACACACACACACACACACACACACACACACACACACACACACACACACACATATCTATATATATATATAATTAGGCTAATATACTATCGATAGCATCAAGTCATTGGTGTTATTAGATTTTTAACCCTTGGATGAAAAGATGTGCGGTTAGGATGATAATGAGTTATAAGAATTTAGTGGGTGGTTGGAAAAATAGTATGATCGAAGGGGAGAAAATAATTAAATGGGTAAATATAACGGCGAAAAATTTGATAGAACAAAGTGTTTGGTGCTATCGATAACATATCAACCTTTATATATATATATATATATATATATATATATATATATATATATATATATATATATATATATATATATATATATATATATATATATATATATATAGCACCAAATTATGGATGGTATTATAATTTCAATTCTTAGATGAAATGATTTGCAGTTAGAATAATAGTAGTGCTCTAAGATTTAGCTAGTGATTGGTGAAATAATATGACTTGAGGAGTGGAAATGGTCAAGGGGAAAGATTTAACGGCAAAAAACCTGGCAGTATCAAGTTTCAAAAGTACGGAGGCTTCCGTACTTAGAAGTTTTCTGTCGTTAGATCCATCCCTTTGACCATTTCTACCTTTTAGATCATACTATTTGACCAACTACCCACTAAACCCCAAAGGACTACTATTATTCGAACCGCACATCCCAAAATTCAAAGGCCGATAACTCACAAGTATCAATGGCTTGATACTTTTAAAAATATAGAAGCTCAACACACACACACACACACACACACACACAGATATATATATATATATATATATATATATATATATACATATAATTAGGCTACTATACTATCGATAGCAGCAAGTCATTCGTGTCATTAGATTTTTGACCCTTGGATGAAAGAATGTGAGGTTAGGATGATAATGGAGTCTAAGAATTTAGTGGGTGATTGAAAAAATAGTATGATCGAAGAAGTGAAAATAATTAAAAGGGTAAATCTAATGGCGAAAAACTTGATAAAACAAAGTGTTTGGTGCTATCGATAATATAACAACCTCATTATATATATATATATATATATATAGCGTAGGGTTACTATACTCTTATGAGTATAAACCCTTTTATACTCATAACTCTTTCATCCTTGGATGAAGGAATGTACGGTTCGGATGATAGTGGTTCTCCTAGGGTTTACTAGGCTGTTGGGGAAATAGTATAAATCTTAGGGACTACTATAATCCTAACCGCACATTCCTTCATCCAAAGGATGAAAACTTATGAGTACAAAAGGATTTTACTCATAAGAGTATAGTAGCCGGACCATATATATATATATATATATATATATATATATATATATATATATT